>JACEVL010000573.1:1737065-1842065 GCA_020284085.1 Aporrectodea caliginosa
ATCAATTTGTACTTCGTTCAGTTACGTATTGATGATATCTCACACCGTTCAAAAGTTATACCCAATATACCCGAGCTACCAGAGGGGGTGGATACCCCTAGATTTTCGACATATCCCACATCCCTCATTTAATACTAAGAGACACAAATTATACTATTCTACAAAGAATGTGGGGCTACATTTCTATGGTCACTGAGTTGACCTGAGACAACCAGAGGTGCTCAAAATAAATAATAATACGCATGTATGCGTGAAAAAATGGCTGGGCTGGAAGCTTACTCCCCCTTTGGTTTTTTTGTATGTAGCGTATTCATTTGTCTTCGAAAGAGAAACAAAAGATGCCATTCTTTAGAGATGAAGGGGCTTCATTTGCATATCTTTGTATTTTTGAATACCGGAAGTGATCAAAATAAATAATAATAATACACGTAATCTGTGTGAAAATGGCTGAACACAGCATTACAACGTAAACCGATATGTATGTATGGATAATTATATTGTATTGTATTGTATTTAGCGAACACTTGTTATAGCGCCCCTACCAGATTTCCCATTCAGAGGCGTTCCCGAATACTGCGCGAACGCTGAATCGGAGTTTCACGCCGAAGCGCATGAGCAATTGCGAGTGAAGGACTTGCCCAGGGTCCCTACGCGGCGACTTTGAGGTGGATTCGAACCCGCAGCCCTCCAGCTGCAAGGCACCGAACATACCCCTACACCACTGAAAAAATGTACATTTATACTATATAAACATGTGTAGGGATGATTGTGTGTATCTTTTATGCATAGATTAGTTTCAAAACACACATAATCTTATATTTGTTTATCCAAAAAGTACAAAATGGACGGCAATAATATAAAATATTGCTAATTAATGGGTTCCATTGTTAAAAGTGATGTAATTTTGAGATGCATTCATAATGTACAATATACCATTCTGTTCAGAAATGAATGCTGAATCCATTGCTATATTACAAGTTGTGATATGTGAAACCAAACACGAAATCCAGGGGGGGTGGTAACCACCCCCCCTTGGTAGTAGCCAGTGTTACAAAAAAAGCTTGGTAGCCCTAGGGTTAAACTGTCAAACTGTAATTGAATTTGTGAGTACAATTTCAGATATTGAAATGGTATCGTTTGTGATTTACTTGTAAGCATTAAACTCGATCATCTAGGCAGATATATTGACCTGATTACGACTTGGTTTGGAGTGACCTACAGGCATCGATGAGGTGGTGAGAAGACAACTCGTAGTAAATCATACTAATATAAATTATGATTTACTATTTTCTTCTGGCTTTCCAGTTATCATATTACAGTAACCGAAGTATGCTGACTGCAAGATAATGAGCAACACTTGTTTAGGAAACAATGATATTATGATTGCGCTATTATTATAACACATATTTATGGGTTTCAGGACCTGATATTGTGTGGTTCAGTGGTTAGCTATATTATTCTCTTAAATACCATCTCGAATTCGTACTTACACGTATGTTTAGCTTTGTGGCGGAACTTTACTAATTTATAATTATGATCTTTTACTAAAAACACACGATTTTAGTGCGAAGTCTTAAGTCGGGATGTAGAAGGGAAATAACGAGCTAAAGAACGTTCAAAATTAATGTTGATGACTGCGTTACCCTACAGTCTAATCTAATAATATTGTTGTTCTGCTTTTGGCGCACATCTGTATAAATATTATTCAAATTTTTAAGATTTTCTACCTCACTATTTTTGCCAATCAATTTAGAACTATATGAAAAATCTGCTTTCTTTGTTATAGGCCGGAGATCTGGAGTCCGATTAGGCTAATTTCGAGATGATGGATGATAGAGACACGAACGAATATGAGTCACTTGGAGAAGGATAGAAAGCCAAGCTAAAGAAAATCTATAATGTACGTTAACCCCTTTTGGACCAATGTTCGTTTTACGAACACATTTTTTGATGACACAAATTGGTTGAGGTCATCACTCTATTTTTTCGTTCATGTGGGGTTTTTTGTCGGATAAATCGCCAAAAAAAATTTTTTGGGTTTTTAATGTTTTTGTCTATGCAAATACCTCAAATCCGTTTTACCGTCTTTTGTTTGAAAATTTGTATTTTGGTTGATGTGTGATATCCCCGAGCTGATGGGTTTTGACAAGTGCACATATTTAGCACAAAACACATGCCATTTCTAATTTTTTTGTAATAAATGGAGTCGCAAAATTTTCATATCTGGGTCTGTTCTTTTACGAACATTGGCCCAAAATACTGATGCGTCAAGTCAAGTCAACGTTGATTACATATGCATATTTCTGATCTTGAGCTAATTAAAACCAAATCAAAATATATAACATATTAATTTATTTTGGGGGGGTTTTTTTTTGGTTTTTTTATGGGTGGTTTTGTGATGGGTGGGGTGTTGTGGTGTTTGTGTGGTGGGGGTTTGGGGTGTGTGTGTTGGGTTTGTTGGGGTTGTGGGGTTTGTGGTTGGTGGGTTTGGGAGAAGCCCCGGAGTCAACTGTCTGGCACTTCTTAGAAGTTTAACATCCCATTTTTCCCCCTTTACTTTTCCCCTTCTTACCATTGGTATTTCCAAAAACTGAAGGATACATTTTTTTTGCCACTGGGACAATCGGGGGGTCTTGGGGAATGCCCCCCAAAATAAAATGACTAACCTTTATTTAGGGGGCGGTAACCCTTTCCAAAATTTCGATTGGGGTTGATCACAGTTATACCCCCATGGTTAAGGGGAGGCCCAATTTTGGGCCCAAATGGGGGCGTAAAAAATTCGGGGAACAAAAAACCCCCCTTTAAATTGCAATAATTGGTTATTTGGAGAAAAATTTTTCCCAAAAACATTTTTTTTAAAACCCAAAATTACGTTTTTCAAACAATTTCCCATTTTTAAGGCCCCCGTATGTTCACCGTCTTTTGTTTGAAAATTTGTAATTTTGGTTCGATGTGTGATATCGCACGAGCTAATGGGCATTTGACAAGTGCACATATTTAGCACAAAGCACATGTCATTTGCATAATTCTACTGTAATAAATGGAGTCGTAAATTTTTCATATCTGGGTCATGTTCGTTTTACGAACATTGGTCCAATACGCTACTGATGGCGTCAAGTCAAGTTAACGTTGATTTACATATGCATATTAAAATTTTCTGATCTTGAGCTACAAGTATCAACCAAATCATATAAATATATATGTATGTGTGTGCTTGCGTGTGCGTGCGTGTGTGTGTGGGTGTGTCTGTGTGTGTGTTCGCGTGCGTGCGTGCGTCCGTGTGTGTATAATAAACAATAGAGGACCCTAAATTGATGGCTGTGGAGTACTACTCAATACACAGGTAAGGATTCAACACGTGGTGATGATGATAGCCTCGGTTGTCAAGTTGTCTGGCAGCTTCTGACGAGAGTTGAACATCCCCAGTGTCGCACTCTTACATTCGACAAGTTCTTCACTTCATTGGCATTCCTCACCACACTGGAGGATACAGTTTTTGCTGCCACTGGGACAATACGGGGAACTGCTTGTGAGACTGACCTCTCATGAAATCAAGTGCGACGAAGAGAGCAGCGAGGAGCAATCGAATACGGTATCAGGGCAATGGAAGTGTCGTGGTGGCATTATGGAAAGACAGCAAGCCAGTGTTCGTAGCATCAAACCATGTCGGTGTGAGTCCAACTGTGTCTAAGAGACGCTACTCCAGTGTTGACAAGTAAACTGCTCTATGATGATTTACTCATACAACAAGACAATGGGTGGTGTCGAACTAGGCCTACTTGATAGGTTCAGGGAAGTGCAACAAATGCCTTCACAAGAAGTGTTTCACAGCTTTTCATATCCCGGCGTATGCCATCTATAGTGTCGAACACATGAACAGTCAGAATTTTCACAATTTCGATGCCAGTGGGTACAAATCTTAGTCATTTCTTTTTGATATACCAATAAGTTGATGCTGAAAACATCACATTTCAGACGGTTTTAACACCAATTATCCATTTTTATTACGTTATTGTGTTAAAATGTAATTTCATACATGTTCAATATTTCACATGTTGTTAGTAGCCTATTAGCCCAATGTTCGTAAAACGAACATATGCAAATTTGCATATGTTATTTGAGAAAACTCAAAAAACATAATACATACGTTCAAACATTGCCATCAAGGCCCCAATAATTATGACAGTTCATAAAAAACTTTCTGAATAAAGTTTTGGTCCAGAACGGGTTAACAATCAGCTACTCATATTGCTCTAATTGTGTACGTTACACTTCGGAACTTTCTACCTTCTTGAATTAAGGTAATGTGGGTTCCGTTCACCTACACAAGGTGTCGTTAAGCACTGAAGACGACTAAGGCGACTAAGACTGTAATCTACCGGTGGTATGCTGGCCGAGCTCCAAAGTTTCTCTGTGACCTTATCCGGCTGCCAGCCTCGGCTACTTCTCTTTGCCCACTCACCTTGTCACCTTGTGCTGTCAATTTTTGGAACTCTAGCGACCTTCATGATCAAAGTTCCTCCATTTCCTTCTGTCCGCCGTCGCATCTCTCAGTTCTGACAAATTCATTCCAGTTGCTTCATGTATCTCGTCCATCCACTTTTCCTTGGTCGTCCTTGTTTTCTCCTTCCCTCTCCATATGCTAACATCATTTCCCTTTTCCAATCCATCTGATCGCATGACATGACCAAAGAACCTCAACTTTGCTCCTTAGCACTGTTTGTTGTAGTGTCTCTTCATTCTCAATTCCGATACTCATGCGCACCCAATCGTTGGTCCTTTTCTCTATCCATGATTTTCTCTGCATCTTCCACATCGTTCGCATGCGTTAATCTTTTTCGCATGCGAAATGTGGATATGGAGGAAGCCCACTACGCTCATTAAACCGGCATGATCTCTTTGTCCCGCGAGCGAGAACTGCTATGACTAAAACGCGACCCTTTGCCTTCATTGGCCCTGCACTATGGAATTTGCTTCCTCCTTTAACTCGTTCCTGTTTATTAACTGGTGGGCCAAGCGTCTCTTTCGTTGTCTGAAGACCTCTTTCTTTTCTCTGGGTCTTTCGCACTGTGAGCGCCTCTGATTGGTGTGCACTGCGAGAGGCGCTATATAAATTGATAGATACAATACAATATAATACAATTCACACACAAGCACACACATACCTACATACACGGTGATGCATTCACCTGCCTAAGTTTAAATATTGAGGCTATACTCATTCATTTAATCATTCATTCCGTAAATTTATATGGCGCCTCTTCAAGAAGCCTACTCTTTAGCGCCGTGTAGGTAATATACCTCTTCCTTCTGCACCTCCTCCTTTTCCTTTTCCCAAAAACTTCGAAGAGGAAGTACAGTACTCCTTGACGGTCAGTTACTGTTTAGCGTCGCTTCGTCATGACAAAGACGATTAAACGTCGCCCTTCTCCTTTCACAAGGCTTGAGACTGGCACTACTAGAATATTTATTTGATATTTATATAATACGCCAAAAAATAATCTTTGTCGGCGGCAACGGCCTATGTTGTCATAAGCTGTCGTTAAACTGTGGATCCAATCCAACTTATGCACTATTGTTTCTACTAATTAAAATAGCTATTCTCAATTGCGCCACTGCGTTAACTAGGCCTATGGCTGTGTCAGTCCCAAGACTAAACGAAGTCAAGTCTTGGTATTGGCACTGCCAGTTCCAAGACTAGACTAATCATCTTCACATGATATAGCGTCCTCAAACAGAAAACTGCTTATGCGATTTAGCTCAGTAGCGATCATCAACTGATGTCTTCGTCATTGTTACAGTGGCGCTATAGAAGTGCTTACGTTAGATTGTACAAGATAAGGAAAGGCAAAGTGGATTAGCCCTCTAGCAACGTAAAGAATATCAACGCTACGCTAACGTTTGTGTAGTTAAACTCTAGCATAATTATGACGGATGTCTTTAGACCCCTATAAAACCTTTTCAAATGGCGCGATAAATAAAGAAATTTACTCTTTGATGCAATCGTTTTGACATATTTATTTAAAGTGTCGTCATATTGAATATTATATAGAAATAAATAAATAAATAAATAGATGTTGAATGTCATTAGAAACCTCTAATACACTTTAGATAGTGAGATAAATAAAGCATTTTTTCGCAACGATGTTTTCTTTTCTTCGCCTTCTAACTGTTGTCATATGCTAATTACCTAACGTCAGCAACGGCCTGCAGAAATTCGTATGGTTCAGAGACATAGACTAGTGGGTGTATGTATGTATGTGTAGGAGTGCTACCGAATAAAATTAGCATCTATAGCATAGAAAGCGGCCTCTGTTGATTAGCCCTAATGGATACAGATTAGGTGAAATGTCTGTAGACGAAGTGTCTGTAGACGAATTGTCGTAGACGAAATGTCTGTAGATGAGTTGTCACGGAACCGCATTGAATACTGATTGGAGTGGAGCCAGGCGTAGTTTTGGTAAGCCAACAAGTAACGAGTTACAGTAGTCTACGCGTGAACAGATGAAGGCATGAACCATGGAAGAAAATTCGGTGAGGGGCAAAACGTCGAATAGCAGAAGACGCCGCAAATTATAAAAACTGGACCGAGAGAGATTAGAGATATGTGCAGAGAAGGTAAGAGTATGTCAAGTGTAACACCCAGGTCACGGACATTTGTCAAGAAAGTAAACTTTGGCAAGCAAAGACTAATCGAGTGCCCAGCCAGATCAATAATGTTGAGTCTGGACAATGTATTCAGATAGTGTGCTCGCTCAAATATATGTCGCATGAAATGATGTCGAGCGCCTCACGGAATACCCAAAGCAAGCTGAATAGAGACGAGTCGCTAAAATAGCCTACAAAATTTCATCTCTTGCTGTTGTGTGCTGATGCCGTTGTGGGAGCCACTGAACCCACTTGGAGAGAGATCTCCAAACGACTTATTCGTTCGACACCTGTAGCGCTGAAACGGTCGATGCTGTCTGAACACATGGCGCTCTCCTATTTGCCGGAGGAGCTAAAGTACGTGTTATTCAGAGAGGCAAATGCTTCCGGTGTGTAGAGAGCTGTAGATGAGACGGATGGCTGGTTTAATTATTTAATTCCGTCTCGACGCTTTCAGAACACGCAACGGCAAACACGATCAACTAATCAACACAGGTTCGTGGCAATTTTTCTTACTTACCGACATGAGTCATATGACGCTGTTTGTGAAGTGCATGTCTGTGATTCCTGTAGAGTAGAGATTTGACACAAAATTATGAAGTTTATTATTTCTTGTCATATGTTTTTAAACAATATTAAACACAATGAGCTTTCAAAGAGATATTTGTTTTTCAGAATCTGTTGATGAAAAGCGAGTTTAATTTTGACTGAAAGTGTAAACATTAACTCCATCTCTTTCTAAATTTCCTTCGACGATCAGCTGTTTCTTTTCTTCGTCGTAACACAATCTCCTTGGCAACTGGATCTTCATTTCTTCTGTTTCTTCTTTTGTTGGACAAAGAATTCGATTCCATTTAAGATCGTAGTCCAAGAGAATCGCTCTATCATTACCTGTGTCGGCCACTAACACTTGATCGTCTGAATCGATTGAGAGATATTGAGGATAATTCAGTTGTTGCGTTTCATTTGAAGGAATAAAACGACGGACGACCATCTGTCCATCTCTGGTCAATTCACTTACGACCCACTTTCTTACCCTCTCTCTTCCACTTGGCCCACTCTTTCCCTTCTCCTCTTCTATCAACAAGTGAAGGATGATGAAATTCCCGATGGATGTTGCTACTGCATGAATTGGTTCGTCGATGTCTTTTGGTAACTGAATGGATCGAATAAGTTCTGCATCTGACCCGTAGATCATCAGAATGGACAATGAATTATTGACCATCAAAAACTGACCATAACGGGACACTGAAAGTGTATATGGCTGATACTCAGTGGTCAGCCATTTTATGATTTTGTGTTGGTCATCTGTTTCTCTTGTAATCTTCCAGATGCATTTCTCTTTATAGTCATAGACGTAGAGACAATTTTCCTTCTCGCTAGATCCAATGTCTTGGGGAGATCTAATCTCTATTATTTCGATTTCCTTCTGAAGACGAAATGGAGTTCGATCCTCAAAGACACGAATTACACTTGGGGCATCAGAAGATGTTTGAAAGAGGATGTAGATTTCATTTTTAAATTGAGTCACATAACCATTTCCTGGTATCTCGATTCTCTGAGTGAAGCTGATGGAAATTGGACGCATGACTAAAATAAAAACAAAATAATCATAAATACGCAAATAATTGACTATAAATAATATCAATGTTTTATTTACTAATATTTGTATTATAATTGACTGCTAACATGTAGTTTGTTTTCATTTATTCATTTCTTTGTTTATGCAGGCCTATTATTTTTGTTATTATATCATTAGAGTTAAAGTGAATCTAGCAACTGTTTGGTAATTCAATTCTTACGACTAAAATCAAATAAAGTTATTAATTATGTTAATAACTCACCAAATTTAATATATTTCTATTATAGACTTAAGTGTAGTTGGTCACTTAGCTCATTGAACTGTGTGTTTCGTTATATTATTATAGTGTTTTATTTTCTTTATTAATTTATTTTACTGCTCGTTGTCTCTTTCATTGTCTGTCTCTCGCTCGGAGTTTGTCTGCTGCTGGTTTTTACTGCATCAGTATCTCGCTTTCCACCATTTGGCATCCTAAACAATCTCTTTCTAATTCCCTGATTTTTACTGCTCATTAACGGTTGTAATTAGTGTTTGGGCCTTGAATAAACGTTCAGGCCCTTTGCACATGCCAATGGGTGCTCATGAGTGCGCACCTAGTTGTACGCTATTTAGGCCTATGCGTAACTGTGACCAATCACTTATCAAGGCAGGTGGTCGACCGGAAGTGTGGGGCTGTCAAAAACGCGGGAAGGAATTAAGTGTTAGCGGAGGAGTTAATGTTTTAGCTCGTGTCAAAACCTAGCTCTTGCTATCTCTCCACAGGTTTTCCACTCAAAACGGAAAACACTGCTTTTTCACAAATCCTATCACGATTCCCCTCACCTCCTTCGCCATTTGAACTTTAAACAGCATCCAGCTTAGCCGTCTGACTGTCTGCCTCCGGATCTTGACCCTCTGCCTATCGATTTTGTTTTTGATAAAGCGCCTGTGAATAAGCTGGTTCCCGCAACTTCGCTTTTGTGGGCGCTCTAGAAATCTCGAGTTTACGATTAAGATTGTCAGCTCAGCGGACAGAGAGCAGAGAGATGTTACGTCGAGACGGACTGAGATTAACAAACGTGTATTCTAGTGTTTATAATTGACTTTGTTAGATTCACGTTGATATTCGTAATTGAATTTTCATTTGTTGCAATAAAAATCGGGAAAATCTTCACATTATAATACTGATTTCTTTATGACGAGTACGTTCACAAGAACTTGCCAATAGTTTTCTTGAATTGATTCCTATCGAGGTTGATCTCCTTTGAAGTAGAAGGTTGAATATTTTCCAAGCATATATATCTCAGCTCATTCGATTCGTACAGCTTCTGACAATTAACAACGGCTGCTTGTGAACGACACCAGATCCAAACAACCACAGTCTGTCTGTCCAGTTGAGAATTGAGGATTTCTATGTCCTTCTCTCTCAGTTGACTAATGACTTTTTCAGTTTGATGTGACCACGGTTTGGTTCTGTTTCGAAGATCTTCGATTTTATGATGAAGTAGCTGTGTTTCCATTGACGTTGTACACTTTTCACCACGAGTTTGCACTTGCATTTTTATTACACCTAAAGGCAAAAATAAAATTAGTAACATTTATTAATAACTCACCAAAAGTATTTTAAATATCAAACTACTTACTCAGACGTAGTTTTAGATAACTGCTGAAAATATTCTTTTGGTTGTTGATCCGTGACCAATACGGAGTTTCATCTAATTTAAGCGAAATACGCCATTGAACATTTCATAAAGAAAATAAATTTAAAATAAAATGTCATCAATGTTCAGGTATTTATGACGCGCAACTTTCGAGTTCGCGTTAAAACGCAAATACACGAATATCAATCAATCAATCAGTTTGTTTATTGATCATATACAACATAACAGTGTACCAATGTCATAAGAGGTAATGGATTAAGCAAATTAAATCAAGTTCTAGTGGATACCAAAAGGAGAAACCCTAAATGGATCATAGCCACCTATGTAACTTAGAACAATTCACGACAGCGTTTTAAAATAACAGTTTAATAGATCAATTTCATCAGGCAGCGAAATACGTTGTGGTAAAGATTAGGGAGCAGCAAAGCCAGAGGCAGCAAATTACTGTGTACTTTGTATGCAAAAATGCAAAAAGCTCAATAGTTTCTTTGCATGTTTTAGTAAAGTTTTCTAACATTCCTTCAGAACTTTAGCTTGCCCTTAATGTACCCTTATATGACCTTTTATATGAAGATTTACACCCGTTTTCAACACTTGTACTGGAGTTGTGATAATGAATTATATATAATGGCTAGCACGTGACATGATAGGCCATAATTAACTGTAGAAATTAGCGAAGGGCTCGGAAAGATTTTGATGTAATTCGATATCAATGCATATCTCCAGGTTGGTTGTTGTCATCGTTGTTATTACTTTTATTATTTTTATTATTATTATTATTATTATTATTATTATTATTATTATTATTATTATTATTATTATTATTATTATTATTATTATTATCATCATCATCATCATCATCATCATCATCATCATCATCATCATCATCATCATCATCATCATCATCATCATCATCATCATCATCATCATCATCATCATCATTATTATTATTATTATTATTATTATTATCATCATCATCATCATCATCATCATCATCATCATCATCATCATCATCATCATCATCATTATTGTTGAACGGTCTTCCTCCTGCCCTGCGAGCGGCTAACACAATTGACTCCTTCAAATCTGGACTCAAGACTTATTTGTTCTGTAAGGCCTACCCTGCTGTTAGTTGACTGTGAGGCGCCCTTGTAACGGCATGGCTGTGTTACGGCGCCATATAAATTGTCACTGTTATTATTATTATTATTATTGTCATTGTTAAAACACGGTAGGGTTTAGTGTTGTTGAGGTGGCCGCTCCTCAGCGCCGGGCAACCTCGACATGGTGCTCTGGAAGGCAACCGCGTTGAAACGCTGGACCGTAACCAACAGGCGCTGGAGGATGAATCCTGTCTCTCGGGTGTCTCCGGATATTCTCGTCAGGCGGCGACCCATCTCAGAGATGAAGGCGAGACCCTCTCTGTTGAGAGGGCCAAGGGTCTCCAGGGCTACAGGGACGAAGGTGTACCTCCTCTGTAGATCTGCGTATTTGGCGTGTTTCCTTGTGGCAGCCAACTCCGCCGCCCTTCCACCTCGGTCGCCATCTCAGGGATGTATGAGGCGGCCACGGTATCCACCACCGATTTGGTCTCAAATCAGGGACCGTATTATTATTATTATTATTATTATTATTATTATTATTATTATTATTATTATTATTATTATTATTATTATTATTATTATTATTATTATTATTATTATTATTATTATTATTATTTTATATAAGTAGAAGTAGTAGTAATAGTAGTAGTAGTAGTAGCAGCAGCAGCAGCAGCAGCAGCAGCAGTAGCAGTAGTAGTATAAAGCAAATTATGTTAATTTTAAGCATTTCGATAGAGTTTGTAGTTTATACCTCCTCCGTTTTCTATGATCCTTGCCACTGTCTTCTGATTGGTTTGTCGAAGACATCTGACAAAATTTGAAAACTTTGTCTCGTCGAAGGATCTCATGAAGTACAAAATCTTGTCGTTCTTATCTCGATTTGAACGTTTTCGTTGAATGAAGTGACTTTGTTCTTCCGTTATGCAGTTGAGAGACAACAGTGAAGCGATTAACTCGTCATTTGGTTGAATATTTTCTAAGAGATAATTTCTGTTGTTTCTGGTGATTGCATATCTTTTCATTTTTTTCCCATAGATATCTAAAAAGCAAAAACCATCGCAACTTTTGAATGGCATCACAGCTTTGTTACAGTACAGCTATCATCATCAGCGAAACTTTTTTTGTCCGAAGTAAACAGAAACCTGAGCTGACTTTGGATTAGACAGAAGTGATGAAGTTGATTTCAACCCCCCAAAACGACATTCAAGCCAAAATGTTAGACTCGCCTAAATGCAAATAGCTCATCCATTTTTAAGAACACGATTGATGAGGAGTTTAGAGTAGGCCCCCTATGTACCCGGAATTGTGTATTGCACCAATGCGGAAATATACTGCCAGAGGATGTAACTCCCAGTATGGATGATAAAGCATATTCTGGCTGTTTGGTCAAGAGGTTTCAATCCCAAATGCTTGATTTCTATCAGTCCGGACAATTTCAGATCTTGATCAGTTGATACTGGGAATGACAATCTGACATTGATATTAATAAACAGAAAAACGAGGTTACACTACCAAATGCTTTGATTTGTAGTGGACTCTACACAATTTAAGCTTAATTCTCAATCGTAGCAGTAATGGGGATATGCACATTGCACAAGTACAAATGCTTTGAAGCTCTCTATCTGGAGTCATCGCAAAGTCCCTCAAATATGAGCCTGATAAGTACTGTAAGTGAAATGCTGTCAATCAGACAAAAAAGAACCAGAATCAAAATCCGCTAACACTGGAAGAGGGATAACATTTAAATCACATTACCTATAGATAATCGTTTCCTATGCATGAGGACAGAAAGTCACAAACTGGCTAAAAAATTGCATTGTTCGATGCAACTTAGTCCAGGAAAACTGACCACTATGTCTACCATTAATACTTGATGGTACCCTACTCCTTCTGGTTCCACGACAACAGACTTTTCGTCTACAGACATTTCTTTTACAAAATGATTTGATAGTGTAACTTTAAAATGGAAGCTGGATTCTTGAAAAACTGTGCATAAATGGAAGTGGGATTGTTGGAAACATTCCTGTGTTGAAATGGAAGCTGGATTGATCGAAATAATTTTTTAGTAGAAGAAGCTCGATATCAAGCTGGATGGATGGATGAAACTAAGTTTTCGATTCAATAGAAGGTGGATTGGTGAAAATTATCGTTTCAGTAATTAGAAGCTGGATTCCTGAGAATATTTAGCATGTTTTAGCGAAACTAGAGTAGTTTATCTGTAATTTTAAGAGTTATACCGAATAAAACTAGCATAGCATAGAAAGCGGCCTCTGTTGATTAGCCCTAGTGTATACAGATACACTCGTAGACGAAATGTCTGTCGACGAAATGTCGTGACACCCTCCTTTGGAAGGTCATTTTTGTGAAAAGACCAGAGGTCACTCTACTAGTTATGCGAGCATTGCCAGCTAACTGAACAGTGTTTTGTTTTCGAGCATTGCACGCTAACTAGCAGTGTTTTGTTTTAATGACTTTCATATCATTTATGCTGTTGAAGGCGGCGCTTTTTGTGAGAAACGTACACTACACTGTTGTAAGCTTCAGGAGAACTAGCTAACGATATGCGCGACGATTATGACACTCTGATAGTTGTCAACTTGTCAGATTATGTTAAACTTATCTCACCACAGTAATCCCTTGTGGTCGAGAGAAGTCGGTTGTACAGTAATGCTTGGAAGACATCTAACCTTTCAGGTGACGCCAGATTGCCTTCTTGAACCGTTGTCTGGTCATTCTTTGATAAAAACAAACTTCGACTGATGTAAGAGACCTGATAATTTCTTCGTCTCTTTGGTTTGTTGATGAATTCAGTATCCAATGCAGATAGGACTTTTGTAAGATCATGTCCAACATTTCCAATGGAAGATTGTACAACTGAAATGAAAAATTATGCAACATTAACCATAACTATAACTGGAAGACTATAATTTTTATTGGAGTTTATGAATAGTTCATCTGGAATTTTAAGATTAGCATAGCATAGATTTTCACAGTGCCGACGATGTTTTTAAGACAGTGTAATTTACAAGATTAGCAGTCGTCAAAACTTCAAAGTATAAGTTTAAGCTCTGTGGTATCCGTAGACAGAGCGCAATATAATATTTCATAGTAGTCCAAACGTTTACAACTGAGTAATTTCTGTGCTAAGTTTTCTGTAGGTCTCTTCAGTTATAAATGCATGACCTTGCTTGGTTCCAAGAAAAAGTTCCAAGCTTTCTCATATTCATGATTACATCTCAAAGGTAATCTCATGAGCTTCAGTAGAGTCAAATTTGTCCTAATTTTTACAAGACATTTGCCGTTTTTCTCTCATCTTTACTGCCTTAAAATTTATTTGTTGCTCAACCCTACTACAAACGCTATTAGTTCTGCGATATCCTTTAAATATGAGTGATATATGCATCAAGAATTGTGATTTGTTTTTTTCTGCTTCATGATATTGCTCATAATATTCACTTAATAATGTTTAGCCCGATCTAAACGTGTTTTAAACTCACGTATACGAAATAATTCAGTCACTACAGTAGGGCCTATTTTATAACGGTGTTGTCCATTGACACTGTCAGGGAGGATAGAAAGACAAACCAAAAGCAATAAAGATAGATTAACCCTCGGGCTACCAAGGGGGGTTATTACGACCCCCCTAGGTTTTTTGCTTCGAAAACTTGTTCCATGTAGAATATAATTTTGATAATTTAGGTAGCTGTAGCAGGATCATTTGCGCACATTTTGAGGTAAACATGATTGTGATATCGCACGCCATTCAAAAGTTACACCCGATATACCCGAGGTATCAGAGAGGGTTGATACGACCCCCTTAGTTTTTCGTCTATAGCGTACTCAAAATAAATAAAAATACGTATGTATATATATATATGTATGTATGTATGTATGTATGTATGTATATATATATATATATATATATATATGTATGTAAGTATGTATGTATGTATATATGTATGCATTTAAGTACGTATGTATGCATGTATGTACATGTATGTCTATGTATGGATGTATGTATGTATGTATGTATGTATGTATGTATGTATGTATGTATGTATGTATGTATGTATGCATGTATGTATGTATGTATGTATGTATGTATGTATGTATGTATATATGTATGTATGTATGTATGTATGTATGTATGTATGTATGTATGTATGTATGTTAGTGTGGTCCAAAATGACATGTAACAAAAATTTCTTTTAAAATTCATGAGGCATGTTGATAAATTGCTTCATATTGATCTAAAAAGGACCTGTGTGAAATTTTTCGTGAGACATTTAATATTTAGGGGTCGCTCACGACTATCGAAATTTTACATGAGAATGGTCCAAACTATAGTGTAGCGGCATAGCTCCGAAATTTGAAGTGATTGTGCATTTTGCGATACAAGCATGAAATTTGGTACAGACATTATACATACTATTAGTACGAGATCTAGATATTGGGCCATGCTTAATTATTATTTTTGTCAAAATGGCGGCCATTTTTCAAAATGGCCGACCGAAATAGAGATTTTTCAATATCTCAGCTTCTAGTTCACTTACAATTGTGATCTTCATGTCTAAACATACAGATTTAGGGGCAAAGATTCCAATAGAACTAATTTTAAACACTTATCTACACGAGATTTGCAGCCAGGAACGTTAAATGAGGGAAGGAAGGCAGTCCGGTGCAAAATATGGAACAATTGTTCATTAAATGATAGAAGCATGAAATTTGTTATATAGTATGAGCGTGTCCTAAGGGAAGATTCTAGTTATAGGGCCATCGCAGTTTTGCTCCTGGCCTCAGTGGTAGCCATTCTCCAAAATGGCTGACCGAAATAGAGATTTTACACTCCACAGTCAATATGAGGGATTTTTTCATCTGCAAAGTCAAAGAGAAAGATGCTTATATTGGCTACAGTCTTCAAAGCTGTGAAATAGTTGCATCTTCTGGACTAGATATCCAGCTATTCTAACGTTTTTGTGAACAGTTGTCCTTAATCCTAAGAGACGGCTTCCGTGCATTCCAGGATCTAAGAATAAATGACTACAAGGAGAGGCGATATGCTACCATCGTGGCCATGAAGACTAGCCTGGAGAAAGAGAGTCCACTTGACGATTATGCAGAACCGTGACTGTATTTTGTAACGGGGGATCTATACGCTCCCATCAGAAAGCCTGGAACATTCCACCATGCACGATGGATGGCCAGGGCCATCTTCGTACTCAAACTCCTGATGTTTCGTGAGCAAATAAATTGAGCGAAATAGCTGTTTCTATTGTCCTGATCTACTTCAGAACCTGGGTGGTAGATCCACGAGCTTGTGATATTGCTGTGATGACCCGGCTCTCCTGGATGGCCTAATCTGCTACAATGCTGTTAATGAGAAAGCCAAGGCGGCATTTATTACTTTCATACACCATCTGTGGGTCTTCCGGCGGCTCGGGTTGGGTGCCTGGTTCGGGTCATGCGAGCGGCGGCACGCCTTATTGGCCGCATCGCAAGATTCGGCCATGTCAGTGATTACATGCGGGATGTCTTGCATTGGCTCCCTTTCCCGCAGCGGATCGCTTACCGGATCTCTGCCTTGGTTTGGCGCTGCCTCGCGGGTGTGGCCCCTGTTTACTTACAGGAGCTCTGCTGCTCCACCCTGAGCGTCGAGCGCCGTGGTTCTCTCCGCTCCTCTAAGCAGGCTGAGCTTCTTGTTCCCCGGTCACGGACAACTATTATGCAGCGCCGTGCCTTTTCTGTTGCTGGCCCTGCAATCTGGAATGGGCTCCCTGTTGGATCTACGCCTAATGCATAGAGCCCTTGCGGCCACATTCTTCTCTAACCTGAAGACAGTTCTCTTTAGCCGGGGTTGAGTCGGGAGCGCTTCTGAGTAGATAATCTTGAAGGGGCGCTATATAAATCTCTGAAATGAATGAATGAATGAATGAATGAATCTCTGGTATTTAGGAAGTGACTTTGTCGGCTTCTCACTTTTCTTCTGGAAACTGTCAACGGATGAGAAAAGAGCGCTCATGACACAAATGAAGAAGGAGAAGAAGCTGGATCGCAAGAGATGGGTTCCTAAAGAAAAATGTTGAGAGGAAATAACAACGAGCCTGAGCGATCTTGCTTCTTTCGCATCTCCAAGGTTTCTGAAGTCTCTTCGCGTTCGTATCAAGGAGATGCTCTTGGATCTTCCTCCTGAGTAATTGGAACAAGACGTAGGCTTTCAAGAGAATAGGAGGAAACCTGAAGAACTTAAAGTCGTGAATGATGGGGCAGAGAGAGGAGTTGCCTTGATCCGCACCTTCAACGACTCATTGACGAGCGATGAAGGCACTAAGCAAGCGGCTTTCATATGAGCATTGAACACTGGACACTGTGGACAGCCATTTAAACACTAATTTCAGATGCCTAACAATAAAGTGGCAAAGTGATAGATTGCAGGCTCATTGCTCGTTGACTGGCCGCCTCGGGCAGCGAAATCGCAATATTTACACTGCAGTAAGTATATTAAAACTTTGACAGCATTGAGCGACCTATAAAAATGTAGTCCAATCTTTTTAATATTTTGCACTGTGGGTTTCTTGTACCAGATGTACAAAATAAACAACATGCCTCTGAAATATTTCAATCTTAATTTTTTTGGACCACCCTAATGTATGTATGTATGTATGTATGTATGTATGTATGCATGCATGTATGTATGTATGTACGTATTTATGCAGGGATGTATGTACGCATGTATGTATCCATGTATGAATTTGTATGTATGTGTGTACATGCATGAATGCATGTACATGTATATATGTATGGATGTATATTTGTATGTATGTAAACATGTGTAGGGATGTATGTATGTATCTTGGATACATAGATTAGTTTCAAAACACACATAATCTTATATTTGTTTATCTGACAAGTGCTGGATGTACTCAATAATATAAGATATCGCTAATTATCGGTGCCTTTGTTAAAAATTATGTAATTTCGATGTGCATTTACATAATGTACAACTAAATATACCACTTTGTGCAGAAATGAATGCTGAATCCAATACTGTATTACAAGTTATGACATGTGAAACCAAACACGAAATTAAGGGAGGTCGTCTCAACCCCCCTTGGTAGCCGATGTCGCAAAAAACCTTGGTAGCCTGAAGGTTAAGAAAAAGGCGATCCCAAATTTGCTTGTTGTTTCAACAAAGTGAAAACACCAAGATGTCAAATCAAATTGGTGCACTGAAATATGAATTTATATAAACACAGCGACATACATTGCTTAAAAAGTAAAGAAGTAACCAACTTCAAGATTCCATTCAGGTTGAAAAACATTGTAGAGGGTGGCGGCGAAATGAAGACAGACATGTCAATGTTCGTTGCGTTCAGCGAAACCTGGGGACTTAGTTGTTTTGCTCCCGTTCGATGATGCGAGCCATTTTGCTATCACGTGCATTGGACCATCATTCTAGGACAGCATTCCATTAAAAATAAATTCCGCATCATCGCCGCTATCATAATGCACAAAGCACCAGTCGATGGCCATTTCAAGTAAGATCGCCAGAGAGTCTGTGATGTTGTTAGCCTTGTTATTATTTGTCTTAGATAAATTGGTGCACAATCTTACCGTCGTAATAGATGGCGCTTCATTCTGTTTCATTGTTTTATTCAGCAGTCTTTGATGTTTTTTAAAATAAAAACATTAAACATTAATTACTAATAAAATTCATCATAAAATGGGCTCCACATTTCTACAGTTTCGTTAAATTTAGTTTGCTACATCGTTCGCTGAAAAAGACAAACTTTTTGAAAAGTCAGTATCGTTCGATTTTTGTGTTTAAACGGATATTAAACACGAAAACAAGTTAATTTGCAAAATTGTGAGAACTCATATTCATGAATTATTTCTTATTTTGGAAAACGTGTAGTTTAATTTCGTAAATTATTCGCCCATTGCAGCATTGTTATTTTTCATCAAACGAACTTCTATTTTGGCAAGAATTATTTTCATCAATCCCGCTTCGATTTAGGCAAGAATTCGTTATTCCAGCTTCAATTTAGGCAGGAGTTATTTTTAATCAATACAACTTCTTTTCTAATGAAGAATTACTTTTCATCATTCCACTTTCTATTTAAGCAAGAATCTTTTCATGAATCCCACTTATATTTAAGGAAAAATTATTCTCATAAATCCGACTTTTATTTAGCAAGAATTTGTTTCGTCAGTCCAACTTGTATTCGACCAACGCTGAAACCCATGCAATGACGGATAATTTTACGACGCTAAACTACACGTTTACCCTTATTTCTAAATCAGCCGAGAAAAATTCCAAAATTTTAACACATCAGTCCGCAAGCAGACACGAATTGAAAATAATATTTCCAAGCAGGTACTTTGCAACCCTGCAGTTGATGGATTACTGCGTCGAAAGAATCGAATGCTCATAGGCTGCGATCGTTGCGCAGCGTTGGCCGTTCGCTTCGTCGTCCAAAGACCAGGAAGCATGGCGCACCCACTCAATCGGTGGCAGCTGACGAAACCACATTTGGGGGTCGATTTGGTGTGCGTATTCTGTCCGTAGCATGAGAGCTATCGTCGCTGTGTTGTCATGAACGCATGTAGTTCGAACCAGAGTCGAAGCTGATTCAATGAGTGTCCGTCTCTGGATGAGTTTCGAAATACTATTCCTCTTTCTGATCTCTTATCTTTACTGTAACCGGACTCAAGTTTTCTCTTAACATCTCTGGACATTCCCTCTGACTTGACTTGCCATTTGCGAAAACGTTATTGCCCTGCGCTTAGCCTTGTGGTGAACGATAAGACGGAAATTCGGAAACTGTAATGGTCGAAATTTACCAGAATTGTAGGCAAATTCCACGTTTAGACAAAGGTAATCGGTCGAAATTATTTAGAAACAACTCACTTGTAAACGAAATGGCCGCCACAGACCTTTGCGTATCGAGACAAATCTAGCATTTTGCAGCAAACACATATGGCTCTATGGGTATTGAGAGTATACCTAGGCCTTTGTAAATAAATCAGACCACTCTTCTCCTACTTAACCGAGGTGTACACAAGCCTGTTCAGTGTTCAAACAGACCGTTCATTTATGGCCTGTTTTATGCTACATCAATCCAGTAAATTAGCAGGCTAAAGTGCTTGGACTGTCAATTGTGAGATTGGGATACTAGGGAGGCCTAAATCAGGACTAATTAACAAAACTAAGCTCATCTACCTGACCTAGCAAGACTCTCTAAGCCTAATTTGTTTTTATTCTAATTGAAGCTCGAAGACGAATCTTGTACAGTGTAACTAGCTGCGCCAGATGACAGCCAGAGTTTATCAATAAACGAATATACAATACAGTACAATGGAAAATCCTAGCCAGGAGAGAAATTCATTTCAAGATTTCTGCTCCCACTGCGTTCGTAGGATAATGATATAATGAAAATACAGACCGTACCATATCCTTGGAAATATTTGGCGACGAGAAAGAGAGAAAAAGTTGACCATCCGCCCTTATGTCGAGATAGAGAACAACATGCAGTAGTTAGCATTTTATACCCGTGAGCCTTTGCAGCCTTTCGAGGCTTGCTTCAAATAATCTTTATCTTTGCATTCTTCGACAATTTGTGAAGTAGACAGAGCTTCTCATTTGAAAATAGAAGGCGATTTGAAACTCAATTGCTACTACTATATATACAACTGCATCACCACCACCTCATCATCATCATCATCATCATCATCATCATCACCACCGTCGTCGTCGTCGTCATCATCATCATCATCTCATCATCATCACCGTGCGGTGTGCTTCTTACTGGAGCGCTGCCTTTTATACAACCTTTAGCCATCCGTCTCTCTGCAAGGACATGTGTAGGTCGTTTCGAGCGCACATCTCGAGGCCGAGTGTAGTCACTATCAGATGCAGGAGCAAATGCAAAGTGCACGGATTAATCTAAGCCAACTCAATGGAGTCCATTGGTAATAATTTCTTTGTCTAAATAATAATAATACGCAGATCGTTTATAATAAGAATGATTTATGTATACCAAAGTGCGGATATAATTGGTTGAATAAAGAATATACTTACTTACTTTTACTTGCTTAATAGGGGCAGATTTATATATAAGTGGTTTTTACTTCAGCTCATTAAAGACTTAGTCCATGTCCTTATAAAACTTCTTAGGCTTAACTGAAGAGTAATAAAATTTATATGGTTCCATAATTTAGGTCTATGAAGTCTTGTTGACTACGGATAAAGATCCTACTCGATAAAGTTATCTGCACTTTAGTCTATTGAAGCAACGAAATTCTTGCATCTACTTAGGCCCCACTGCTGAATTCTAAATACATGTATTTACATGAATTTACTAAGGCTGAACATTGTTAGTCTATCATTGTTTTCAACGTAGGCTAAGTGCTCAAACAAAAGTTCTCTGTGCTAATCATCTGTCAGGTATTCAGAGGTAAGATCAAAATACAACAGCTCTTTCATCTTCAATATGCTATACTGTAAAAAGGTATGTTGAGTACGATGATGAATAAAAGATTCAAAATATCACATTTGCTGTGCATTATCAATCAATTCTCATTGTGGTCTCGTGTGAACATCTGCAATGTAAAGGATGCAAGATTGCTAAATCGTTTGTTTTAACTCGAATCCAAATCCAATTAACCATGCCTATGAACGAATCGTAGGTAACACAGATAGACAAGGTTTATAGTTATGGGAGATTGCCTTCTTGAATTTCAGCATATAGGACTACACCAACTCGTGGAGCTAAGTTTTCCGATAATTAATTAGATGTAGCCTTGGCGCACATGTTTAGAGGGGTTGAAGAGCGCCCACGAATAAGCACACCGTGTTAGGTCGACAGATAATAATTTATCACTGGCAGCAGTAGTGATCTGCCGTGTAATACATGAAAACCCGGTTACAATATAGATCAAGAAAGTAACGAAGACTCAACATTGCCTCTGCTGGCCATTGATCGTGCATCGTGCTAATTTTTCAGCGACCAGTGTTAGTTTGCGGTCGCACATCTGTTGTATGAACTAGCGGGATTCTAGCCATATAATATACTTTTTAACTTTGTTCATAAGATGCCTGTGCACCAAAGTGCGATTAGCAATTGATTAATTAAAAATATACCTTCTTACTTCTTTGAACTTTTGCGTGATCATGGCACTGGGGCCTCCAGAAGACTACCAGAATGATTCCCATCCAATATAGGCAAAATGCGACGTCAGGTTAAGAGTTTCTGGAACACGTGGGATCGAGGAAGAGGATCGAAGACAGACGACGAGGCTTGAAACACACGAACCCCGCAACACGTACGTTGCGTCCGAATATCCCGCAGCCAACAGGTCGACTTTTCTTAACAGCCGACCGTTTGGTCATAGAGCATTTCTGCAGCAGAACTCGCATTAACCCCAGAGCAATCAATCAGGCTTTTTGTAACTGATGCTGAACGCTGTCCAGCTAGTAACTTGAAATCCCTCATAGTAGACGAATCTATTTGGGGAACATCAGAATTTGATAAAATGAGGAAGAGATGCTACCTGTGGATCAAAGACGAATGTTTAGGCTCTCATGCTCGACAGATTTGTAATTTAGATAGGCCTACATGTCCGGCGATGCATGTGGTGACCACATTGAGACCGAAGAGCAGTGCTGCTGAGCCACGTAGAGTGTTTGGTTCCACACCTGAGAGAGAGACAGACAGACAGACAGACGACAGACAGACAGACAAGAGACACAGAGACCAGTTGGTGACGAGGGGGCAGGGGCATTAAGACCGAAGAGCAAAATTAGGCTGAAAATGTGTTTTTGAGAAATCGTAAAAATAGAAAAATAGTTTTGTAACTTTTGTACATGATTCGGGCCACCAAAATGATATTTGACAAGTTTCTTGTTGAAAAACAGAGAAACAGAGGGAAAAAGCAAAAAAAAAAGTCATCAGAAATTTTGGCGGAACTGAGAAAAAATTTCAGGAAATTCTTGCCCCCGGGCGCAGAACCCCTTACGCCACTGACAGAGACACAGAGACACAGAGACAGAAAGCACGCATGTTAACAGAATATAAGAAAAAATAGGAAGAGACAAAAAGTTACTGAACACTGAAGAAAACAGCTTCGGATGAAAGAATCGTTATGCACTGTGAATACCGAAGTCCTCTAGATAAAGTCATCGGTTATAATTATATGCGTGGCACCTGTAGAATACTGGGATTTGAAGAGATGAGTCATTGTATCATAAGTATTTAACTGACGACGAGAGAACAATACAAACATCAAGAAAATGCGAGTACCTGTGTGAAAGAATGGAAGTTTGTTTTAGTGAATTATCTGTTCCGTGTTCACGATAGATGATTACTACTTCAGACGAATTTAATCTCATGGATCAGATCGGAGGATGGATGTATTTGCATATAATGAAGATGTTGACTATGACATATTTCCGTAAGCATAATGCATGTTCGTCACATGCACTGCCAAGAATGCTGATTCGTACAGGGAAATTGTTGTTTCTCACTGACCAGGCAGTAGCAATGACTGTTCAACTTGGAGGCTGCGGAGTGAAGGCGGGAACATGTCTGGCAAAAGCGCACGAATCGCAGAATGAACTATGTCGCATTAATTTAATCAACACTAAACCTGGGTTGTTCTCTAAACTTCACATCTTTTGCTACTGGATTTGACAGTTTCATAAAAAATCTGGCTTCTAACAGTTGTCACCCTATGACCTATTTCGCCTTGTCACGTGGAGCATGATTATGATGCCATTCTTATCCTACACCAAAACCAATACAGCCATACTCTACTGACATCATAAAAAGTGAACACGAGAACAGATGATACTCTTGCTTTGCAACGAAATATATAAAAAACTGAATGCCTAAATGCACAATAGAATGCTCAGGTAAGAGGGAACACTTATGGTAACTAAACAAATTAGAAAGGTTCAAATGGATGGATCACTACTATTAATAATACTAATTATATTTATTCTTTAATTAAGCGCCTGACTAACGCACTGCGCTATACATGTACACGTTATGACATTAAACAGTTCACAAGAACAAAAGTTACAGAAGACAGGTATCAACATGTTCTGATTCACACTGCAAACTAATCTTTAAGATCATCACGATAATTTATGCGAACTTCAAGCTACTCGAGCCACACTGTTTGTTTTAAAACCAATAAAATCAAATCGTAATTTATTATGCACAAGTAGACTATAAAATGTAAATTATCCCGTATGCGGTCGTTTCGTCAACGGACTGTTCGTCAAGGACTGTTCGTCAAGGACTGTTCGTCAAGTGAACGATTAGTCAACGGACGAATCGTCAACAGACTGTTCGTCCACGGAATTATCGTCAAACGGAATCGATTAATTATTCGACCATTGTAGCATTATTATTTTTCATAAATCCAACTTCTACTTAGGGAAGAATCCTTTTCATCAATCCATCTCCTATTTATTTTATGCAAGAATTTGTTTCATAACTCCAGTTCCTATTTAGGCAAGAATTTGTTTCATCAATCCAGCTTCTATTTAGGCAAGAATTTATTTCATCAATATAGTTTCTATTTAGGTAAGAATTCGTTTCATCAAGCTTCAATTTAAGCAGCAATCATTTTTATAAATCCAACTTCTATTTAAGCAAGAATCGTTTCATCAATCCAACTTGTATTCGACAACGTTAAAAGTCATGCAATGGTTAATAATCTTGGACGCTAAAACGACAGACTACCTTTGAATGTTATAAACAGCACAGTCTACTCTACCTTTATGTCATATTCAACACACATGCTAGAACTCAAACTCAATTTCAGCACTCTCAGACTAAGTGAGAAAGAATAAGAAATGAACAGGATGAGAGAGTAAATTTAAATAAAATACATGTAAAGGTATTGAGTCTTTAAGGTCTTTAAGGTACATGTAAAGGTATAACAGTCACATAACACTTTCTATATGAAACATTTTCATGAATTTTTGGGAACAGTCCGCTGAAGAATCGTCCGTTGACGAAACGTCCTAGGACCAAATTATCCATAGGACACCTGTAGTCCTTCACAGAATTCATTAAAAGTTGTTTAGCTGTGTCATAATTAGTAAACATAGGTATGATATACATAATCTTTGCTCAAAATGCAACGAAGTTGTTTGACTCTTGACTTATATTGATCGGAAAACAATCGATACCTACTGCCTCTCTGTAAGTTAATACTATCACTAACAAATAAACTAGATTTCAGGCAATTCCGAAACAGAGGGCTAGAAAGGCTGAGGATTGAGGAATTCAAGCCGCAGTTCCTGCGGAAGTTCGTTCTAACTGTATGATGTATAATGTCATACAACTGAACGTTGTTTAACGATCCAGCATTGGATCGTATGACTGTTACATTGTTTTGCCCCATTCTAATCATGGTTTTGGCAAGGTATAATATACCTAGAAATTTATACATGTCGTTGTAAGCGGCAACTCTCCATGAGACATGCCACATACGGTACGACGATATCGATGGTAAGAAATCCAGAAAGTTCATTATATTAATTATACAATTTGCAGTATGTGTAAATATACAGTAATTTCAATGTAACTCCACACTCGGGATAATGTGTCTCCACATGTTTATATTTTAGACAGAAATGGATCAGCAAACTTCTGAGACAACGGTAAGATTGTTGAACCTTTATGTATTAAAATTGTATCAATAATCGCACATGTGAAAAATATTTTGAGACATCAGCTGACTTCTCTTGCAAATGTTTTCGGTTATCAACCTGTTTCCGAAACCTAAAACAATCATCTTGATTAGGCTTCGGAGCCAGGCTGATAAAATAAATTCAATTGAATTTGAATTTTTCAAACGTCGGCAAACAAGTCGATATCTATATAATTATTTGGGCATCGCAATTGAAATGCAAATTCATAATATTATTTAATTCTAAGGTTTGGTGCGCCTTAGAAAGATCTGTCGAGATGTGTCTTGATTTTACTTTGAAGCATGCTATAGAAGAATTCTAGGAATACCTTGGACGGCCAAGAGGATAAACGAGGAGGTGCTGAGGAAGGTCGGAGGAAGTAAACCGTGGGCAAAAAAAAACAATGAAATTGACCTACTTTGGACACATCACGAGAAAGACGTCAGATTGTCTGGAGAAAGATATTATCATGGGAGAAACATGCGCAATAAGAAAGAGAGGAAGACCTGGTAGGATGTGAATTTATGATGCGAAAAGAATGGAAAGGAATGACTCTGGAACAGGCAGTGCGAGCAGTGCAACAGAGGGATTCGTGGAGACAAATCGTCCATTGTGTCGCCAAAGTTCGTAGCGACGGACGAATAGGGCATCGACGACGACGACTTTAAAGCATGCACATTTACTTTTCATTATTGTTTCATGAAGTCGTGCCTTTAAAGCATATGTCGTCTCTCCACACCTTTTGTCGTGAAAACGTGTAATTTTTAATTTTTAATAGGTAAAGTGTTGTCTGTCAATATGTAGAAATATGACTGCACTCGCACGTCGCCTAGTTTACAGCGTTCTGACTGCTTCTATTCATTGAATAAATGAAAATACAACAATGCAATAGATTCATTTACGATGACTCATCACTTGCAATTCAGTCTCGCGCTCGTGAATTAGATGGTGCCCTGCGCTTTGTTTTAAAGTAGCGCTTAACAAATTTGGGGTTCACCATTTGGCCTACTTCTGGAATTGACTTTATGGAATGCAAGAACCATAAAGGTAAACGCAAAGATTCTTCAGTACAAGAGTAGTTAATAGTTGGAACAAGTTGGACGAGGAAATTGTTGCTGCAGACTCGGTGATGGAATTCAAGAAGAGGCTCACTAAAATTGGAAACTAGGTCAAGATGCATTGGATAAGACTTGAGAGAGTGGCTCTGACACAGATGCAAGTCTTCTGAGCCACTATAAACCTTGTTATGTTACATGTATGTTATGTTAACCCTCGGGCTACCAAGGGGGGGGGGGTGGTTGCCACACACCCCCTACGTTTTTTTCATCTCAAACTTTTTCCGTATAAAATAAAATTTTGACCTTTTAAGTAGCTGTAGGGGTTCATTTACACACGTTTTGACGTAAAATGTGAGATGATATCTCACACCGTTCAAAAGTTATACCCAATATACCCGAGGCACCAGGGGGGGTGGTATCCACCCCCCTAGATTTTTGACTATATCTTATCCGTCATTTAATATTAAGAGACACAAATTATACCATTCTATAGAGAGAATGTGGGGCTACATTTCTATGGTCACTGAGTTGACCTGAGACAACCGGAAGTGCTCAAAATAAATAATAATATGCGTAACATGCGTGAAAAATGGCTGAATGGAAGCACTCCCCCTTAGTTTTTGTCTGTAGTGTATTCATTTGTCTTCCTGGAAGAGAAACAAAGATACCATTCTTTAGAGGGAATGTAGGGCTTCATTTGCATACCAACATCTTTGTCTTTTGAATACCGGAAGTGATCAAAATAAATAATAATACGCGTAATCTGTGTGAAAATGGCTGAATACAGAATTACAACGTAAACCGATATATATGTATGGATATATATGTATGGATGTACATTTATACTATATAAACATGTGTAGGGATGATTGTTTGTATCTTTTATACATAGATTAGTTTCAAAACTCACATAATCTTATATTTGTTTATCGAAAAAGTACAAAATGTACGCAATAATATACAATATTGCTAACTAATGGGTTCCGTTGTTAAAAGTGATGTAATTTCGAGGTGCATTCACATAATGTACAACTAAATATACCATTCGGTGCAGAAATGAATGCTGAATCCATTGCTATATTACAAGTTATGATATGTAAAACCAAACACGAAATCCAGGGGGGGTGGTAACCACCCCCTTGGCAGCCAGTGTTACAAAAAAAGCTTGGTAGCCCTAGGGTTAAACGATGTAGTCCTCTGATGGTTTCGGAACGCTAAACGATTTAGTAAATCGCTGTAATTAAGGTGACAAATATAGCACCGTGAATTATTTTTATTTTAGCTGAATGAACTTCCATTGGAGCTGTTGGATGTCGTCATAGAAAAGTCTTTTGTGCAGTGGATACTGAATTCTTCATCCTATCAGAGAGAACAAGATGCCAGCAAAGTTTTGTCATCTGTCGACTTCTGTTGGTTTCAGCGAACAACAAGACGAAGATTTAAGGAAAGAATTTGTCGGCAAATGAAAGGTAGATTGGTTTTCTAGTATTGTTTTCTACTCTACAGCTATACCACTTTGCAGTACACGAAATTTTGGTAAATCTGTAGCTTAGCATCGTAAATTATTCGTAGCCAATGGGTTTCATCGCTGGTCGAAAACAGGTTGAACTGACGAAAGTAATTCTTGCTAAATAAAAGTCGGATTCATGAAAATAATTTTACCTTAAATAGAAGTGGGAATGATGAAAATAATACTGCTTAAACAGAAGCTGGATTGATGAGAAATAATTCTTTACAAATACAAGTTGGATGGATGAAAATAATAATGCTACAATGGGCGAAAAATTTACGACGCCAAACTACACGTTCATCGCATAATGCAGGGGTTTTCAAACTGTGGTACGCGTACCCCTGGGGGTACGCCAGGTGTCGCTAAGGGGTACGCGAAAAATTTCAAAACATTTAAAAATTTTCTATAAGTTGTGTACTTCATGTCTTTCTTTCTTTTATTAGTTATTCTATGTCTACCGTTCGCTTATTTTCTGTAGGCCTACATTTCTATGAATTTATGCCATCGGATGTAGTGTTGCTGCAGCTGATTTTTCAGTCCAGGAAAGAGACCAGTTGTTGAAATATCATGTTATGGTGGATCGAAGAACGAATTCAAGAAAGATATGTTGTGTGATTTTTGGCTGAAACGAAGAACTGAATAGGCCTATGGATTAATTTCTGACCGAGATTTAACATTTTTGATTCCTTTCATTACGTCATATCTGTGTGAAACAGATTTTTCAGCTATGCTTGCGATCAAAAACAAATACAGAACAAAGCTTGAACTAGAACCAGAGTTGCGTTTGAACTTTACAAATATTAAACCAGATATTGTAAATCTGTGCTTGTCAAAACAAGCCCACTGCTCACATTAACACTTTCTAATAGTGATTATATTTTTCCTTTTTGTTGATATGACTACATTCTTAAGTTAAAATTATATTACTTAAAAATTTTCTACCTATGACTAATACCCGGTTCGCACCAATAATTAAAAGGAGTTGTTAATTGTAAGGGGACTTCACGCTCGCATGTTGTTTTTGATATGACCTTGCTGGGGGTACGCGAAAATTCAATTTTTTGACCTGGGGGTACAATAAAAATAAAGTTTGAAAACCGCTGGCATAATGTGCGTGACTTGCAAATGGTCCGAAAATCGTCCAAAATGACACAACAGAGTCAAATATTATAAACCAGAAAGAGGACTCAACAGAGATAACGATGGCTAGTTGTGTATGTCTTTGTATAAATTAGCAATTTACGATAACCATTCTTAGGGTAATAATTATTTATCAGCTAACTAGAATAAGCTGTTGTTCTGTGCTTAGCTTCAGAGTACGGTAGCGCTTTAGAAATTTCGATTTTACGATTTCTAATCAATGTTGCTTAACCTTTAACAATCCGAAAGCAGTTAGACTTAGCAGAGTTTTAAGCTCAATAGATAAGACTGCGTACATCTTGCAGGATTAAAATATTGGAGTCTCGATGGCTGTTCCAGGGCTTCGGAAGTTACTGTCTAGCTCTGTCAATAATTGTTTAATATCTTTAAGGGCTCAACTTTGGAAGCATCTGCTTCAATCTGCGTCAACTTTATCACCAACCTTAGGTCTATTCCCATTTCACCTGAAACGTTGTTCTATTGAGGCTTTGTTAATCGTAATAACAGCGCTGTAGAAAATATTTGATTAGAATCAGAACCTGTTTGTTTCATATCACATGTTTCCAGTGACTGCTCTTCTCGGTTTCACTTTCCATCGACCACTGTTTGAAACCCAATGTATTATCTCCGTGGCCATGTTAAGGATTTTCCGGGTTACTTAGAAATAACGCTCAATATGCAAACGCAATATAAATGCCTTGGTAGCCTACATGGGTATATTTCACAACAGGCGGCAAATTAGATAAATTTCCGTCTTCTCCTTTGGACGGCTTACACAAAGATAAAAATTATCATTTATAATTTTTAAATACATTGTAGGGCATGAATTAGTTACAAAAATTATTTATATTATAATATTTAGATGATTAGTATGAGAAAAAAATTATAAAGTCCAATTTTAACCCGAAATTGCATTGTCCTTTCTAATGGTGAGTCAATTCAACGTTACGTTAGGGTAACAGCTGAAACGCTTAGCTGATGTTTTATAATTTTTTGATCATTAACTTACATATATCCATTGCTCTATATGGTTTTTATTAACTTATTAGCGAACTACATAATTAAAAAATAAATATAACCCTCTGTCTTCAATTATTGCTTACAACACCGTTACGAATGGGTTTCTGCCATCTGGGGAATAAATTGAAAACTCTCGAGTTTTGAATTGGCATCTTCGATAGCAGAGAACCAGCCTGCATTGATTTTACCAGCAAGAAATCAATATGGATGTTTGCTTCTGTTGACAATTTTCGGAAATTTATCCGGTAATGTAATAGTATAAAAAAGATTTACAACTCCGTGACTGTAATTATTGCACTTTGCGTATATATATATATAATTTTTTTCTGTCAACAATAATATTGAAATTGAAAGCCTCGCCACTATAAACTAACTATTTTGTGTACCTTAACTCGTCCGGTGAGCATGGAGACCTAATTATGAATATTTTACAACTCCGTTACTACAACTCCGTTACATTATTTTCTATTAAAATGAATTTATGTAATGGTACATGTAGAAAATTTGTCGTAAAATAGTTTAGGTTGCTGTGTAATAATTTAATGCACACTTAAAACTAATTAATCACTAATTATAAACAGTGGTCGTATATTGTATTGTGTATTTATTACGTAACGGAGTTGTAAATATTTAGGAATCAAAGTTGTATGTGTTTCACATAGTAAAAAAACCAAAATAAAAAATTAGTCCAAATCTGTCAAATTTAAGCTCTGCTCAATATCAAATATGCTTCAGGACTGCTAGTAAAATATTTGTGTAAGAATTTTTTTAATTTTGCATGACTTTCTTTGTCTCTAATTCAATTTCTGAATTTGACGCCTGTTGTGAAATATACCCACATACACCGTGATTCAATTAAAAGTAAGCCAAACTTTGTATTTCATATAAGTACTTCTAACATGAAAACAGTATTTAATATTTTTGCGAAGAAACTCTTAGTAGCATAGTTTGATTGTTTAATTAAAGAAGATGTTCAAAATGTCCTCCTTTTGCTTGAACGCAAGCCTGGAGGCCCTGGCACCATTGCACAGCATCGTCGACAAGGGCAATGTTTTCTTCAGTGCGCGGTGACCTTCGTCTGCCACTACCAATGACGCGGTCGACTGACCCTGTAACGCTAATTTTTTGAAGCAATTTATCTAATCTGCTTCTGGTCCAATGTTTTTTCTGGAAATTCTGGTAGAAATTGACGGCTGCTGTGATTCTTGGATTCCCTCAAACCTTTTATCATGTGTAAAGGCATTTTGTCGGAAATTGCTAGTTTTTTGTTTATGTTTTCTATCGTATGATCGTCTGCTTTTTTTGAGTAGGCAATATAAACCGGAAGTCATTAAAATAAAAAAGTAAGTCTGTGCATATTTTTATTTTGAAAATATTATTAATAAAATATAGTTCAAGTTTTAATATTTGTTTATAAAGTTTGGCTTACTTTTTATTGAATCACCGTGTAGTTCTAAATGCTGATCTGTCGAGTACATGTTTGTGCAAAAAAATGGTTCAGATCTTTGCATTTGGATGAGTCAAACATTATCGGGAATATTTTGGCAAAAATAAGAGAGCTTAACACATGCTTTATATGACTAGGCCGTATTTGTTGATGTCTTGAATGTTGCTTTTCGAGTCCAAAATATCGACTTCATCAAATCTCAGTAGGTGCAGGTGCGTTTACTTTTAGGAGAATGTTGAGCTGCTGCTGCTGATACTTTGTAATGTAACCAAATATTATGACATCATTCAAAAATAGTGATACTGTTTGTCTTTTAGATTTCTACGGAAAAGCCAAGAAAAGATCCGCAATCGTAAGAAACAACCGAAATTTTCTGCTTGAAAATATGCAACCGTACAACGAGTTACTTGATTCGCTGCTGTCTCTCAACTGTATAACTGACGAGGAAATTAATGTCATTCAACTACGACGTACACTACGAGATAAGAACGCCGCGCTTTTGGACGTCATGAGATCTTTCGATGAGACAAAGTTTTCAAATTTCGTCAGATGTCTTCGACAAACCAATCAGAAGGCAGTGGCAAAAATCATGGAAAACGGAGGAGGTTCACATCCGAATTTACATAAAGCTCGTATTTAACATAGTTTGCTTTGTAATATAATTTTCTTAGCATAATATTATTAATAGATAAGCATTTTTTTACAGAATTACATCCAGATCGCTGCGAGACCTTGCAATATTTTAATAATAGGCCTAAATTAAATTAAGTATGTCACAATGAGAGACTTTGTAGACAACCTCGAATTCTTAACTAGAGCTAGAAAATCATTGTGACACTTTCTCATTGTCACCGAAAGGATATTATTTTTTCTTGAAAAACATGTGTCGGTTTAAGCAAACTGAGCTGACGTGTAGCCTAATATGGTTAAATAACAAATTGCTATGCATCTCTAAGATTTAAAACAATTTCAGTATTAACCAAATTTTATTTAATCAAGTTGATGTTTAGTTATCTAGATATTCTAAAGCGTATGTGCAAAGTGCAGATGATAGTCCTACAAGAACGGCTGAAATCATCTTGCAGAGAATTATACAGATTTATGAAAGGTCCGCAACCAGACGCAACATTATTATACTAATCATAAGGCTCATAGCAGAAACAACTACAGAAAAAAAGCTCTTGTTCAACTGTTTCGTAGACTTCCAAATGGCGTTTGACTCCATCAGATACGATTTGATACAGGTTTCATGCGTAGCTTCAAACGAGGTAATACAGGCGGTGCTAAAACCATTCGGAGCAGGAAAGCATACTCAAATGATCACAATTATTTGAGGTCTCGGCATTGTCAAAGAACTTCGTAATTGTTCAACCGCCCAAGAGGCAGAAGAATCTATCTCACCAACAACATTCAATACATAACGAGATAGAATTATGTACAAAATCCATAGCAAATGAATAGGAATTGAGGTTATGGCAGCAAGATAAGATAAGCAACCTTAGTTTTGCGGACGACTAAGACCTAATCGAAGGACAAATAAAAAACCATCCAGAAAATGTAGAAACTCCAATATTAAGTGTAAAAGCTGTTGGGCGATAAGTATAGGGACCTGAGGCAGATAATGATGGGTGGATTGGTGATGAACTGAGATTTTGCGGAATTCAGTGGGAATATCGTTCCACTGTTAAGGTGAAGTTCAGCATTTGGATCGGTTGGAGAACTTGATGTGAGTAGTGACTTGCGACTGGAGAGAATGAGATAGGAAGAGGATAGGTACAGAAGGAGACTTTATGGTGATGAGCTCGCGAAGGAAGGAAATGACAGGAGAATGTCAAGTTGTATAATTATACTATTTCGAGGATCGATAGCAAATGTCCAATCTGAGAAGCTCAAATGAGGCTAAAATCGGAAATGGTATTTGCAACGTAAAGCTTATTCTGTATTGCAGTTCGTTGTTCGATTGTAATTGATACGAGTAAGCTGAAATAGCCTAAAATTAGGCTACGCAGGCCTATACGATATCAGTTAGAAATTTGAATTTTTCTTCACTTGCTTCTAGGCGTAATAAAAGTCGAAGTACACAATCGTGTTGCAACCTCAAAGACGTTCTTGGATATACAGCTGTTGCACCAACATATCGAAGACCTTCGAAACAAGACCAAACTAAGGTCGGATCAAACTGATAAACTCACGAGTCAACGGAGTGAGGAAGGTATAGAAATACTCAACTCTCAGCTGGAGAGACAGACTGTGGGCATTTGGATCTGGTGCCAGTCACAAGAAGCCCTTGAAAATATTCAGAGGCTGTACGAATCGGATCAGCTAAGAAAAATATTCACGCGTGATGCAAATGTTACAGCACGCACCTTTGAAGACAGCCAATCTCATGCGAACAACATTGACAGCAATCAATTCAAGAAAACAATTCGTAAGTTCTTTCGAATACACCCCTGATAAAAGAAACTTAAAACTAAAAGCAAAATATACAAATTTATCAATGAAAAACAGACAGCTTTTATAACAAAAAACATCGTGAGCTTGTTGAATTTGACAATAAAGGCCGTTATTTTTTCAATAAATGGATTGGAGCGAAATGAAAATTAGTTCAGAAGTAGAAGCTGAAGTGTTTTATAAAGAAAATGAAACCTCTGCCAAGAGAGGTTCCTGAGGGATCTAAATTAACGTCAAGTCAAGCTTCTTAAATTATGTTCATATAGCCTGTTAAGATAAAGAGAAGAAACCACAAAGGTGGGTAGCAAGACAAACATTTGAAGCAAAAAATAGAGGACAACAACAACCTGCAATAAGATTGCAGGCAAGTAAAACTGACAGAAAGTGAGATGATGAAATACACGTACATATGCTAAGGCGTAACTGACAGTGGTAGGTAGTCAAGTGACTGCAAATTAAAAAGTAATTGATAACGAGAATTAAGACTTAACTGCAACAGTGAAGTAAGACAGACACCATGATAGGTCAACGAGACAATAGACAAACAGTACTTAGCCCTTTAAAACTGTTTTTTTGTGAACTACGATAAACATTGACCTAAAATTTACACAGTATCAGAAACCCAAAAACCAGTGATGGCACGAATGCAGAAAACAGAATGATCTAAAGGATCAAAGGCAGCAGACAAATCAAAAGAACAGCAATATCTCCATGCCATTATCCCTAGAGCACATGATGCCATTACGTAGCCTACATGTAGGGCTATAAGTTCGGAATCTGTTGAATGAAACATACGGCATGCTGACCGATATGGAGAAATTAGTGAGCTGGATAATAGGTGGCTTTGATTCATAACTACACTTTCACCATTTTTAGATATGAAATTAAAAACTGAGGTGGATATGTTATTGATAGTGATAGTAATAGTGGTGGTTTTGGTCCTTTTAGATTTCCATGGAATAACCAAGAAAAGATATACAATCATGATAAACAACAGAAATTATCTCTTGGGAAATATTCTGCCGAATAATAAGTTAATCGCTGCGCTGTTGTCTCTTAAATGCATAACGGAAGAGCAACGTCAGCTCATTCAGCGACAACGCTCAAAACGGGATAAGAACATCGAACTTTTGAAAGTCATGAGATCCTTCGATGATGGAACGTTTCTCAATTTCTTCAAGTGTCTTCGACAAACAAACCAGAAGACAGTGGCAAGGATCATGGAAAACGGAGGAGGTTTACAGTCCAAATTTTATCTAAAGGCTTATGATTAACATAATTGACTTAATAATAATTGTATGTAATGCATTCATATCGAATTAGATGAAGATTGCTGCAAGACTTTAAGGTATTTTTATAATCAATTAGATGATTGCCCGTCCCAAGATGGTTTAAACACAATTTGAATATGTCAAGAAATGCGCCGTCACGTGATATGTGACTGACGTAGGTCATCTCCCTCCCTCCCTTCTACCCTCTCTTAAGTTTTATTAGATGTTGTATTAGATACTGTATTTGGGAATGTTAACGTGAAAATTGAAAAGAAATCACACTTTTATATTGACGAATAAACGCTAAGAGTTGAAAAACATGAGTACAAATGTTTTTTTAAATGTAACGTAAACGTAACATTTTTTGCTTTATCGTAACCTCATAAAAGCTATCAGTTAATTCTCTGAGTTACTGTAGGTACAAAGTAACTAGTTACCCGGAAAGCTGCTGCAAAATGCACATTTCGGACAACTATAGCAAAATGTCCAATCCGAGGTGCCTAAAAGAGGCTAAAATCCCAAAAGGCCACAAACCGAAAGCATGAAGAATATTACTTATTTGAGTTTGTAACTGGATTGTTTCTGAAAAAATTCAACGGCAGTTATTCGGCAGTTACTTGAATTACGTCTAAGAAATTAGTTTTACTCTTGATTATTTTCTTAGACACTTGATTGTTTTTTATATTTTGCCTTTAGTTGTCATAAAAGTCAGAGTTCAAAATCGTGGTGCAGCGTGTGGCAATATCATGGACACAGAGCTACTTCATCAGAAAATCGAAGACCATCGAAGCAGAACCAAACCAAGGTCACATGAAACTGATAAACTGATCAGTCAACTGAAGGACGAAGGCCTAGAAATCGTCAACTCTCAACTGGACAGACATACTGTGGTCGTCTGGATCTGGTGTTATTCACAAGCAGCCCTTGAAAATTTTCAGACGCTGTACCAATCGAATCACTTGAAAGATATATTCTTTGGTTTTGCAGATATTCAACCTTCCACTTCTGAAATCACGCAATCGATAATGATCAGCATTGACAGGAGTCAACTCAATCAAACAGTTGGCAAGTTCCTATGAATGCACTCACTATAATTATTATAAGAATATAAAACATACAGTCAACATATGCAGCTTAGGTGAATGAAATTCTGAGAGCTGTAGCGCGGGTGAAAAACAGCCTGACATTTAAACTGACAAGGAATGCTATTAAATTATGTAAACTGATTGAAATTAGATGAAATCAGTGACACAGAAAGAGGTGAACAAAAGTTTGTATTAGAGAGAATCCTCATGTACTGATAGAGCTTCTATATTAGCGTCAAACTACTGAAATATTTGGTTTGAAAGACGAGATGTAACTTCTGTAATTGGTCAGGTCAGACAGGCGACAAAAAGTCCTACAGTGTGATCGAAAGTAAGTAAAACAGAGGATATTTTGACCCAGATGCACAGACATTAATGACAGTGACAGTCAAATGGAGAGGAAGCAAGTAAGGCAGTGGTAATGAGCAGCAAGGCAAACAGGTAATTGGACAGTTATTGTAAGCGAAAGAGATTAGGATGGTTGGCTAGTAAGTCGGAATATTATTGGTTTATATAAATTATGACAGAAATTAGTATGAGAATAAAAATTCAGTGAATCAAAAGCGGAAGTAAGATAGGCAAGCAATAGGGCATTTTGATTAATAAGCATTTAGATAGAATTATATTAATTAAAATGGAAGACAGCTCCATATTTAACCAAGGACATCAGATGACATCAGTGACTCAGAATTAGATGAAAGAGTATTCCGCTGGAAGGGGTGCTATATAAATTTATGAATGAATTAATGAATGAATGAATGGAAAAGCACAAACATTAGAAATAAAGTCAGAATGAGAGAAACGCAATAAGAGAAATGTAAATAAGAAATGGATTATGGGAGAGGCAATAATTATGTAGAATAAAGCAGTCAAGCATAAAATATATATATACCATTTCTGAAGCAACACAGATAAGAAGGATACAGATTCCTAAGGAAAAGCACATAAATGATTCTGATTTATATGACTGTGGCAGTGATTAAAGGTTGAACTAATACGACGGCTTCAAAATAACATCGATGAACAGTTACAGATGAAAAGCGAATGAGTTACAGGTAATGAGCGAATAAGCTGGAAAGACACTTGCAGATTAAGCGAGAGACAAATGCAACTTAGATATTAATCACGCTTAAACAGTGAATAAACTCAACAGATGAACAGCGAGTTTCATTATCAGTTGTTGCTGATATAGACTATAATTATGAGATTAACTTAAGAGACAGTTTCAGAAGATCAGAGAGTGACAGATATTTTCAAATGGCTGCAAGTGGGATCAATTAGCAACAATTAAAAGAAAGAAATTACCTAAGTAAATAATTGGTTTCTGTTCTAGTCGTTAGTTCAATTTCCATCAACTTTACTGCGAGAATCGACGTAGGAAGAAGCGAGGAAGAAGTTACAGGTGTTACTAAACTGCGAAACGAAATCTACGTCTTACGCAAAAATGAAATTAGTGTCTTTGATGATCGACATCCATTTGGTCTTCAGAAGAAATTTGAAATAGAAGAGATTGAAGATACCTGCGACATTGCATCCTGTGGGAAGGAAAATTGTCTCTACGTCTCTGACTTTCGGGAGAATTTGGTCTGGAAGATTACAACAGAAACAGATGACCAACACAAAATCATACCATTACTGGTGAGTGGTTGGCAGGAAAGGACCCTGTGGGTGTCCAGTGATGGCTACTTGTTCGTGACCGATTATAATCGGTATGCGTTAGCGATCTACGGATCAGATGCAGAAGTTCTTCATTGCATTCAGCTACTTGTTCCGAAAAGAATTCTCCAGGCAGTGGAAACGTCCATCGGGAATTTCATACTCCTTTGTTACTGGAAGGAATACGCGAAGGTGCGGGCGAGTTTGTCAAGTCGAAGATTTTGGATGGGAAAGTGGGGAATAGATGAAGTGACCAGAGATGGACAGGTCCTTCGTAGTTTAATTTCTTCAAATAAAACGCAACAACTAAGATTTGCTCGTTATATCTCAATAGATTCAGACGATAGAGTATTTGTGGCTGACGCAGGGAATGATAGAGTGATTCTCTTGGATTCCGATCTTAAATGGAATCGAATTCTTTGTCCAACAAATGAAAAAGAAGAAACAAAGATACAAATGCCATCAAGATTGTGTTACGACGAAGAAAAGAAACAACTGATTATCGGAGGAGGAGCTTTCGATTCAGGAAAAGAAGTTAATGTGTACACTTTGAGTCGAAAGTAAACTCACTTTTCATCCAAAGACATTTTTACAAACAAATATCCAACTGTTTGATTTACCTGATCAGTCTACTAATATCCGTTAACCCTCATCCTGCCAACATGTTTAGGCTACTATACCCTGTTTGCCAACTTGGGTTATAAATGTTACCATGATAAAATGAGGAACTGGCTCGTTACATTAGGTTTGGCTGACAATAAACTCACACTAAAATGAGAAATATTGTCTATCTTTAAAATATTGCAATGGCTCATTTTATTATCGAGTTGGCATTACAAGATAGTTAGCGAAGCGGAATGCTGAATAGTCATAGGGAGCCGTTAAAAATAACGTCTACGCAGTTTATGCTCTTTTTCCACAACATTATGACATTACCAAACTACAGCATTAAGATAGGTCTGAAAAGTTTGAATCAAGCACGAGAGCTTTCTCATTTTCATTCCGAACTCACAGACAGCAACGGTGTCCATTCTTTTACAGGAGCCACGACATTCATTGACGATATACAGTGACACTTTCTCGAGTTTTGTGGATATGCGCCAAAACTGGCACATCACTGCTTTTATGTGCAATATGCATGTCAATATTACTTGCAACTCCTGATTCTGAGCCCATACATACCACATATGTTCAGATCGGACCATCCAATTAAAAGTTACAACAGTTTACATATTTCACATAGACTGGGGGTTTCGAACCCCCACTTAATTTTGTTATCTGAATGTTTTACCCTCGGACTAGTATTGATCTATAGACTATTGCCTTCTGAAAAAGAAACTTTTGCATCTGTTGAAATGACTGGAGAAAATACACATATTACCCATAGGCCAGAGGGGGTTTTCGAGCCCCCACGCTTAGTTTTTTTAACTGACTGCTTTCCCCTCGGACAAATATTGATCTACAGACCATTACCTTCAAATCGGTAGTGAAAACGAAACTTTTACATAAACTTAAAATGACTGAGTGTCCAAGCCCCCCACTATAATTGACCTTATCACTCGGATCGTGCTTAGTCTGTGTACTGGGTTCGTATAGACGCTTCTATTAATTTTCTTTAGTATCGCACTACATTTGGGGAATATGCTGATCTTATTTTGCCGAGACCATTTGTTGAATGTTGTGTATGATAGCGTGATTCGGGTTGATCGCGTTGTTGCGATACGATAGCCTTCTTTGTCTATGTTGATTTATTAAACTGCGACCTAGCTCATTAAAGTCATCAGTCGACAACTGAAAGACGCTGTCATGTAGCTGTATAAATTCTGCATATTGTCAATTGTCTTGAATGCCTAATGACAGATCACGCACCTGTTGCTTATGCTCGCTTAATAATAATAAACTATACAAGGCTATATTTTATTATTTGCGCGGAGTGTAAGTCTTATTTATATAGTGCTCATGTGCACCTGTTGAATCTTGATGTTGTCAACGATTTATTTCCATTGAACTGCATCTTAAGCAGAAACGATTTTTTTTAAATTGTATAATAAATTATGATTACAATTTTAATTTTGAATAGAAAAGCGTTTGAGAGTGATAGTTCGATTCGTTTCCTATTAAAATTGTTCTCCTGCGAACTTTTGTCTATGTCAAAGCCAACCTGTGATATCAGAGTCTTAACGGTTCAATGTTTGTTGACGCAAAAAAACTGAATTATAATTTAGTCTTAACCTCTCCATTGACCCTGCCAGAACTTTCCATTCTATCAGAGCATCTCGTGCTGTTCCTTGGCGATCGCACACCACAGGAACGTAGGAATCTACGAATGCCTTGCAATAAATGGCTAACTTTGGAATGATGTCGGAGAGCGCTGCATCGGCTGGCTGTCATTTATCATCCTCGGCAATGCATGGACGCTAGATCAAATGTGGTGGAAATGTTTTTAGACACCCAAAAGAAGTCTCTCATCGCCAGAGGGCTGCTTTGAAGGCTATACATAGTGAGGTGGGAAACCTCACGGTCGCGTCTCATCGACATTCGGCTAAGAAATCTCCAGGTAGCTCTGCTGCTTATACAGTCGCCTCTTTCCACTGGAAAACGCTTCAGTCGCAGTCTCTCCTTTCAGTGCTTTTTTGAGACATGAGCCACTTGATTCTAATAGTGCTTCTGACTTGTTCAGGTGCTATACAGCACGCTGAAGGTAAGTTTTGCAACCGCAATGTGCTTTAGATAGCAAACAGTTCATTAAGTATTTATACACACATACAAGTCATGTACATTCATGCATATAGGTATATAATATATGTATATAGGTAGGTATGGATGCACATAAGCATGTATGTATGGATACATGTATAATTATTTTCGTTTATTGAGGAAGACAACTCTGATTGGCACACCGCAATCAGTTACAATGTCAAAGAGTTTATAGAAAATAATAGGTGTTTAGTTTAGTATATCAATAATATCATGTATGCTTGTATGCATGTATGTATGTGTAGTGGATGAAGGGTTGACGAGGGCGTATAATATTCTACATGCGTAATGTAGTTAGGTGCGATTCTTTGTCGGCGCTGACCACGATAAGGCCGTCATGATGGTTACTCGTTGCCACGGCCATGACCCGGCCACGGGCCCAAAGGCCGTTGACGACTCAAGACTCCCAGCAGAAGTTAATGTCGTTTATTGCTAATTATCTAATGACTAGTTTTTCCTCTTTGGTCTCTCGTTCATTTCCCCCGGGGTTTTCGTGCTGAGATCACTTCTGAATAGTTATTCTGAGAGAGGCGCTATATAGATCTTTAGATACAGTACAATACAATATACAATTGCAAACAGTGTATAACGATGGTGACAACAAACTATCGTACTGCTTGGCTGACTTGTCTGACCGTCTGCTGGTCTGAACTCTTCTCTGCCTTACAGTCTGAATTATATTTATGCAGTCGAGTCAGTCGGTTGCGTTACGCGGTTACTCATATCTCTGCCTTGTTTAATCCTTCTCTCTGTCTCTCTCTGTATATCTTTGTCTGCCTACTTCAATCTCTCTGTTGGCACTTAGTCTGTGTTCAGCGGCCTGGAATTCCACACCATCTACGGCTTGAGTGTCCGAGTCTGCGGAGAATAATGTCGATTGTTGCAGAGTCACAAAACAGTATTTATAATTATCAATGGCGACAGCGAACTGTAGCCAATCGACAGTAACTGTTGTACCGTATCGTATTTGCCTGTCTGACTCCTACGTTCACCAACCAATGTTGGGTTCCTCTTAACCCTAAGGCTACCAAGCTTTTTTTTTTTTGTAACACTGGCTACCAAGGGCCCCCCTTGGTTACCACCCCCCTGGATTTCGTGTTTGGTTTTACATATCATAACTTGTAATATATCAATGGATGCAGCATTCATTTCTGCACAGAATGGTATATTTAGTTGTACATTATATGAATGCACCTCGAAATTACATCACTTTTAACAACGGAACCCATTAATTAGCAATATTTTATATTATTGCGTACATTTTGTACTTTTTGGATAAACAAATATAAGATTATGTGTGTTTTGAAACTAATCTATGTATAAAAGATACACACAATCATCCCTACACATGTTTATATAGTATAAATGTACATCCATAGGGCCTACATATATATCCATACATATATATTGGTTTACGTTGTAATGCTGTATTCAGCCATTTTCACACAGATTACGCGTATTATTATTTATTTTGATCACTTCCGGTATTCAAAAGACAAAGATGTAGGTATGCAAATGAAGCCCTGCATTCCCTCTAAAGAATGGTATCTTTGTTTCTTTTCCAGGAAGACAAATGAATACGCTACAGACAAAAACTAAGAGGGGAGTGCTTCCATTCAGCCATTTTTCACGCATATTACGCATATTGTTATTTATTTTGATCACTTCCCGGTATTCAAAAACAAAGATGTAGGTATGCAAATGAAGCCCTACATTCCCTCTAAAGAATGGTATATTTGTTTCTCTTCTAGGAAGAATAGTCAATAAGCTATAGTCGAAAAACTAAAAAACTAGGGGGTATCCACCACCCCCCCCCCTGGTGCCTCGGGTATATCGGGTATAACTTTTGAATGGCGTGGGCTACCACCATGGTGTTTACCTCAAAATGTGCGCCAATGAATCTGCTACAGCTGCCTAAAATGCAAAAATTGTATTCCATATGGGGAAAAAATTATGCATAAAAACGTAGGGGGGGGTGTTGCAACCACCCACTTGGTAGCCCGAGGGTTAAAACTATCTCTGTGAAATTCTGGTAGAACACTCCTCAGGCAGACGGACAAGGACATGATATCACACACACGAGAGGTGACGAGATTCTCTAGCTGCTGTGGGTAATGCCAGTGGACCCAACTGGAAAGAGATTCCTCAGCCACATAATCTTTAGCTATCTGTTCGATAGTGTAATGGTTAGCACACTGGACTGTCAATCGAGAGGTCGGTTTCAAATCCACGCTAGAACAGAAAATTTGACTCAAGATTTCTGTTCCACCTGCACCACCTAGCCGAGGGTTCCGCGACAACTTGTCTACAGACTTTTTTGTCAATGACACTTCATCTACAGACACTTCGTCCACAGACATTTCGCCTACGAGTGTATCTGTGTCCATTATGGGTAATCAACCGAGACCGCTTTCTTATAGTTTCGCTAAAACCTGCTAAATATTACCAGGAATACAGCTTCTAATTATTGAAACGATTAGTTTCATCAATCCAAATTCTATTGAATGGAAAACTTAGTTTCACCATACATGTAGCTTCTATTTACGGGAAAATCATTTCGATCAATCCAGCTTCTATTTCAACACAGAAATGTTTTCATCAATCCCACTTCCATTTAGGGAAACAGTTTTTTCCATCAATCCAGCTTCCATTTTAAACTGATAATATCAAATAACTTCGTAGACGAAATGTCTGCCGGCTAAATGTCTGTAGACGAATTGTCGTGACACTCTAGTGACTAGTCGAGTCACATATAATGAGTACACTCACCGTACACTGTCGATGGGAAGACGAGACGGTGAGGGAGAGGATTGACCACCAGCCCTCATAAGCCGAGGCTAAGAAAATGAAGCAGGCCTATCTAACATATCATACCGATGGTTGCCTCAGGGCTAGCTTAAGGTACTGCTCTTCTTCGTCTTCGTAGAGATTCAGCCATGTCATCATGATTAGGCTACTCATTATGAATTAATTGCAACAAACAAATTAATACAAATCAAAGGTGATTAATTCATGATGTCAGACTAAATTGAGCCTATGTGGCAATGGAAGTCCGTTAAACCTCATGCCTAAAATCACTTGTCATTCCTGGGGCCAGCGACCAAAAATTAACTGGAAAACGAAATTACATTGAATAGGGAAATTTTCAATAATCTGTTTAAATGAAATTGAGCTCAACTTGAAAGGACCTAGTTATCTTGGAAATTGTTCAGCTTCTGCATCAGTTTTTATTCTCTTCTATCTGCAACTCTGGGAAATGGTCGACGCTTTCTGGATTACGACATCCTCTTGTCTGTCGGCGCCATCGACCGCTGCGACTTTCCTACTTATCGACACAACGCTCCATGAGCATTAGCCTACGTGTCTGTGATTTCCTTAAAAGGGAGGTTTTACAAAGTTTTAGAAACTATGCAAGATTCAAGTTACTTCTTTTTTAAAATCTCATCTATTACTAAACATTATTCGGGTATATTAATGGAATTAGAATTTTGGTCGAATAAATTAGAATAGACTAGAAGAAATATCTATCAGAATCTGTTGATGAAAAACGAGTTTAATTTCGACTCAAATTGTATACATTAATTTCTTTTCCTGGACATCCTACGACGATCAGTTGTTTCTTTTCTTCGTCGTAATACAATCTCCATGGATGTCGGATCTTCGTTTCTTCTGTTTCTTCTTTTGTGGGACAAAGTATTCGATTCCAGTTGAGATCGGAATCCAAGAGAATCACTCTATCATTCCTCTGGTCAGCCACAAACACTCTATCGTCTGAATCGAGTGAGAGATAAAGCGGATTATTTAGTATCTGGGTTTCACTTGAAGGACTAAAACGACGAATTATCATTTGTCCATCTCTGGTCAATTCACATATGCCTCCATCTCTCCAAATTGATCCACTCACTCTCTTTTCCTCACTTACCATCCGCTCGTGAATGATGATGAAATTCCCGATGGATGTCTCCACTGCATGCAGTGGGATCTTGATGTCTTTTGGTAACTGAATGGATCGAAGAAGTTCTGCGTCTGATCCGTAGATCATCAGAAGGGACGATGAATCACTGACAATCAACAACTGACCATCATTGGACACTGACAGAGTATATGGATTATAATCAGTGGTCAGCCATTTGATGATTTTGTGTTGGTCATCTCTTTCTCTTGTAATCTTCCAGACACAGTGCGTATATAAGTCAGAAACGTAGAGACAATTTTCCTTCCTACTGGATCCAATGTCAACGGGAGAGATAATCCCTATTAATTTGATTTCATTATGAAGACGAACTGGATTTCTATCCTCAAAGACACGAATTACATGAGAAGAAGATGAAAAAGAAGAATAATATGATCGACAGAGGGCATAGATTTTATTTCGCAGTTTAGTCACACCAAATACGTATCGTTGTAACTTGGTACTCCGAATTAAATTAATGGACATCGGACAAACGACTAAAATAAAAACAAAATGATAATTAATGCGCAAGTAATTGACGGGTAATAATATATTTTTAGGTATTAATATTTGTATTGTAATTGATTACCTATATTTAGTCTATTTTCCGTTGTTGATTATTTTCTTTATATTATATTATTTTTATTTTAAGTTTAATTATATAATTAGAATTAAATTAATATGGCAAATGTTTGGTCATTCAATGCTTCTCAATCAGAACCAAAATAAAACAAAACTTTTAAACATATTAATAACTAGATAAAATTATTAATTCATTATGCTTCTATTAGAAATTGGAGTTGATTACTGTATGTTTCTTTATGTTTTTCATTATTAATTTAACTTGCTGCTCAATGTCTCTTTTATTTTCTGTCTCTTGTTCTGCTGCTCGTTTTTATTGCTTCCATATCTTGCTACCGAACTGTTAATTGCGTACCATTCTCCATCTAATTACCTGATTTTTACTACTCTTTAGCAACACTTTAATTACTTACCTTCCTTTTGACTACCTCTACCTGTAATTAATGTCTGAATATCTCACGATTTGTCTTATTACATACTTTCCATAAATTATAACTGCAGCCATTTGTTGTCTCTCACCCTTTTCCAGTTGTTCCGTTTGTAAATTGTCTTCCAATTCTGTCTTAATATAATTCAAAGTTATAATAATAATAACTTTCTTTATTGATTCAAACTGACATGTACGCAGTAAGATAACATTACACAGTAGTAACAGACGATAAGAAGTTTAACAGGAGTCGAATTTACTATAATGACAGCCATACAAAGCGCCCATCTGTCCCAGGACTCATTTTACCGGAGCCATCTAGCGAATGGAAGTCAACCTTAAGTTTGTAGCTAGAATCGATTCCTCTTCTTATGCTCTGCCAGTTTCCTTAGCAGTAGGCTAGACTACATGAACACATAAATTAACGGTCTCCATTTCAGCATTCTGCTAATTTTTTTGACCAGTTCTGCCTTAGTAATTTCATTAGCCATGTATATTCGTCACATGTTTTAAGCTTTCTTTATGGTGAGCGGGTATATAATAACTTGCCAACGGTTTTCTTGAATTGATTCCCATCGATGTTGATCACCATTAAAATAAATGGTTTAATATTTGCAAGATCAGATAAGATATCTCTCAGCTGATTCGATTCGTGCAGTTTCTGAATACGTTCAAGGGCTGCTTGTGAACGACACCAGATCCAAACGACCACAGTCTGTCTGTCCAGTTGAGAGTTCAGGATTTCTATGTCTTCCTCCTGCAGTTGACTGATGAGTTTATCAGTTTGAAGTGACCACGGTTTGGTTCTGTTTCGAAGATCTTCGATTTTGTTGTGAAGTATCTGTGATTCCATTGATGCTATGCACTTTTTACCACGAGTTTGCACTTGCATTTTTATTACACCTAAAAGCAAAACCGTATTTCAAATGTCAAACTACTTACTGAGACGTAATTTCATATAATTGCAGTTGAATAGAAAATTCTTTAGGTTGTAGATACGTTGCCAATTCGAACCTTCGTCTCATATTATAAAGGAAATATGCAGCTGGTTCATGAAGAACGTTAGCATGCTTCTAAACTAAAATGTCACCATCGCTCTGGTATTTATAAAGCGCCAGTTTATGATTTCGCGTAAAAAGCAAAATACGCGGATAGATAAATTTCAAGTCAACGGAATTCGTTGTGATAATGATTACGGAGTAGCAAAACTCAGAGGCAGCGAATTAAATATTGTTTCTGTGTGTGTGTTAAAATGGGGAACAGGTCGATAGTCCGAAGGTTCGATAGTCGGAAGGTTCGATAGTCGGAAGGTTCGATAGTCCAAAGAGTTCGTGGCAGGGCCGGATTAAGACTTTCTGGGCCCTAAGCCAAGAGCCGGATTCAGACATCCGGGGGCCCTAACCCCAAACATGGGCGTCCGGAGGGGGAAAGGGAGCATTTGCGCCCCCAGATTTTGCAAATATTTAAAAAATTAGGCCTACTTATCATCTTGGTTTTTAATAATGAATGGCTATGATTTTTCCACAGTTTTATTTTTTATCCAAACTAGTCAAGATAACCTGAAAATTTTAAAATAGGCCTATATAAAAACATTGAAACTTTTAACAGTTTTTTTGTTTGAAATAAACGTTCAGAAATAGCTGAAAACGGATCCCAGAACGCTAACAACTGGCTCACATCATGTCAAATGCTTCCAAAAGCATTGGAGACTATTGGGATCCGCGTCAGACCCTTAATTGGTCACTAGTTGCGGGAGCGAGCCTACTGATGGTGACGTGACAGGTTGCTTTCGGTCCCCTCGTTAGTAGCCTACCCAACAATTAAGCCATGGCTTATCTGGCTTATATGCCTAAATCCGGCACTGTTTCGTGGTAAAAACATATAGGCTATGCAGAAATATATGTTTATGGGTAATCACGTATTTTACGTTGATAAATTCCTTGTCCGAAGGTTCGATAGTCCGAAGGTTCGATAGTCCGAAAATTTCATGGTAAAACATAATAATAATATGTATATGTATATGTATATGCACATTATATGTATATATGTATGTATATGTATCTATATATGTTTGTATATGTAGGCTATAAATTTGTATTTATATCTATATACAATACATGTACATATGCTATACACTGTGTCCACGATAAAGTAGAACACTAGACTTTGTTAAATATCTTGGTGACTTATAGTATAGGTACTATATTTGGTGCACATGAACTTCGGTCTATTCTACCTATACCTTGCACATTTTATTATAATTGATGCAACGGTTACGAGGATATACCCTTATGAAATTGGGTGGTTCAGGAACCAAGTAACCGAACAGTAGAACGCATAGAATGACGTCATTTTTCAGGCTACCGCAGGGATAGGCTGTTGTTGATAAACGTCATTTTCGGAAACAGTTACACTACGAGACCTGTTTTACGTAACAGTATAGTTGGTTGTAAAGAAATGGTTTTCAGTGCAGAGGACAAGATTTTAATCAAGGAGTTGAGAGAGACGAATGGGTATGGCGTAAGGAGACTCATTACAGAATTTCTAATGAAAAATTGGTCCCTAGCTGGTGTCAGCAAGCTGTTTAAAAAAGATTGCAACACCCGGATCAGTTGCAAGGAAACCACGAGATCGTGTGTTACGAACGCAAACAAATATCAATGCTGTCGAAGAACTGGTGCTGAGTCGGGATGATCAGCCGCGCACGCATCTGTCGATGCGTTTTACTGTTTGGTAACTTGGTTCCTGAACCACCCAATTTCATAAGGGTATATCATCGTAACCGTTGCATCAATTGTAATAAAATTTGCAGGGTATAGATAGAATAGACCGAAGTTCATGTGCACCAAATTTAGTACCTATAATACTACAATTGACCAAGATATTTCACAAAGTCTAGTGTTCTACTTTATCGTGGACACAGTGTATATGGATATAAGTATATATGTGTGTGTGTGCATATGTATATATGTACATATATAGGGACCCTGGGCAAGTCCTTCACTCGCAATTACTCATGCACTTCGGCGTGAAACTCCGATTCAGCGTCCGCGCAGTAATCGGGAGCGCCTCTGAATAGGCAATCTGGTGGGGGCGCTATAACAAGTGTTCAAATACAATACAATACAATACAATGTATATACATATATGTGTATATATATATGTATATGTATATATATATATATGTATATGCATTTTTTGGTGTATATAATTATGTATGTATAGGTATTTGTAAGTATATATATATATGTATATATATTTGTATTCATGTATACATACATGTATGTATGTATTTACATGTATGTATGTATTTATACATATATACATACATAAATACATACATATATGCACACAAACACATATATATATACTTAGGCATACTTATACATACATTTATACACATATACATATACATATATATGTACATACACACATGCATCTACATACATATAGCATACACATACATATATACATATAGATACATACATATATGTATATACATACATATATATATATATATATATATATATATATATATATATATATATATATATATATCACACACAAACATATATACCATAATACTTATCCGTATATATATAACATATGTACATGTATAGCGGTATAAATACATACATATACAAACAGATATAATATATATGTTTGTATATGTATATATATTATATATACATATACAAACATATATATATACTTATACATGCATATATACATTTAATGTACATATATATGAACATATACATATATGTTTTACCATGACACTTTCGGACTATCGAACCTTGGGGCCGCCGTTTCCAGGATTACCAATTATACAAGACTAACAACTTGTACGATAGGGCAATAGAAATTATTGAAGACTTGAACAATCTTGATGTAATTCGATTGAAATGCATATTTGCACTAATTATTATAGAGCAAATTTAGTTAATTATAAGCCTTTATATATAGTTTGTACTTTAAACCTCCTCCGTTTGCTATGATCCTTGCCACTGTCCTCTGGCTGGTTTGTCGAAGACATTTTGCGAAAGTTGAAATCTTTGCTTCGTCGAAAGATGTCAGGGCGTACAAAAGCTCGACGTTCTTATCTCGTTCTAAACGTTGTCGTTGAATGAAGTTACGTTGTTCTTCCGTTATGCAGTTGAGAGACAACAGTGAAGCGAATAACTCATCATTTGGTTGAATATTTTCTAAGAGATAATTTCTGTTGTCTCTAATGATTGCATATCTTTTCTTGGTTTGTCTATGGAAATCTAACAGACAAAAACTATGTCTACTTTTGAATGGCATCACAGTTTTGCCACATCACACAATATCAATATCAGCGAAAAAAAATTGTCCGAAGTAAATAGAAACCTCTGCAGACTTTGTATTAGACAGGAGTGATGAATTTGATTCAACCCGAAAGCAACATTCAATCCAAAATGTCAGAATCGTCTAAATGCAAATACGCCATCCATTTCCACGCATTGCCATGAGGTACGAATTTAGAGTAAGTACCCGGAAATGTTATATTGCACTAATGCGTAACTATACCGCCAGAGGATGCAGCTCAAAGTGTCGGAGATGATGCAAGAAATAATGTTCCGGCTGTTGTGAAAGTGATAAAGACCATACAAGGACTTTTTGAGCAAAGATTTTCGGCCCCCAAAATGTTGGAAAAGACCTGTTGGACGCCATCGCCTCACTTGGGGAAGAATGCTGGATGCCGAGTAGCCGACATTTTTCCCGGAGAACCTTTCTTTGCACACTGCTGCAGACAAGCCTAGAATAGAGGCGGCTGGATACATGTCGTGCAAACAGCAGTGCTCCAGAGAGGAGCATAGCTGGATGATGATGATGATGATGATGATGATGATGATGATGATGATGATGATGATGATGATGATGAAGCGATCGACCTTTGTCTTGTTTTCACATAATTTATCGGGTCAGATCTTGATCTGTTGATAATTATTCTAGCAATCGTAAATTGATATTAATAAAAAGAAACACGAGGTTTCACTACCAAATGCTTTGATTTCTAGCTTTATTCACATTTCTGGCAGTAACGGAGATCTACAAATGATTCAAAGCTCTCTGACTGGAGCCATTACAAGACCACCCACTATGAGCGTGATAAGTGAGCCACATTTTGCAAAACAAACAAAAAAGAATTCAGTTTAAAATCCGCTAACGTTGGAAAAGGAATAGCATTTAAATAACCATAATTATAGCCACTGGTTTCCTTCGAACGAGTACAGAAAGTCACAAAATAGCTCAACAGATAAATATTTTCGTATTCCTCAATGCAACTTAGTCCAGGGACTCTGACCACTGTGTCAACAGTTAACTCTTGATGGTACTCCCTCGGAAGGGCATTTCTTGTGACAAGGACCCACCAGTGGTCAGACTTCTAGTGACGCGAACATTGCCCGCTTACTGGGAAAAGTTTAATTTTAATGACTCTAATATCATTAATGCTATTGGAGGCGGTGCTTTTGTGAGGCACGTATGCTGTAAGTGTCAGGATAACTAGGTAACGACTTGTTTGACGATAATGACACTCTGAATCATTTAATATTATATTACAATTATTTTATCAAAGTAATCCTTTGTGGTCGAGATAAATAAGTTGGACAGTAGGCCTAATGCTTGGAAGGCATCTCACCTTTCAGATAACGCCAGATTGCCTTCTTGAACCGTTGTCTGGTAATTCTTCGATTGAAACAAACGTCGACTGATATGAGAGACCTGATAACTTCTTCGTCTCTCTGGTTTGATGATGAATTCAATATCCAATGTAGATAGGACTTTTGTAAAATAATATCCAACATCTCCAATGGCAGAATGTACAACTGATATAAAAAAATGATGCAGCGTTAATACTGGAAGCGTAGATTGGACATTTACTATGATTAGTTAATCTGGAATTTTATGAGGGATACCGAATAAAATCATCTTTTAAAACCAGTGCAAATTACCAGATTTACATAATCGTCAAAATTTAATCTTCAAAGTTTCATTTTAAACTAAGTAGTATCCGTTGAGAGAGCGCCATATAGCCTACTTCATAGTAGTGCAGCTCCTATACTGAGTAATTTCTGCGCTTAGTATGCTGTGGGTTTGTTTAATTATATAATTATGACTATTGACCTTGTTTGATGTTAAGTGAAAGTTCTAAGCTCTCCCATATTCATGCTTCCATTTCAAAGGTAATCTCATGAGGCTCAGTAAATTCAATTTTTTTCCTAATTCTTTACGAGACATTTGCCTGATCTTTACTTCCTTAATAATATTTGTTGCTCATGTCTACTACAATCGCTACTAGTTCTTTGCTATGTTTTAAACATGAGTGACAATATGCATAGGCTACGGAATGGTGAGTTGTCATATTCTGCTTCAGGATATTGCTTATATTAATTGATTATTGTTTAGGCTAATCTAGATGTGTTTTAAAGTCACGTATAGAAAATAATTCAGAAAAAAAGAAATCAGTCAATTGTGTTATCCATTGAAACAGTGAATGACAGACAAAGTGAGATAAAAGAGATTAAGATTACATAATTTACAAGCGCATTACAAACGTTACTTGTTGTTTCAAAAAGTGTAAACGCCAAGACTTCAACTCACATCGATTTAAAGAAGTACGAATTTATATAAATCCAGCGACATAGGCCTATATTACTTGAAAAGTAAAGAAGTCAGTCCACCACCTTCAAAATAGAATTCAGGGTGAAAAAGATTGAAGTGGGTGAACAGATAAAAATTTATGTTCGTTGCTTTCAGCGACACCTGGGGACTTAATGGTTTTTGGTCACGTTCAACGATGCGGGTCATTTTTCTTTCACGTGCTTAGGACCATCCGTCTGGAACAGTATTCCATTAGAAATAACTTCTAAATAGCCGTTATTATAATTCACAAAGCATCAGTCGATGGCCACTTCAAGTAAGATCACCAGAGTCTGCGATTGTGTCAACCTTGTTATTATTTGTTTTAGATAAATTGGTGGACAATCTCACCGTTGTAATAGATGGCGCTTCATTCTGTTCAATTGTTTCATTCAGCAGCCTTTGATGTTTTTCTTCTAAGTAAAAATATTGAACAGAAATTATTTGAATGTTTTCAACATCAAATTGGTTCGGTATTTTTCCAGATTCCGAAACAGGCGAAAGTTACCAGTTGGTGCACTAAACAGATTCAATTATATTTGACCTATTTATACGAAAATTTTACATTGCGCTCAAACCGAGCCTTATCAATTGTTGCATCGTCAATGCTTTTCTATTTTTTGTTAGAAATAAAGTTGTTTTTTCCATTTACCTCTTTTATAACTTGAAGAATCTCGTAATTCTGAATTATGGCTTTTACGATGACTTTCGTTTTCGTTTCGCTCGTGTTTTCTTGCAAAGGCTTCCATTGTTCGGTACTCGTCTACAGAAATGAATTTGAGTTCTTCCTTTATTGCTAATCGATGCTTTTCTAATTAAAAACGGCTAGGCCTACTTTCTAAAAACTTTCAACTTGTGGAAATGACTACCCATTTGACAAAAAACGTAAAAGCAAAATTCTAAGCCTACTCCGTGGTCGCGTAAAAGAGCAGGATGCAAATTGATTGACGTCTATTTTTAGGACAAAATTTTGGGCCTCATCGCAACACATCATCTTCGTTGATGCGCCTAAATGTTTGACATTCGCTCCGGTGAAATTCTATTAATAGTTCAAAACAACATCTGATCGAATTCAGGCCTCAGAATGCACTAACATATTATTTCTTCAAGTACGGCTCTCTTGTGCCAATGGGTTGACCAATTTCTGCTGGTCGACGTCGGCCATTACCATTGCGGCTGTTATCAGATGTTAGATGTGACGGTTACAATCATCATCTGCTGACTATAACAACACTGCGACACTGCGCATTACCTGTGGCATGAAGAGTGTGTTCAAAGTGTTCACTGTCCCTGCACAAACGTTGCTTTGGAGCTCTACTGAGTATGTTCTTGAATGGGCGCTATATAAATGGTGCATTTCACTCCCAACAACAAGTATAGCATTACGTCAACTAGTGGGACGCAAACTTTCAGGAGTGCCACAAGTAACATGAAACACAATTTTAACAAAATTGAACTGTTTTGGGCATACAAATGTACAAACTTATACAATAGGCATAAAGGATTTTGATGCAATAACGTTGGGTATCCAATCAGAAGGGCGAGTTCGGAAGGGCGACTATCAGAAAGGTGACTTCGGAAGGGCGAACTCCTAAAGGGCGCCTGTTCACAAAGGCGCCGCTCAGAATAGCGCGCTACCAGAAGAGCGCGCGTTCACAAGGGCGACGATCAAAAGGGCGACTATCAAAAGGTCGCAAAAATATCCGCCCATTGCTAGGTACGTAAAGGTACGTAAAGCTCTTATGTCAATACGCGAAAGTCGCTGATTACCCTATTCGCCCCAAACCTTTTGATCGTCGCCCTTTTGATCGTCGCCCTTGTGAACGCGCGCTTTTCTGGTAGCGAACTCGATCAAAAGGTAGCAAAAATATCCGCCCATTGCAAGGTACGTAAAGCTCTTATGTCAATACGCGAAAGTCTGTGATTACCCTATTCGCCCCAAACCTTTGGATCGTCGCCCTTTTGATCGTCGACCTTGTGAACGCGCGCTTTTCTGGTAGCGAACTCGATCAAAAGGTAGCAAAAATATCCGCCCATTGCTAGGTACGTAAAGGTACGTAAAGCTCTTATGTCAATACGCGAAAGTCTGTGATTACCCTATTCGCCCCAAACCTGAAGGGTATATAAATCGAAGTCTGAACCAAGAAATGATCTTTTCCACAATGGATAATCTTGAAGTGTTGGCACGTTGTCCGAACTGGTACGCAGATGGAACCTTCAAGTCGTCTCCTCCTCTCTTCCAACAGATTTACAGCATCCATGTTCTTAAGTACGAAACCGTTATTCCAATGGTGTATGTTCTGATGAGTGATCGCAGTACCAACACCTACGTTCGTATACTGACCGAATTGAAGAACTTGCACCCTGGTTTGAATCCGTCGACGATCATGACTGATTTTGAAAATGCTGCACTATTAGCATTTCGTAGTATATTTCCAAATGTGCAGCAGCAAGGATGCCTCTTTCACCTTAGTCAGTGTATCTGGCGCAAGGTACAGCAGTTCAATGGACTCGCCCAGCGTTACATGGACGAACCTGATTTTGCGCTTCATATCCGTCAACTAATGGCGCTTGCTTTCATTCCACCAGACGACGTTATTGCCGCGTTCGAGGAGTTGGTCGACTCTGAATTCTTCCAACAGAATGCCCAAGACTTGCAAGAGTTAATGAATTACTTCGAGGACACATGGATTGGGAGACCAGCACGACGTGGTGGGCGGAGCAATCCGTTGTTCGCCATAGAAATTTGGAATGTCCACAATTCGGCACTCCAAGATCTTCCCAAGACCAACAACTCGGTCGAAGGTTGGCACAGGGCATTCAGTCAACTACTTGGAGCTTCTCATCCAACTATATGGAGATTCATAGACAGTTTGAAAAAGGAGCAGAGCATGAACGAATTGAAGTTGGAGCAATTCCTATCCGGTCAACATCCTCCACGCGCTAGAAAAATCTACAGGGAGGTAGCCAGGCGCATCAAGACAATAGTGGAAGATTATGGCAACCGAACGACATTGGATTTTCTGAGAGGGATCGGTCATAATATTAATCTCAACATTTGAACTGATTACTATTATTAGTAAGCCTACCCGTATTGAAAAACATTTAGGACAACAGGGCCTACATTTGAACTGATGATTATCAATTTCTTAGTTTAATATTTTTGTCGTACAGATTAAAGATTTCAACCTATATTTTCGCCTTTATGATCGTCGCCTTTTTGATCGTCGCCCTTCTGAACGCGCGCTCTTCTGATAGCGCGCTCTTCTGAGCGGCGCTTTTGTGAACAGGCGCCCTTTAGGAGTTCGCCCTTCCGAAGTCGCCTTTCTGATAGTCGCCCTTCCGAACTCGCCCTTCTGATAGTAAACCATAACGTTGCGCATTAGGCCCTAGTGGGTTAATCTAAGAACTTTCTATCAAGAGGCTTATTCATGAGGCGGACTGTTCATCAAAACGAACATAACTTTCAAATTGACGAAAATCCAAAGAAAGCATTTATAAATAAGCAGTTGGACGTGATGGGCGCCTTGCATGGCTACCATACAGTTAACCCTCATGCGACCAACTGGGGTCCTTGGGTGCCCCAGCATGACATCGGCTTGTGCTACTTTTTTACTATCCAATATTTTTTCACGGTATTTTATGACTTTGTCACTTGGACATCGCTAACTGTTTTGGTGTATTGAAATCCAGTTTGTTTTTAAGGTTATATTTTAAAAACAAATATCCAGTGGGGTACCGCTGGACCCCAGCTTCAGTAGTAGTCCAGGCAATCTAGCTCAAATATACTTTGAACCTGGGCAAAATTACTTCAGAAGCTTTCTAAACGGTTTCCCGCTCAGTTTTCATTGCTGAATAACATATCCAAAATTCCACAAAATCCGACTACGGGATCACCCCAAAAATGCATTTTAACCAAGATGGCGGCCAATATGGCCGCCAACACAGGAAATAAGTATATATCAGGTCATAGGCATGTTAGAATAATAAATAAAGTGTCGAATTTAATACTATCAAGGTCAAAGAATCGATTTATAGTAGTGACAATAGTGTTGGAATGTCACTATCCAAGATGGCGTCCAATATGGCCGCCAAAAAGAAAAATGTATATATCAGGTCAGAGGTAAGCTATAATAACAAATGAAGTGTCAACTTTAATATTTTCAAGGTCAAGAAATCGATTTCTCATAGTGGCAATAATGTCGGAATGTTACTATCCAAGATGGCGTCCAATATGGCCGCCAAAAAAGAAAATTGTATATACCATGTCAGATGTAAGCTGTAATAACAAATGAAGTGTCGAATTTAATACTATCACGGTCACGGAATCGATTTCTCATAGTGGCAATAGTGGGTATGTTCCTATTCAAGATGTCGTCCAATATGGCCGCCAAAAACAGTAAAATATGCATATATCGGGTCAGAGGTAAGATACCTATGACCTGATATATACTTGTTTTCCTGTGTTGGCGGGGCCATATTGACCGCCATCTTAGTTAAAATGTATTTTAGGAGGTGATTCCGTGGTCGGATTTTTTGGGATTTTGGATATGTTATTGAGCAATTGAAACGGAGCAGGAAACCGTTTAGAAAAATTCTGAAGCAATTTTGCCCAGGCTCAATGTATATATGAGATAGATTGCCTGGACTACTACTGAAGCTGGGGTCCCGCGGGACCCCCCTGGATATTTTGTATTTAAAATATAACCTTAAAAGCAAACCAGCTTTTCAGTGGACCCAAAGAGTGAGCGATATCCAAGTGACAAATTCATAAAATACCGTGACAAAATACTGGATACTCCAAAGTTACACAAGCCGATGCTATACTGGGGTACTCAATGACCCCAGTTGGTCGCATGAGGGTTAAACAAATACCTGCTTTTATCAAAATAGATAACTTTCGATTTGCAATCACTAACAAACATCGATCTAAATGCTGAAGTACACAAATTGTAATTCAATTCAAATTGTTTGGACATTCTTTCGGCGGATATTACTGTCAAATGGTAAGCGAATATCGTAAATGTAAGACGCAGATCGAGATAAATCTGCCTCTTGCTAAGTTGCATATTTTCGTTACACTTTTTCAAAAGCAGAGAAAATCCAACAATTGTAGCAACATCGTCAATGAATAACAAACACCCTGCATTGAGTGTTTCATTTCCTATAGGTCTACGCATCGTTTGATTCACCAAGACTGCTGAACAAAGGTCTATCACTATTTGGTATTCTGATTTTGCAAAATGGAGAGCACCCAAATATACCAAAGCTGCAGGAGCAATGATTTTGGATTGAGAATCATCACATTCTAAAGCCTTTCTAAGAAATTCCTTTGACATGAGATGCAATAGGTGAAAATTTGAAGGGCTTTTGGACAGAGTTAAATTTTCCATAAAATCCTGTGCTCGTAGAAATTGAAACTGACTTCTTTCTGCTGCTAAAGGTATAGGAGCTATATGATATTGAGACCTAACGATTTTAGGTGTCATAGAAATTCCTTTGACATACATGTACTCAGCAAATAGTTCGCTATCACAAGACATTTGTCTACACATTAAATCATATGGGGCATTCAAGCTATACAGTGTTGCTTCAAAATACTTGAGACACCAGACGTTCTCCGGTATTGGAAGCATTGACATTTCACAGCATGTAAGCAGCATTGATCTTCTAGCTAAGTACGCATCACCTAAACAGGCTCTCGCTTCTATTCTATCTTCATGTTGCACTATTTTACGAGCAAGCGTACTAGATTGTGCAAATCCAGTTGAAAACAAAAAATCCAGTGATTCTAAGTCACTAGCTTTCCGAAATTGAAGAAGAGTTGTCACACAAATGTAATCCATAATATGCGGTGTTACTTTACTTACGACTTCAAATTCGATGTGTCTCCGAGTGAATGGATGTATGTAATTTTCGACAAACCAATGACAAAGAATACCATAAATACAAAATGTCTCCAGTTCGCTCTTTTCGCACATTTTGTTGGTCCATTCGTCATGAAATAAGTTTGATTCATGGATAAAATAGTTTGGATAGTATCTATTCTTCAGCCATTCTGAAAGTATTTTTAACAGCTCACAGCATATAGCAATCACTGAAGAAGAACTCCACCATTCAGGTGACATCTCTTCACAAGTCCATAACATCAGCGTCTTAAAGTGATACGCGCAGAAAACTTCATCTTCCTTTGAACAATCCTTTTTTCTTATTTCTCTCTTGGCGAAGTATCTGAGCAAGTGATAGACAATCTGCTGAACTGGAGTCCAACTCTGAATTAAAATTGCTTCTGCTACTGAAAACGAATATCTCCACTGTAGTTCATCGTCTCTGCAAGAACGGTGCTGAACGTATACAACGTGGCAACCTTGTTGCGCAACTTCAGAGATCACAGCAATCGTCGGCCATCCGTAATCTCTGCGTCGTGTTATCCAATCGTGGGCTTCTGTAGGCCACTGAGGGCACCATATGCTATGGACGGAATCATACGCTACGCAACCTACATCATTAAACCTAATTGCTGGACCTTTCACGGTTTCTGGTAGCTCATCAAGAAGTTCGGCACTCAGAAGTTTGTCAGCTGCATATTCAGTTAAATCAAGCTTAGCGTATTCGTTTGGGGAAGTTGTATGACTAAAATCATACTTTTTGTTTTTCCAATTATAGTGCATTGTCCCCAAAACTCGAAGTTGAACAAAACCTGGGTATCTGAGGTATGACTTAATCTGGAAACATTCGATAGTATCGGGTAAATCTCTCACATGATTTCGCAACACTGGAAAGTCATCTACGAAGGCCAACTCATGAAGCTGGTACAATAATGCATCTACGTCGTCGATGCATGGATTCACCGGTCGTATATAGAACTCCTGACTGCTGCCACAATATGTGCTATACCTTATTGGCAAACAGCTTGAGGACTCGATTGGGATATGTATGCAATCAGAAGTAAAAGCATAAGACTTTGGAAGCAACTGGCATGTGCGAACAATGAAATCAGAGGAAATTTCTTCCAACCATTTATCCGCATATTCCGACATCCTAAACGAAAATGATTGTGTTTCCTAAATCACACCATCTTCATCGTCAGTTCCATCAACATCACCGCAGTATCTTCATCATCTTCACCACCACCACCACCACCACCACCACCACCACCACCACCACCACCACCATCACCATCATAGCTAAGACCGAGGCTACACGGTTTCCTCCTCCCAACCAAGGACGATCGCAATTTCATATCACGTGTATTATTTAAAAATATCTACTAAATACATAATCTCCGGTCTATACCATACTGTTTACCTCGTTCGATGCCCTAACTAACATTGCCACTAGCCTAATTCTTCTTTAGTAACTAACTGTTAGAGCAGAGATAATATTTACTATCTCAACCCATTTAATAACTAACTGTCAGAGCTTAGACAATATTATTTTTCCTATCTGTTACCTGTAACAAGTTGCGACCTGTCAGCTTGGTGTTGTGAATAAACGAAATTGATCGATTGATTGATTGATTGATCATCATCATTATTGTAGTGGTTATCGTGTTCGTCACTATCATCACATCACATCCTTCGAAACGATCGAAATTAAATTGTGTAGCGTTTGGATGTAGCGAGTTATTAACGCCCCAAAACAAAGCCGCTGGGGTATTATTTCATCGATAAATTGTTATTTTGTGTCTGTTGTACTTTTTGCAAAGCGTAAGCTTCGAAAAGAAATTAAACAGTCTCGCTTAAGCTTGACGGCGTCCATGAATTTCAACCAATCAAATCGCGTTATTTCAATTCCAATTAACTGCCGAACTCTCCGTAATAGATAGCTATGGCCCTAACCGTCAATATCTACTGTATATTTAGAATGCCTCGCCAGGGGTCAAGGTCGCTTTGCCATTGTGGCTTCACAGCTGTGTGAAGAGAAGATACTTAATGCGCTCTCTCTATAGCGCTTATAATATATCTCAACGGGCAATACTACTCTGAACATTGAACATATTGTGGCATACAGTTAAACGCCTTTACCTGGTGTTTTTGTTGATCCCAAATCCCTGAACTGATGCGTCACGAAGAGTTTGAAGTAAACTCAGATACGCTGCGTTGGCAGCATCAGAAGCATTCGTGTTGGTTGTTCAGAACTTCGTGGTAATCAAAGAGCAGAGAATTCTGCTGAGGTTGTAGAGAAAATGGGGGCTAGAGTGTCACTGAAGATGCACTTTCTGCACTCTCATCTCGACTGCTTTCCACAAAATCAGGGCGATTTCAGAGATGAGCCTGGAGAAAGGTTCCATCAAGACATAAAGGTGAGAGAAAGAAGATTTCAGACATGATGGGAGACGATTGTTGGTTCTCACACGTGCAAAATCGAAAGCCCGAAACATTATTTAATTAATTAATTAATTAATTAATTGATTTCAGAAATTTATATAACGCCACTTTAAGTTTATCTTCTAGAGAAGCACTTCCGACCCAACCCCCGGTTAAAGGGAGTTTAGACTCAGAGAGCAGTCTTAAGCTTAGAATAACATGTGGGTGCAAGAGCTGCAGACCCTAGGCGTAGTGCCACAGGGAACCCATTCTAGATTGCAGGGTCAGAAACAGAAAAGGCACTGCTCTGCATAGTCGAAGTCCGCGAACTGGGGACGAGGAGTTCAGTCGCTCTAGATGAGCGGAGATAACCACAGCGCTTCTCAGGATGGAGCAACGGAGTTCCTATACACAAGGGTCACACTCGTGCGTCGTGAGGCAGCACCTGGTCATACCAAGGCAGAGATCAGATAAGTTATCCGCCGCGAGAAAGGGAGCCAGTAGAATACAGCCCGCGTATGCCTTGCTTTTACTTATAGCGTAAGTTGAGAAAGACGTAAGTTTTCATCAACATTGTGCGCTGTAAGTTCTTTTTGGTTTGTTTTAACAGTAAATGTATTAACATCATTTTAGGGTGAGATATATTTCATTTTATAAATGACACGCCTTAATTCGCAATAATGTGTAGAACTGCAAATATGCGTATCCTGAAAAGCTGAGGAGCAAGCCGAATTTTAATTTCATATTTGAAATCAGCGCCCAAAATATTTGGCTAACAGAAATTTTTAAAGTTCTCACTAGCAAAGATTGCCAAAGAAATATATTGTATGTTGACCAGTGTAATGAATGGTTAAAAATGAAATGCAACTTACCTTAAACAATAGTAATATTTCAAGAGGAATGGCAAAGAATGTAGTCAGGAGTTCGGCTTCATTCATTCAATAAAGCAAAATCGCGATAAAATGAGTTCTGTATCTTACCAGATACGTTGGCTTTAAAGGAAAGCGTCGCTTACATCGAAAGTAAACAGTGGTCCGAAGGAAAAGCGAAAAGCACACATTAGCCCACTGTAGTTGCAGGCTTGCAGCCTCGAGTGTTATAGTAATTATTATTAGATAAATATTCCTTAACCCTCATCCTACCGACATATTTACAATGCGTTATTTGCCAACTGGGATCTGGGGCCATAAATGACCCTATGTCAATATGACGAACTGGGGCTCTACACGTGTAAGTTTGGTCTCGGTGACAACAGAATTGCCCCAATATGATAAATGTTGCCTATATTTAAAATATTGCAATGAATGTGCAATAAGCATGGATCTAAACTTTTATTGGCTTGACATTTGAAGATCCATACCTAACACGGAATGCTAAAGTGTTAAATAGAACCGTTACAACTTAGTAGCCTAATAACGTTTATGCATTTTATGCTATTTTCTACAATACTATGTCATTACTACACTCCATCAATGAGATACCGATGGGTATGAAAAACGCGAATCAAGCACGAACGCATTGTCATTCCGTGGTCTCTGTTTTTTTTACTGGAGCTACGCTATTCTTTGGCGAAACACAGTGACTTATCCCAAACGTGTGCAAGTGTGCATTGCAGTTTTGACAAGCAGCCTTGGTGACACTTCTACCGAATAACGCTTACATCTCGATTCACATTTCTGTCTACGGGGTGCATACCCAGGCAGACTTGCACTGTCATTGGGTACGACATAGCAACATCACTGCAGATCCCCAACCTGTATTTGGCTAGTTTGGACAGGATGTATGAAACCCCACTTCCTCCTCTCACTTCCTAGCATCTTGGTTCCGTTAACAGATACACTTTAGGAAAGATTGCTAATATAACTTTAAACCAGTCCAATTGTATTCCTCTACCCATAATGTATTCATTTTTTAATAAGGATATTAATATGATTCACAGTGTCGACAGTCATAGCAATATCAATACCAATACAGTACTACTCGTTATTTTTAAGGGAGTTTTAAGTTTTTCATACATGTCCATTAGGGCCATGGATCTTCTTGCGTATCGCAATGTCCGCTTTGAACGACATCGCAACCGTAATCTCTTCCGTTTTCGCTACTCTTTAGTTACAGGTGAACACCATGGGTAGCGTATTAGAAAATTTATTTAATTTCTTCGCGCCTTTTTATTGTCGTTCAGCAAACAGTAAAATCATTCTAACATTTAGCTACTATTTCATCTACCGTCTAGCCCTCTAGCGATTGACGCGTCTTTTAAACAAATTTGTTGCGTCCATGAGTCGCTAACAAGTCTCTTGTCTCTGTCCTTAAGGTGTATCTGGTGCCATAGATACCGTAGAGCAGCGCTTCCCAATCATGCCAGTGTCACAGACAAGCAGGAATTTTCAAAATGCAGGAGGACCGGTGCCAAATTTAATAAGACTTAGAGTTTTTGTTATGACTTTAAAAAAATAGAATATCCATTTCTTGACTCCGAGACAATTTGACCAGTTTCTTCACTCACTTTGCGGACCGGCAACTGAGAGCTCGCGGAAGGGCATCGGTCTCCGGACCACCACTTTGGGATGCACTGCCATAGATAACACACCATCCTTATTAAGTACACTGTGTCATAACAAATATGGTTAGCAGCGTCCTCCTCCTTTCTCCAGGCTTGGAACTGGCACTACCACGGTTCACACAGTCGCAACTGATCATTTTGCATTGACGTTTGTAGGCTGTCAACGGCCGCTAACGTTGACAGTGCCTTAGTTTAACAAAATCAACGTACTTTAACCCTATGACGCACACCTTCCTGGCCAACACATTTAGCACACCTGGGGTCCAATAGACCCCGCCGATAACACGGGTATAATAGAATGTACATATGTATGTATCTGTGTATATATGCATGTATGTATGTATGTATGCATGTATATATGTATCTATGTATATATATATGCATCAGTGTATGTATGTATGTATGTATGTATTTATTTATGTATGTATGTATGTATGTATTTATGTATGTATGTATGTATGTATGTATCTATGTATATATGCATGCATGTATGTATGTTATGTATGTATGTATGTTTGTCTGTATGTAGGTATGTATGTACGTATGTACTTTTGTATGCAGGGATTGATCTATGTATGGATGTACCTATGCATGCATGTATTCATGCATGTATTTGTATGTATGTGTGTGCATGGATGCATGCATATACATGCATATATGTATGGATGTATATATGTGGATGTAGGCTATGTATGCATGTATGTATGTATGTATGTAAGTATGCATGCATGTATGTATAGATGAATGGATATATGTATGTGTGTATGCTTGAATGTACTTGTATGTATGTGCTCATGCATATATGTATGGTTGAATATCTGTATGTATATATTGTTACGTGTCCCCCCTGAATAAAGGCTCAAACAACTCGTTTCTAGTTTAAAAGGTATAATTCTCAACAAAATACAAAGTAAATCGATACATTACCCAACCGTAGAACAACGGTGGATGGCAGTTCGCTCTCTGTGTCGAACGAACACCAACGAAACAGAACTTCACCGCAGCAACAGGCTGACGACAAGAAGAACTCTTAAACGAACTTGAGAAGAACATCAACCGTGGAACTGACCACGAAAATAGCTTAACTATCGTGCAGAAGAAAACACCCACAGGAAGACCTCAGGAAGAACTCGGACAAGACAAAAGCACGCCGGCCGTATTGTCAGAGTCTTCCTCGACGCCTTCTTTCCTACATCCTTATATAGGAAATTTCCCCCGCTAGAGGTCTCCCTTCCGCCCAGGAAACCTACCCAAGCATAACTATGCCCATCCCAGGACCGGTTAGGACTCAGTCATGAGACCCTAACATACCCCCGGACCACAAACAAGGCAGAAACCAGAAGGGTTTCTGACTTAACTAACATGCAAACCATGCACATTAAACATAATCAAAAATATAAAACAATTACACAAAAATTATTATATACAACGAAACCTTTAAACTATACAGCTTACGACGTTCATTCACGTCGCCCCTAAGCATGACTACAAAACATCGAAACTTAACATAGCTTGACAATTCATATAAAGTCATCTTGCTAAATAACATAGTAGAAACATTTCCTATATACACTCTAGACGTTTATTCACGTCAGCCCTACATGATTACTCATTTGTAACCAAAGATGGACGGACTCAACAAGTCTGAGAACAAGTTCAGACGACTCGTTTCATAACCAACGTTGCAATCGACAGAGCAAGATTTTCTCGTCCACTACCAAACTTTCGCCGACTGTCAGTGTACCACACCAACTGTACAGAAACAAGGTAAACCTTGAAAGCGCGAAGAGCGGCGAGTAGGCCAACCAAAGCCCACGCGACATCCCTATCCTCTGACGGCAGAAACACGTAGAAAGCCGTGTATCTCGTGACCCAAGTATCACGAGCCGACAACACCAAAACAGTCAGCACCATCCAAAGGAAGACGAAGGCGCTCACTCCCTTCGATTCCCGTCTCGTCAATCGTCTGCGTGATCGACATTCGTCTCCGACCTGAAGTTCCATCGCCCACACAGTCTGAAAATAGACTTGAGCACACAAATAAGACTCAAGACAACGAATACCAACAATCTCCCTAGAACTTCCTGTCAATTCTAGAGACACATCATAAGTATCTTGACTATCAGTCATCAGACACTCATTCAAGAAATCTTCACGAAAATCTTCAAAAACATCTGGTAAAAGTTCATTACTCTCCAGAAAAATGTCATCACACTGATTTACCATATCTGTGAGACAAACGTTCAATTGGTCAACAACCCTTTCTATCTTCCAAGAACTTTCAAAAATGTCGTCATGCATACATTCTTCTGTCAAGAGCACATGAGACACAACCATACTTTCGTGCAACAATTGACCCATCTGCGTACAGGGCATAATCGTGACAACTTGCGTGAACACATCATTCAAGCCATTAGTCATCTGACCATAATGTTGCAACAACACAACCGTACTCACAAGAATCACTCTTTCCCCACAGTCAACATTCATGTACATTACTGCTACATTCGAAGAAGACTCGTTAGAAAATTTCGTATGTGAAATATTATCACACACAACAGTTGTCATCACCGAATCCATCGACAACAGTGCTTTGCAATCATTCACCATTTGAGACGAATCACCCATACATATTTCCGAGACAACATTCATGTCTAATTCAGAAACATCCCGTGAATTTCCATCCTCACCAACCAACAACTCTTCTTGCGCCTCAACCGCAAAATTTCCAAGACCTACATCCAACTTTAAATCTTCAGACGCACATTCACACAAACGCAAAGATTCTTCCACTCCTTCAACATTCGCACACACCTCATTCGAGTCAATACCCATGCAAGACAAATTACCGACATTCCCAGCATTTGTACAATCATCATCATGCGCATGAAATTGTATATCACTGAAGTCAACAGATAATGACCCAGAAACCACTTGTACACTTTCATACGACTCTTCAAACATTAACCACAAATCATTCTCGTGCCCATCCTCTTCCTGCGTCTCACAACTGACATTAATTAGTTCAGCGTGAACCACCGAATCACTTTGTGCACTCTCATCAACCATGTACGAGAAAACACTTTCGTTTATCTCCTCCAAGCAATCCTTAGGCGTATCATGCACTTGACTATTCTTATTCGTCTCCGAAGGAAAACTCACATTTTGTGCGCTGTCATTCGTAGACTCTGTTTGAGTGTTTGAGCTTTTCTCAAGACCGTAAGAATTTTGTCCCCAGCCAAACAAATCATGCTTACCGCCTAATATATCCTTTGCAGTTACTCCTTTCAACTGTTCCAACTGCATTCTCAGACGTTCCATCTCCAACTCAAACTTTCTCTCAGCTTCTCGTTCTCTCTCTTCCTCTTCTTCTTCCAATTTTAATTTTAGAATTTCCGCCTGAACCTCAAACTCTGATTTTAGCAATTTATATAACGCCTTTTGCATCTGAACTTTCGTAAGACCTTTTACGTCTTGCCCAAATTTCTCCAATTTAGCACGTAATTCATCTTTTTTCATGTCCAAAATGTCTTCGAACATTTTCACCGCCTCTGGCGTCTCCATTTTCCACATTTTCGACAGAAAACGCCCCTTTTTAACGCAATGAAACTATCGAACTCAATTTCGACCAATTTCCAGCGCAACAATTACGACTAAGCGTTTCTTACTTATTTTCGTAAAATTTGAACGGATACGCCCACTTTCAAACTTTCACCGTCAACTTTGACACAACGAAGCCGTACATTTCTCTTTACGACTCAAAAATCGCAAAAATCGTATAAATTCACAAAAATCTCAACCGGAATGAATACCGTATAATGGAGACACGCCCTCCAAATTCTAACTTCTCTTCCTGACGCAAATTTTGTCTTAAAGAAGAGCAAAAAAATTCTCGCAAAAACTCAAATGTTCTATCTTCTACCAACAAATGAGAAACGAACGAACGAGAAAAAAAATCCCGGCCTAGAGCTCTCATATGTTACGACTACACATAATATGAGAGCTCCGAAAACACGAACGACCGAAGAAAAAATCCCGCGAGCCCACATATGTTAGACTACACATATGCGAGCTGAACCAACGAACAACCGAGGAAAAAATCCCGGCAGCCCCCATATGTTACGTGTCCCCCCTGAATAAAGGCTCAAACAACTCGTTTCTAGTTTAAAGGGTATAATTCTCAACAAAATACAAAGTAAATCGATACATTACCCAACCGTAGAACAACGGTGGATGGCAGTTCGCTCTCTGTGTCGAACGAACACCAACGAAACAGAACTTCACCGCAGCAACAGGCTGACGACAAGAAGAACTCTTAAACGAACTTGAGAAGAACATCAACCGTGGAACTGACCACGAAAATAGCTTAACTATCGTGCAGAAGAAAACACCCACAGGAAGACCTCAGGAAGAACTCGGACAAGACAAAAGCACGCCGGCCGTATTGTCAGAGTCTTCCTCGACGCCTTCTTTCCTACATCCTTATATAGGAAATTTCCCCCGCTAGAGGTCTCCCTTCCGCCCAGGAAACCTACCCAAGCATAACTATGCCCATCCCAGGACCGGTTAGGACTCAGTCATGAGACCCTAACAATATGTATGGACCACAAAGTATGCATGAAACCATGGAAATTTATGCATGTATGCATGCATTCACTTGTATGTATGTGTGTGTAGTACTGTGTACATGCAAGTTTGAATGTACATGTATATATGTATGGATTTATAATTATTAGCATGTGTATATGATATCTTTGTGTGTATGCATTTATGGATGAATGCATGTATGCATGTATGTATGTATGTATGTATGTATGTATGTATGTATGTATGTATGTATGTATGTATGTATGTATGTATGTATGTATGTATGTATGTACGTATGTTCTTTTGTATGCAGCTATAATGCAGCGATGGATCTATGTATGGATGTACGTATGCATGCATATATACATGTATGCATGCATTTATGCATATATGTCTAAATGTATGTCTGTATGTATGCATAGATGTATGTATGCATGTATGTATTTGAATGTGTGCGTAATGCATATGCATTTATGCATGTACATATTGGTATGTAGCCTATGTATATGTTTATATATGCGTATATGTCTGTGTGTATGCATGCATGTCTAGGATATTATTATGTATGTATGTATCTATGTATGTATGTATTTATGTATGTATATATTTGTATGTGTGTATATGAATGTATGCATGTACATGTATATATGTATGGATGTATTTTTGAATGTATATATACATGTATATGTGTGTATAAATGGATGTATTTATGTACATGTGTATGCTTATTTGTATGTATGTATGTATGTATGTATGTATGAATGTATGTATGTATGTATGTATGTGTGTATGTATGTATGTATGTATCAATCAAATCAAATCAAATCAATTTATTGCAACCCAAAAACATAACAGAAATATATATCTAATTGCAACTCAGAAAAAACATAACAACAATATATATCACATAACGACATAAAGAGAAAAAGAAACCAGGGTAGCAAAAGGGAAACCCAGAAGGGATATGATCCCGCTTAAGTAGGGTCCCCGTGCCTTTGTATTCTGTAACCTAAATTCATTATTGGCCTGTGAAAGAAAGAGAGATATAAAGGTAAGGGCCTAATTAAATCAAATCATTGCATGAAAAGAAAAACTTAATTATAATCTTAACTAAGAACTTAACTAAATGCGGCTGCCCCCCATTAGGTTTTCATCATGTCAAACTTTTTCCGTATGGAATAAAAATTTGACCTTAGGTAGCTGTAGGGGGTTCATTTACACACGTTTTGAGGTAAAATGTGAGATGATATCTCACACCGTTCAAAAGTTATACCCAATAATTTTATTATACACTCTAAATCCGAACCTTACCGTATGGTAAGCTTAAGGTTACTTTCCCTTGTCCGCTGGGTGGTTACCTTTACCCGTATCAAATGGCAAGCTGCGCAGGTTACTTTGAAAGTAAGCTGTCTAGGTTACCAAATGATAAGCTCTTCATACTTTGAAAGTAAGCCGTCTAGGTTACCATATGACAAGCTCTTCATACTTTGAAAGTAAGCCGTCTAGGTTACCATATGACAAGCTCTTCATACTTTGAAAGTAAGCTGTCTAGGTTACCATATGACAAGCTCTTTATACTTTGAAAGTAAGCTGTCTAGGTTACCATATGGCAAGCTCTTCATACTTTGAAAGTAAGCTGTCTAGGTTACCATATGGCAAGCTCTTCATACTTTGAAAGCAAGCTTTCTAGGTTACCACATGGCAAGTTCTTCATACTTTGACAGTAAGCTGGATAAGTTCCTATTTGGCAAGCTCTTGATACTTTGAAAGTAAGCTGTCTAGGTTACCATATGGCAAGCTCTTCATACTTCGAAAGTAAGCTGTCTATGTTACTACTTGACAAGGTCATGATACTTCAAAAGTAAGCTAAGCTACTACTTGGTAACGTCATGATGCTTTGAAAGTATGCTGTCTAGGATACTATTTGGCAAGTTGAGTATACTTGAAAGTAAACTGTGTAGGTTACTATATAGAACCTTCAGTGTTGCTTCCATGGATTCTTTAGTAGGATTCCATAGATGGAACCGTGACATGGTAGTAATTAGTGAAATATGCAATACAGTATTATACTAGAACAAGAAAATTTCAATGATATATTTACTAGAACAATCTTCAGCTTTATACTTTATGAATTTATCCATAATAATTATTCCAAACCAAATCAAATCAAATCAAAATAAGTTTATTATGAGATAACAACCGTTACGTGACATGCAGTAACGATTACACATAAAAAAGTGAACAATAATGTAGGTGTCTTGCAAATATAGGTTCAGATCAAACTTCAAAATTGTCCAGTTTATCTCACAGCAGGAAACCCTACAATGGATTACTTCTGTTACCTAGGGTGCCCTATAATTATCATTGGTGGAAGGATGATTGTTTATGCTTAGTTGTACATTTTCATCTTAACTAGAGAGTCTTAAATGTTTTTTTAACACATTTTAACTAACAAGTCATTATTATGACTGTAATTAATAGGTAATGCCTTCATTTCAGAAATTCATCGATTTGACTGAATCAAGTTGACGGAGGTTACTCTTTCTTAACATAATTTAAAAAATCTAATTGATTACAATTAGATAGAAACTGATTATTATTTACAATTAGGATCATGCCACAGCTAATTGATCAGAATTTGCTGTTTAACTAATCAATTAGAATGTAATCACATTTTTCTCATTAGTTCATTTTGGAGTCTAATTTACAGATATTATTGGAGTCTTCTCCAGTGGCTTCAAATCGAAAACACAACTTTGTAAGCAACATAATGTTTTCGTCAAAGTAGGATGGAATGCTATGTCCAGAATGAAGTAGGTGGCAATCAAACAGCAGTCTGTCGAATGTCCACAATCCGAGACACCACCTCTTCGCCAATGGCTCTCACAGCGATGCTTGACACCATCAACGGGCTTGCCTCAATCATTTTCGGAGATGAATCACCAGATAATTTGATGACGGATCTTAAAAACATCGAAAAGTTAAATTCAACAGAGTTCTCCTTCAAAGATCCACAATATTGTGCTTAACAAAATATCACGACTTAATACTGTTCATACCATTACATGAGTTGAACAAATCAGAAATATAAGAAAAATAAATTCTACCCCAAAAAAAATCTGATGTGGAAAAATTGATTACTTTTACGCCATTAACCTTCACACCTAAAGACAGCCATATTACTTAAAAAGGATTAAAAGATGTAGCTGTAGTGAGCCAAAAAAGACTAACCAAAAAGTTAACCTCTACACAAATAATGCTCGCCTGGCATGCTTTTGATAAGTCATAATAAAACATTCCCCCTCTTTACATCAATGTTTGCATAATTCAGCAAGCTTCAGTCATTTGCATACGAGAATACCAAAATATGATAATTATTTTCAATGAAGAGGCAAAGATGATACATGTGTTATTGCATCACTGATGCTGAAAAAACATTTCCTAAACAGACAAAATGATCGCACGCCAACTCGAAAACACATGGCCTTTATTGTCTATAGGGCTAATCATACCTCATTGAGTAGGCAGAAAATTTGTATGCTTTCTCCATTAACAACAGCAGCTGCAGGTGTCTCAAAATCTACAACAAATTCCAAATTCTTTTGCAATAATTCGCTCAAGATAATTCTGCACGTAAACCCAACATGCAGCTGAGTAGTGCCCCAAAGGATCTTTCTGACTATATATTATGCGAAAGCCGTTATCTGCGACTTCATCTCGTTCCTTGTGATCCGCTGATTGGCTTGATCTTTTTGTTCCTAGGACTAGAACTGCTTTGGCTCAACGGGTTTACTTACGGCTGATATAAGTGACCACCTGCCCAGTTTTGTTATTCTAGATAGTTACTCTCATCCTAAAAATAAAGCTAAATTTGTATCGTATCGACCCAATAATGAAAAGGCGTTTGCTAACCTTCAAGCAGCCCTCGAGGAGCAATCTTGGACTGAGACCCTTACTCTTAGTAATTCTGATCTTATCCTTGACTCTATTAACACTAAACTCTATACTGTCTACAATCATAATTTACCTTTAACCACTAGGAAGGCCAGAATTTACAAAACTAAGTTAAAACCTTGTCTATCTCCCTCTCTACTTAAATCGTGTTAAACTAAGAATAAACTTTATAAAATATATCTTAACACTAAAACCACCAGAGCCCTTGAGAAGCATAAAAGATACAAAAACAAATTGACTAATATCCTACTTAAATGTGAAAAAGAATACTATACTAATCTACTTGATCTTCACAAATCTAACCTTAAAGAGACACGGAGGATTATTAAAGATATTTTACACCATCAAGGACCCAACCTAACTAATATAGCCCTTGTAATCAATGGTATAATGATAGAGAACCCGGCTACTATAATTGCTAATGAATTTAATGGCTATTTTGCTTATCTTGGTCCCAAGATGGCAGCTAGTGTCCTTCCTCCCAGCCAACACTATTCATCCTTCTTAAAAAACCTACTTTGAGTTCTATGTTTATCTACCCTGTTACTAAGTGTGATATCTTAGACATAATTTCTAATCTTAAAACTACAAAACCATATGACCTTTCTGAACTATCTGTCCCCTATTATAAAAAAATTGCCAATAACGTATCTGAACCTATCATGCACCTAATTAATCAATCCTTTACCACTGGTATTGTTCCCAAGGCTATGAAAATTGCAATTATGTCACCTATCTTTAAATCTGGTGACTGTCACGACATGGCCAATTATAGACCGATATCTAAACTAACCTGTTTATCTAAAATCCTGGAAAGAGCCATGCATGATAGACTATATAATTCTCTTGGAATGTGGGGCTACATTTCTATGGTCACTGAGTTGACCTGAGACAACCGGAAGTGCTCAAAATAAATAATAATACGCGTAATATGCGTGAAAAATGGCTGAATGGAAGGACTCCCCCCTTAGTTTTTTGTCTGTAGCGTATTCATTTGTCTTCCTGGAAGAGAAACAAAGATACCATTCTTTAGAGGGAATGAAGGGCTTCATTTGCATACCTACATCTTTGTCTTTTGAATACCGGAAGTGATCAAAATAAATAATAATACGCGTAATCTGTGTGAAAATGGCTGAATACAGCACTACAACGTAAACCGGTATATATGTATGTATAGATATGTATGGATGTACATTTATACTATATAAACATTTGTAGGGATGATTTTGTGTATCTTTTGTACATAGATTAGTTTCAAAACACACATAATCTTATATTTGTTTATCCAAAAGTACAAAATGTACGCAATAATATACAATATTGCTAATTAATGGGTTCCGTTGTTAAAAGTGATGTAATTTCGAGGTGCATTCACATAATGTACAACTAAATATACCATTCTGTGCAGAAATGAATGCTGAATCCAATGCTATAATTATTACAAGTTATGATATGTAAAACCAAACACGAAATCCAGAGGGGTGGTGGTAACCACCCCCCCTTGGTAGTCAGTGTTACAAAAAGCTTGGTAGCCCTAGGGTTAACTAAGAACTTAACTAAATGCTGCTTTGTGCCATTCACGGTAATGTGAAGATGCTATGCAGATAAACGGCCTTTGTTGCCGTAAAACGTAATATTAAACTCTAGGAATCCTTTTGTTACATTGTATGTATGTATGTATGTATGTATGTATGTATGTATGTATGCATGTGTCTGTATGTAAGTATGTGTGTATCTTTGTATGTAACATAGCCTGGAATATGTTATAGTCGATGGGCCTATCAATGTTACAGCCTGGGGTCTGTTGGACCCCAGGTGTGCTAAATATGCCCTAGGTGTCTTTCTTATTTTTTTTATAATTGAACCAAGAATACTAAACTTTTCCAATTAATTCATAAATGTAGAGGGATGAATTGCTGAGGAATTTGAATTATTTCAGATTTTTACTATTTGTATCAACGTTGCTATTCAAGGAAGTTTCATCGATGGGGTCCAATGGACCCCAGGTGTGCGTCATAGGGTTAAAATGCAACGTTGAGGGCTGGCTTTATTCATTCATTCTGGAATTTATATTATTATTATTATTATTATTATTATTATTATTATTATTATTATTATTATTATTATTATTATTATTATTATTATTATTATTATTATTATTATTAGGCCTATTATTATGATTTTGTCAAGTGTGTCTCCGTTTATTTTAAGCTGAATTTCTAACGTCATTTGCAAACGTTATTCGGGTGTTTAGAGACGCCATTTTATTTCCATTGCGTAGCAACATCTTAGAGCTGTTGATGTCGCTAAAATGTAACAAAAGGATTCCTAGAGTTTAATATTATGTTTTACGGCAACAAAGGCCGTTGTTGACGATATGTTGGTTGGTTAGTTGCTATTTAACGACACTGTGTTGTAGGAAAGATGATTATCGTCGCCCTCCTCTTTTCTCCAGGCTTGGGACTGACACTACCACAGGTTGACTAGTGGCGGAGTTATATGATTATGCACTTTTGCGTTTTAATGCGATCGATTCGTATTCAAATTTAATTGTTTCTTTCTGCCTTCGCCGGTAATAAAGCGTTCAATATAACGACAGTGTTTGGAAAACATCAAGGTAATTACATCATGCGCAAGAATGTCTTTATTTATTGCGCCATCTGAACGCGTTTTAAAGGTGTCTACTGGAATATCCGTTATTTGCTAGATTTTAACTAAAAATACGTTAGCGTTGAGCTTCCTTTACGTTGCTAGAGGGCCAGACCATTGTTTGTTTAATAATCTAGTATAATCTAATCTAAGGACTTCTATAGCGACACTGTATAATGGCAGAGTTAGCAGATGATGGTCGCTACTACGATTAATCGTATTAGTAGTTGTCTGTTGAACTACGCTACGTTATAACAAAGATGATTAAAGTCGACCTTTTTTGTCTATAGGATTAGGTCGCCCTCCTCCTTTATCCTGGATTTTTTACTGGCACTGACAGAGTAAGAGTAGTGGCGAAGTTTCTCAGTGGCGGAGTGTGTGTTTCCTTTTAATGACTAGCTGTGTGGTAACAAAGACCATTAGCGTCGTCCTCCTCCTTTATCCAGGCTTGGGACTGGCGCTGTCAGAAAGCGAACAGCGGCGGAGTTAAGCAGTGGCGGAATTATAGTAAAGGGAAGTCAATAGCGCCGGGATCACAATTTAAAGGTGTTCAAACAGAGCACAGCGTTATTATCAGCGTTGACTTCGCGCAGTTTGACGACTTCTTCCTTTTCAACGTATCCCGGCGCCGCGCCGGGATATCAAAACATGCCGCCGTACTTATCCCGGCGCGGCGCCGGGATATATAATATACATATGCATGTACATAAAGAATGATTTATAGGTTCTCCCAGTACTGCGGGAAACCCCTTAGCAGTGTGCAGAGATGCCGTTGGTTGTCAACAAGTGCACCTTATAAAGAAATACATATATATATATATATATATGGCAAAAAATACATATCTATGGTAAAAAAAATACTTTTTCCATGTTCTATTTTTACTTTATTCGTGTCTTTTTCAGATTATTTAGGGTTATATACATATATATTTACACATACATATATGCATGAATATATACAAATACACATACATATATATACACATACACATATACATATAAATGTACATACACGCACATATATATATACGCATATATATTATATATATGCGTATATTCATATATATACATGTACATATACACATACATCTATGTGCATATATATACATATATACACATATATACATATATATATAGGCCTACATATATATATATATACATATATACTCACGTACTAATTACGCAGTACGGCGGTTGCCACGGGCAACAAAACGAAAAGGGCATCAAAGACTGTTGAAGACTAGATTAACAATTCCGTTTAATCCTCATTGTTGGCTTCAATGTTTCGCGACATATTACGCGAAAGCTCAGTCGTAACATTGGTCACCATTGTATTGTATTGTATTTGAACACTTGTTATAGCGCCCCTACCAGATTGCCCATTCAGAGGCGCTCCCGACTACTGCGCGAACGCTGAATTGGAGTTTCACGCCGAAGCGCATGAGCAATTGCGAGTGAAGGACTTGCCCAGGGTCCCTACGCGGCGACTTTGAGGTGGATTCGAACCCGCAACCCTCCAGCTGCAAGGCACCGAACATACCCCTAAACACGGCGCCCCGTCAAAATAGCCCTGTCAAAATAGCCCCGTCAAAACAGCCCCGTCAAAATCGCCCAGCGTCAAAATAGCCCCGTCAAAACAGCCCCGTCAAAATAGCCCCATAAATACGCCAAAGGCAAGCAGTTCCACAACGGCTAATAAGTTGAATGTTACAAGAAATGTTTTGATTTCAACAAAAGTAGAACCAATACTTCAAAGAGGTGGTTCTGACACATCCTGACTAAATAAACATTAATTTGTTAATTGGAAATCGGGTCACTTCAGCCTAATTGGTACGATCAAAAGAGTACTTCGATGGTGTATCTGAATGAAGATAGCAGTAAGTGAAATAGGGAAGACCTTCTTCAAAGCGTGGTCTATTTCAGCTACTTAAAACATAACGCATAAATCTTAGTATCTAGGCTCTTGCTTAAGACATCGACATTAACTTTCTTTTTAGATGGTCACAATTATTAGCCTACCTACATGTAATACACAGAAACTATTGTTCGCGTTTCGTAGAAAAACATTTAACATTCCATGCTTGTATGCCTAGTCTCTTTTTTATAGTAGTAGGCTATCTTTTATTAGTATCTTCTTATAAATGAATAAATCTTGTAGAAAACATTTTCACATTGTTTTCTGTCGTAGTCGTTTAAGACGGGGCTGTTTTGACGGAGCTATTATGACGGGGCTATTTTGACGCTGGGCGATTTTGACGGGGCTGTTTTGACGGGGCTATTTTGACGGGGCTATTTTGACGGGTCACCCCTAAACCACCGCGCCCCAGTTGTATTGTGATGTGTTGTATTGTGTGTTGTATTGTACTCCACGTTTATAATGCGACCGAGCCACCCGCAGTAAAGATCCGAGAAATTAATCTCTGATAAACCGACCCGACCGGGAAGCGAACCCGGGGCGCCGGCGTGACGAGCAGGCTACCAACCCACTCGGCCACTCAGGATCCTTATGGTATGGTATCGAAAGATTGGTCAACGTTTTTAAGGTAAATACATTAAAAATGTAAGTAATTAATCTTAAACATTCAACATACATGTAATGAATTATAATAATTAAACGTTATTGACTGAAGTTTGTGGTAGACCTCGGTGTCCCGTGTAGACACGAATCCTGTTGTCAGAGAGACCAGTGATGGGTGATTGTTTTGAGAAGGATTAGCTTATAATTAACGTTGCCCTCCTCCTTTTACCAGGCTTGCAAACGTTTATATTATGCACAACGTTTTTCTAATGGAAAATTTATACATGAACTGCCTTTGTAGCTATAGGATGTTGTTTAAAAATGGATTATTATTCCTTAACAACCTTCGGGCAGACGCAAAGATTACACACCTTTAAATAGCTGTTAATCACGCTATATATTCGTCAAGTTAGTTAATTTAACCGGGTCGCTTATCGTCTCTATTCCATAAAACGGTCGACGTCAACGGCCATGTCAGCCATAAGATGTCGTTATACAATGGAAGCTAACACCGTCTCTGAACATTGCAATTTCGCTCAATCGCCAATGTTAGAACTTTCCAGCTGCTCGTTCTCTGGTAGTGCCAGTCTCATGCCTGGATGAAGAAGGGGCGACGCAAATGATCTTTGTTATCACACAATGTCGTTAAACTGAAACTATTACTACTCGACAAAGTGTGTCCAACGATCTGAGTCACATAGATCGATATACTTAACATCATCGATTTGCAAAACGATGGATATAACGATAAAAAATAAACTGAGCTGAAAAATATCCTAACAATATTATATCAAACGGTGTTAAGAAAGCACGAAAGCACTATTATTCGACTCCAAGATTATGCACAAAGACCCTAAAAATTTCCTGGCCGACTTTGTGAATTTTGAAAGAATATGATATGCTCCATATACAAACGCTTCTGAACAAATTAAAAAATATAGGAATTTTAAAATGAAATATTCTTCGGACTGGCACTTGTTGCACAGACGTGCAGTGGCCGTGTTCCCATTTAAAACCTATTTTGGTTGCTTTTTAACGACAATATGTCATAACAAAGATGATTATCGTCGCCCTCCTTCTTACTCCAGGCGTGGGGCTGGGACTACCACGAATGTGCTAGTTACGGAGTTATGTAATTATTGCGTAATTATGTAATTTTTCAGTGCAATATAAAGACCGTCTAACAAAGAAGGCGAAGAGATTACATCAGAGTGTACAAATTCTTTATTTATTGCGCCATCTGGAAGTGTTTTAAAGGTGTCCAATGACAACCGTCATTTGCTTAAGTTTAACTACAAATATGTAATCAAGTTCGTTTAATTCTCATTGCTAATTTTATTAGTTTTGTTAGCATTGTTCATTGTTACGTGAACTATCATAGAAAACTTCTGTTTTTGTTTAAATATACAATTACTGGATTTGTAATGTGTTATTTTGTTGGACCAATAAATATATTGATAATAATATAATAGATCACGTGTGCGCTTGTCGTGTTACACACTTCAGCACGTTACTCCGGATAATTTTCTTTTTGCGGCGGTCTCAGTTATTTCTATTTGGTCGTTTTGTATTAGTCCTTCTGGATTTAGTCTGCTGACACTGAGAGTTTGTGATTATTAACAATTATTTACACAGAATTAGGTGAAAGCTGGTTTTATCATTCGGATCCTCCATTATCGTCCATTATCTTATGAACGCATAATTTATAGCCTACGTCACGACGCACGTAGAGCCTACGTCACAACATTCGTATAGGTAAACAGAGCACAGCGTGCATGTTACTAGTAGCTCTCACTTGAGCGTGTTGAATATTGAATTACTCTTCTGATCAGGATATAAACGTTTTCAGTCAAGGGCTACCAAATTGGCTCATGATGGAAAAGTTTAAGTACTCCGTGGAACAACTTTTGTCGCTACGATCGTCTGATCTGCACGTTGATCGCTCTATTCGGAAGTCTCTCTTTAAGTCTCTTCAAGTCTCGGATCTGGTCTCGTCGTGAAGACCGGTCTCTTGACTAAGTGGACAACTTCATTGACTCCGTCGTGACTTCATCCTCGCAGTGCCATCCTCTTCGCAGTCTACATCTGAAATTGAAAGTACTGCATCAACTCCAGCACCTGATTCACTACCGTCTGCAATCGTGAGCGGTGCCACTCCTCCTTCGCCTGCTACTACACCACCGACACGGTCTTCCTTCGACCATCCATCACCATCGTCATCTGTCAGTCCATCGCAGGGATTCTCAGGGCCGCCAGGACTTCGGATTGCTCCCTTACCGACAAGTTCGCCTATGTTGCACAGTCTATCCTTGAAAATCAGCTTGACATTACATGTATGGCAGTCACCGAAAGCTGGCATCGTGCCTCGGTTGATGTCCCTCTACTCCGCGCTGCTCCAACCGGCTATGCCATCTTCGACAAACCTCGCATGTCCACACCTGGCGGTCACCAGGCCCGGTGTAAAGCCGGGTACGAACCGAGTACCGTTTTTTACATGTAATAAAAAAAGATCAGCATAAACATTATTTTTTTACCTGTAATAATGAACCAATTAGATATATAATTATATACAAATACGACAGCGACTGTAAGTCTCTATTAGTGTATTTTGTGACTTTTTATCTATGACTATGAGTCTGCTGAGACTATGACGTCATGTGCAAATTAAAGAAGTTATAGTACGAAGGGCTAGAACAATGACAACCAATCTCAGCGCTAAATAGCGATTTTCGGTTAAATACTTAAATTGTTGCAGAAATTTAGTTCAGTTGTATAATTTATTTGTAAATTGTAACTATAATCTTGAGATTGATCAAATTCCAAAAATTGTAGGTATTTGCCTGGGAATTATTTGCCGAGGCGAATAGTTCCGAAAAACCCGATATCCGGCCGCATTTTCGCCGATCCAAGGTGAGTAGGCCTACAGCCAAAATTATCGGACTAATCAGGGTAATTTATTGTTTTTGCGCTCTAAATTATTTTATAGAGGATTATTTTAAATAGAAGTTGGATTGATGACAATAACTCTTGCTTCAGTAGAAGTTGGATTGATGAAAATAATTCTTGCGTAAGTAGAAGACAGATTGAAGAAGAAATGATTCTTGCTTAATTAGAAGCTGGATTGATGAAAAATATTTATTGCGTAAGAAAATGCTATCCGGCCGGGGCAAATGGCCGAAGCGATTTCCGGTTGTTCCCTATAAAACAACAAATTACCAATTTACAACTGTAAATCAAATTACGTAATTTCAATGACATCCTTTAAACAACTGCCCATCCCTTTATGTAGTGACAATATCATGATGAGCTACGTCAGCGGTCGACAATGGTGCTTAACCCTCTAAGGGACAAGATTTTTTTGGTCTGCAAAATGTTCACAACTAACACAAATACATTGTCTAGGGTTCTCCTGTCAACATAATGTAGTTTATTTTATTCTTAGTAGTACACATTTGGATTATGGTCACATTTATTTTATGGGACAGATATGTCCCATTGTCCGTTAGGCAGTAAAAGTACATTTTTTGTGCTATGTTGGACTATGTTGATTGAATGTCAGAATATGATCATGTACCATGTAGGAACGAATTTAACTGTATGGCATCTAAGGTGGCTTTTCAGAGAATGATCTCGAGCAAATGATTTCTGACATAACTGGCACCTATATGGTTTTTCCCCAGTATGGGTTCTCATGCGTGTTTTCAGATGACTAGCTCTAGCAAATGATTTCTGACATAACTGGCACATGTAGGCCCCTATGGTTTTCCCCAGTATGGCATCTAAGGTGGCTTTTCAGAGAATGATCTCGAGCAAATGATTTCTTACATAAATGACACCGGTATGTCTTTTCACCAGTATTAATACGTTGAGCAAATGATTTCTGACACAACTGGCACCTGTATGGTTTCTCGCCACTATCGGTTCTCATGTGCACTTTCATAGTACCACCTCTAGCAAATGATTTCTGACATAACTGGCACGTGAATGGCTTCTCTCCTGTATGAGTTCTCAGATGAATCTTTAGAGTACTGGCTACTCTAAATGATTTTTTACATATATTTATGGCACCTGTATGGTTTTTCACCTGTATGGGTTCTCATGTTGACCATGAAACCACTTTCTTTTGCAAATGAATCCTCACAATACTGACATATATCTCTCCAGTATGGCTTCTCGTGTGCTTTTTCAAATAACTTCCAACATAAAATTATCTGGAACTTTTTTGTTTTTCTTATTTTCGGGTTGAGATATTAAAATCAGGATATTCCCTTAATTGATAATTTCACTGTTTTTCTCCAGTATGGGTTCTGTGATCAAGTGTCAGATGATAACCTTGAGCATACGGTTTCTTAAATAATTGATATCATTCTGTTTTTCACAGAATGATTCATATGTGCTTTCCAATCACCAGATTCTAGACACAGTTGGCAGTGTATGGCCCTTGAACAGCACGAGTTTTCATATGTACTTCAAAGATAACAAAGACTGTGTAGACATCTCTAAAATTGCTGTTGTCATAGACTTTAACCCTCGGGCTACCTGGGGGGTGGTTATTACGACCCCCCCAGGTTTTTGCTTCGAAAACTTGTTCCATGTGGAATATAATTTTGATAATTTAGGTAGCTGTAGCAGGATCATTTGCGCACATTTTGAGGTAAACATCATTGTGATATCTCACGCCATTCAAAAGTTACACCCGATATACCTGAGGTACCAGAGGGGGTTGATACGACCCCCCCCTTAGTTTTTCGTCTATAGCGTACTTATTTTTCTTCCTGGAAGAGAAACAAATATACCATTCTTTAGTGGGAACGGAGGGCTTCATTCGCATACTGAGATGTTTGTCTTTTGAAAACCGGAAGTGATCAAAATAAATAATAATACGCGTAATATGCGTTAAAATGGCTGAATGGAAGGACTCCCCTTAGTTTTTTGTCTGTAGCGTATTCATTTATATTCCACAAAGAGAAACAAATACACCATTCTTTAGAGGGAATGTAGGGCTTCATTTGCATACCTACATCTTTGTCTTTTGAATACCGGAAGTGATCAAAATAAATAATAATACGCGTAATCTGTGTGAAAATGGCTGAATACAGCATTACAACGTAAACCGATATAATTATATGTAATTATGTATGGATATATATATGTATGGATGTATATTTATACTATATAAACATGTGTAGGGATGATTGTGTGTATCTTTTATACATAGATTAGTTTCAAAACACACATAATCTTATATTTGTTTATCCAAAAGTACAAAATGTACGCAATAATATAAAATATTGCTAATTAATGGGTTCCGTTGTTAAAAGTGATGTAATTTCGAGGTGGATTCACATAATGTACAACTAAATATACCATTCTGTGCAGAAATGAATGCTGAATCCATTGCTATATTACAAGTTATGATATGTGAAACCAAACACGAAATCCAGGGTGGGTTGGTAACCACCCCCCCCTTGGTAGACGATGTCACAAAAAAGCTTCGTAGCCCTAGGGTTAAATATCTAGTCCAGCAGAAGTATTGGTGAAGCTAAATTTAATGTTTAACAATAAAGTTGTCAAGTAGTGGAATCCAGAACGAAATACTTTATTGCGTTTTTAGTAATAACTGAATATAATTATTTTCATTTTAATGACCCGGGGCAAATCTAGTCTTATAATTACATGTATGTGGGAAGAAGGGAACACCTTAGTTATGTGGTGCATATAAGGATGAGCCTTTGCATTCTCTACATTAGAATGTTACTATCTAAGTCTTCTGAAATGAAAGTTGTAGGCTACAAAGTAACTATTCATGTATGACATCACAACACTTCTATAGCATCTTTTATCTCAAATTATAAACTGCCTTCATCTGTAATTATGTGGAATCATAATTCAGTACAGGTCAGCGACTAAGTCGTCAGGTGGAGAACTTGATGGCTAGAACAATGCTCTAGACATACTTTCTTCTTTTCAAGATATTCTTTGCATATAACACATCCGAAAGATTTTGACAAACACGCTTTTTGTTCATAGGAGATTTAAATTTGCTGATATAATATACAGACATTCTCCATCTGTTATTCTTGGTCAAGGATCTGCAATTACACAAGAATCCGGATATATGCTTTTGGAGAAACGTTCATTTGGTTAATTAATAACGCCTGTACAACTATAATGTAATGAAACGATCAGAATAGTGCTTTGTATTCCTAAAACTGCTTGGTTACAAAACTGTTCCTGGTATGAGGTTTATTGCAATGCAATTTGCGCATGTTCCATTTAAGTTGCATCAGTTTTTGTGTGAATCATTTATTACAAACCTCACATGTGTATGGTTTTCGATAGTATGGATGCTCATGTATGTTATCAGATAACCAAATGATTTATAATAAAACTGATGCCTATGTTTTTTTTCGAAACCTACTTCAGTAAATGATTTATCACAAAACTGGAATTTCTAAAGTTTCTCTGCAGTATGAGTTCTCATGTGCTTTTTCGGATAACTGCCCACCCTGATGAAAAGACTTCTGACATATCTGGCACCTGTATCGTTTTTCTCCCATTTTGTGCTCTTGGATTCGCCATTACGCTAGTCACTCACTAAATCAATAATTAATGTCACTGTTTCTCTCCAGCATGGCTATTTGATGAGCTGTCTGATGACCACCTGGAGCATACGGTTTCTGAAATACTTGACACCTGTGGGAATTTTGAAATATAATTGATGTGAAATTCTCAAATCACTATAGACTCTAGTAGGAATTTGTGTGGAGTTTGATAAGCATGAGTCTTGGCATGCACTTCAGGGTACATGTAACTGCCTGTGCAATAGTTTCTGCAATTGGTGTTTCCAACACCAGAGTGTACAATCTCTCACATTATCGACGACCACTAGGGTGGTTCTCAAAGCTATGTAAAAAAATAAGTTCTCAAAATGTATTATGGTACCCTTTTATTCTGTTATGCTTCATGTGACAATGATTCCTGCCAAATTTTATTGAAAATGAACAAAGTTTAGAGGTCGCTCAACAAAGTCAAATGTGAGGGACCGAGATGCTACGTATTTGCATGCAGTGACAGCACAAAGTCTGAGACATGACGTTGCTGAGTTTGCAATCAATCAAGCCTCAATTCGCAGAGCATGGATCGCACACCGCAGTCAGATTGCTGGCAAAGTAAAAGTCGAATTTAGTCGGTGAGATGGACCAGTACCTCTAACTGTACATTGGCATGGGAAGATCCTTCCTGAAATTACCGGAACAGAGACGGTTGATAGATTGCCAGTATTGGTCACAGAATAGGAAGAGGATCAATAACTCCGAGTGCCAAAGTTAAATCATGGTACAGGTGAAGAAACCAGTCAAGCTGCTGTGAGTGTGTTGAAGGATTGAATGGGAGGGGGTGACAGAGAGGGTCAAAGCGATGTACCTCGTTACCACGGCACCAAACACAGGATGTCCAGCAGGCGCAATGGCGCATGTTCTCTGATCGAGATTAAACTTGAAAAGACCTACTGCATCTTGCTTGCTGGCAACATGTGCCCGAAGTCATTACCTAGTAATTTTTTAAACACTCATTTGGACCATCAAGTGGTCCCAGACATGGCACGTTGTAAGCGGTTCCATGAGAACTGGCCACACATGGATACAGATAACTTCAAGACAGCACTTCAAGATCTGAAAGCAGCCTCGAGATGACTACCGTTAACTACTTGTTCAGAAATTGTCGCAGCAATGATTTGGATGATTTTATCCAATTGATGGCACCCGATGCTATGCATCAAGCCAGATGGAGGGCAAAGATATTGTATTCCATCACGTCTGGATTTTCAGAGAACAATTCCGACTTACAGCCCTGGATGAAAAGTCACTTAGAGACATCAGCCTGTTTACTGGTCTGGCATACACAGAAGCATGGATTTCTTGTTCCAACCTGATTACAGCGTCTTCCAATATTATTACATTCGGCGTCTGAAGTCTCTCTTGAAGTACAAGGAGATAAATGACGGCATTTCTGCAGCAACCACCGCGGCTCTTTCCAGGCACTTGTAGCATTTGAGTTAGGCGATGATAGCCTTTGTCTTTTTTTACCCTGCCATCTACCATGGAGTAAAGCGAAAGATGGTCAAGGCACTTCAAAATCCAGGGCTGAACGAGTCGCCAAAATGCATTCAAATGCAGGTGATCAGTATAATTGACAGCAAGCAGCTCAAAGATTTTGTGATCGTCAGTACTCTCAACTTCTTTGAGATATTTGAACTGTCCAGCAAGTTCTTACCTCTGATTGATACTGAGCTGCCACATCCAAAAGATTTTGACAACGACCCTTTACCATCGAAAGGAGATTTAAATTTGGTTAATGCACAGACATTCTCCACTTAGAATTTTCAGTAAACGACCTGCAAATCCACCAGAATCCGGATATATGTTACTTAAGAAACGTCCACTTGATTTAGGCCTATCAATTTATCAATGGAGCCGTTACTACGAAATGTGAGAAAATGATCTGAGAGGTGAGCAGATACTTCAACTTTCATATTAAAATTCTGCGGTTGTCTTTCTGCATCGAGTACAAACTGCTTTGCTGAAGAACTACTCCTGGTATAAGGTTTATTGTGCGTGTAGTTTCGCAGTTGCATGACTTCTTCTGTGTATGTTTAAACTTCCAGGTTGTATGAATCCTTTGTTACAAAACTCGCATATGTATGGTTTTTCTCCTGTATGAGTTCTCATATGCCTCTTTAGAGTGCTGAAAACTGTAAATGATTTCTGACATAACTGGCATCTGTATAGTTTCTCGCCAGTATGGGTTCTCATGTGTCTTTTCAGATGACTATTTTCAGCAAATGTTTTCTGACATAACTGGCATCCGTATGGTTTTTCCCCAGTATGGGTTCTCATGTGCATTTTCAGAGCATTGTCTATAGGAAATGATTTCTGACATAACAGGCATTTGTATGGTTTTTCACCAGAGTGGGTTCTCATGTGCGTTTTCAGGATACTATACAAGGAAAATGATTTCTGACACAACTGACATTTGTATGGTTTCTCGCCAGTATGGGTTATCATGTGCCTTGTCAAAGTACACTGCACAGCAAATTGCTTCTCACATAACTGACATCTGTGTGGTTTTTGCCCAGTATGCGTTTTCATATGTGCTTTCAAAGAACCACCTTGAGCAAATCTTTTCGAACATAAATGGCACATGTATGGTTTTTCTCCAGTATGGATTCTCATGTGTACTTTCAGAGGACTTGAATCAACAAATGATTTCTGACATAATTGGCACTTGTATGGTTTCTCACCAGTATGGGTTCTCGTGTGTGTTTTCAGAGTACCTTCTTTTGCAAATAATTTCTGACATAACTTGCACCTGTATGGTTTTTCCCCAGTATGGATTCTCAAGTGTATTTTCAGATGACTATAATAAGTAAACGTTTTCTGACATAACTGACACCTGAGTGGGTTTTCGTCAGTATGGCTTTTCAGTCCACTACCCTGATCAAATAATTTCTGATTAATCTGAAACTCGTATTGTTTTTCTCCTGTATGGGTACTTGTATTCGCCATCAGACCACGTGATTAATAGTTTCACTGCTTTTCTCCAGTATAAGTTCTTTGACGAGCAGTTAGATGATCACCTGGAGCATAGGGTTACTGAAATAATTGACATCTGTGTGTTTTTTAAATGATTCGTAGATTCTTCTCCAATCACAAGATTCTAGACAAAGTTGGAATTTTGTATGGCTTTTGATAAGCACGAGTTTTGATATGCACTTAAATGTAACTTCCGGTGCAAAAGTTTAATTAATTGTTGCTCTCATAATCTTCCAACTTCATAATAACCCTACACGTAAAGTAAGAATAAATTGCAGTCAAATAAATCCCTTGTAATTTGCTTGATGAGGATTAATGAGAAGTAGACGTTGTCCTGCAACTGAATGTCTCTTTCTCGTGGACTTGCTGAAAAGAACAATACAAACTTATTTTGTATTCATTCAAATATTTACATAGCAAGATTATCAACCTAATATGCTATAAAATATAGAACATAATTCCTGCGCCACACAATCAACCATTCACCTCAGAGCTACGAATTTTCAAGATTCTGGAAAAACTGCACCACACGGCAGATGGAGCAGATGGCCTAGCGGTCTGGTTTCTGCGCCTGGCCGCGCCTGTGTACTCTAACGTCCTCACCGTCCTAATCAACACCTTACTCCCTCCTCCTACCACGGACCATCACCATGGAAACCCGTCATCATTCACCCGGTGCCAATTTTAAATCACACCATCTCATATTTTAATAGTAATTTCCAAAGTATCGTAGCTAAAACATGGTAAAATATTGTTCAACAGGCTATCATATTATTTCAATGATGATATGATTTAAAACTCACAACTGAAATATGCACAAAGGTATTTCAGAGAAAAAATGGACAAAGTCTTAAATGTTCGGTTAATGTTGCACTTTAATAAATGAAATAGCTCATGTGCAGCTGTCATAGAAAAAAAGATGTAAAAGCAACCTTCTTCAAACAGAATGTCACCGACAAAATGTGTAATTAATGATGATCTACTTTATTTCATTATTTCTTTTCACGTTAATTCACAAGTATTATATGATTTAAAACAATGCATACTCAGTTGGTTCCAATACTTTTCAGTTATGCAATGTTTATGCATTTTCCATTTCAGGGCAGTGCAAAGCAAGGTCTATAGCTAACTGCAAACTGTGAATCCTTAACTAATGACAATGACATTGTTCATGGCTATAGTTGCGTTACACTGGAACATGCTTAAATACTGGATGCACTTATGTAACCAACTAACCACGCTTGTGAAACTTGGTTCCGTGGAAACTCTATTTATTTAGTTAGCATTGCTCATGGCTATAGTTGTGTCATATAGTTCAGTTTCGAGGTTAGATCATTGCTAATCCAATACATTTAATAAATATTACAGATGTCATCATATAGCACTAGCTTGGTTTGGAAGTTTTTGTTTCTTTAAGCACAAATCTCTGCCATCAATGTTTATGTCGGAAGTTGCAACCATGCACTCATATAACGTTAATCAATTGTCTGAATTTAAGCAGAAGAATTTAAAAAAGAAATCGTTCAGTCAGAAAACAAGGGAATCTGATATAATTTCCCTTCTCATAATTTTATAGCCACAAACGATTGGGAAAAAGTATTAAATATATCTGAGATCACATGATGCCTAGAACAGGTTGATTTATATAAAATGACTTAAATCTTCCATCACATTGTTTAAATGAAAATTGCACCCATTTGATTCTAGATCTTTTGGTATATGGTAGACTGAAACACTTTACAGATGAATCCAACACTGTTTTATGCCATGCACATATCCAATCACAAGCAACAACAAATGGTCAAAAATGATAGGCACCGTTGGAGGTTGAAAGAATTATGCAGCACTCCTAGTTTACACCGCTAGTTAATATTTAGTGGGGGAAACTACAGCTCCACTTAAAACACTGCGACTCCAATGCCTCAGTTAAATACGGATGATACTAAGAAATCACTCTAATCCTCAAAGTTTTATACACTATTACTAGCAGTTGTTTTGCAGGTTTCATTTGACTGACATGTTTAAGCTATGCAGATGATTCACAGCTTAAAATATAATAATAATGATGATGATGATGATGATGATGTTGTTGTTATTGTTGTTGCTGTTGTCGTTGAACATTGTCATCTAGTGGCATAATGTTTGTCCTAATGGCTTTCGAGGCCATTTTTCTAAGGGAAAATAAAACATTAACCTCACACCATTATTATTAGCAACTCTCTTACTGTCATTAATTGAGTGAGTTTGGGTAAACGTGTAGTTCAGCGTCGTAAATTATTCGCCCATTATTATTTTTCATCGATCCAAGAATCATTTCCATAAATCCAGCTTCCATTTAGACAAGATTCTTTTAGTCAGCCTCACTTCTATTTAAGCAAAAATTATTTTCATCAATCAAGCTTCTATTTACGACAAAAATTATTTCGATCGATCCCACTTCAGTTTAAACACAGACCACTTCAGTTTAAACACAGAAATGGTTTCATGAATCCCACTTCCATTTAGAGAAACAATTTTTTTCATCAATCCAGCTTCCATTTGAATTTGACGATATAAAATAATTTACCAACCTGAACTTCGTGTTTATCCCGACTTCTATTTAGCAAGAATTCTTTTCGTCAATGCAACTGGTATTCGACCATCGCTGATACCCAAGCAATGGCCAACAATTTACGACGCTAAATTACACGTTTACCTGAGTTTGCCCACTAAATTATATGCACACAGTTGATAATCTGACCACGTTTGGCAGTAAATCGAATTTCCACATAATCTGGTTCATTCTGTTATCAGCACAAAATGGCGAACGTTTAAAGTGTTTCAGACATGACAAGTAAGCTGGGTTTAGTGAAAGTATATCCTGTCATCTAGCGAATACATTTCAACGTGCTACATCGACTAAGATTTTAGTCTGATGTAAACTATCAAGAGCTCGACTTCTAAAATTGCTCTTTTTTGACCACGTTTGGCAGTAAATCGAATTTCCACATAATCTGGTTCATTCTGTTATCAGCACAAAATGGCGAACGCTTAAAGTGTTTCAGACATGACAAGTAAGCTGGGTTTAGTGAAAGTATATCCTGTCATCTAGCGAATACATTTCAACGTGCTACATCGACTAAGATTTTAGTCTGATGTAAACTATCAAGAGCTCGACTTCTAAAATTGCTCTTTTTTGACATTTAAATAATACTAGGCAGAAAGAAGTGAAGAGACTACCAGCCTGCCATAAAGGTGGCTCCTAATATGCAAGTACGTCCATAGGCAAACCGTTATTTTCGTTATCTACAAAAAGCTAAAGAAATTGTTTATGCTACTGAATTGCATGTTTAATCATTACTTACCCGCATTTGTATACATTTGTGGGGCAATTCGGGGCCAACATGCAAAACACTGTTAGAAGTATACGGTGGTGCAAAGACTGGACTTTTATATTAGGTAGACATGGCAAGTTAACCAATGTCCTCAAAATACTATCTCATAATAGATCAGTTTGTATACAGACACTTGGTAAAAAGCCATGCAGAATATCAGCTTAACCCTAGGGCTACCAAGCTTTTTTGTAACACTGGCTACCAAGGGGGGGTGGTTACCACCCCCTGGATTTCGTGTTTGGTTTCACATATCATAACTTGTAATATAGCAATGGATGCAGCATTCATTTCTGCACAGAATGGTATATTTAGTTGTACATTATGTGAATGCACTTCGAAATTACATCACTTTTAACAATGGAACCCATTAATTAGCAATATTGTATATTATTGCGTACATTTTGTACTTTTTGGATAAACAAATATAAGATTATGTGTGTTTTGAAACTAATCTATGCATAAAAGATACACAAAATCATCCTACACATGTTTATATAGTATAAATGTACATCCATACATATATATCCACACATATATACAGGACCGTAAATCCCGGGGAGGGAAAGGAGGGAATTCCCTCCCCACTTTTAAGCCTGGGGAGGGAACGTGAAGGAATTCCCTCCCCACAAATTCGTCTAAGCTGTGCCATAAATTTATATTAGGGTCACCAACCAAGATCGACGACTGCCAAGTCTTGTAGGATAATTTACTGCGGGAACATAGATAATGCAGGAAACCTTACTCTTTCAGCTTGAAAGCTATAACAGGTGTGAATGTGGCTGCTGAAGATAGATTTCGTTCTTAATTCAGAGCTGGCAGAACTTATGTTGTGACAAGCGGTCAAGCCCAACGCATCACCCTACAAGACGTACAGAGCAGAGTGTGTTCGGAGACAGGACGACAAATTATGAAGACAGCTGTGATATATATATATATATATATATATATATATATATATATATATATATATATATATTCAGAGTGTGAACTTTCAGGGTGGGAGGAATCATGGCGCTGGAAACCTCATCTCTGTGCCTGAGTGAAAGCTACCACATGTAAAGTTGGGTGTCGAAAGATAGATTATGGTCCACGGTAAATTCAAAGCGCGAGGAATTTTGAAGTGACATTAGCAATATATTATCTTGCGGAGCGTCGTCGGATATAGAAATTAGAGACGGGCAGCAAATTCCTAATAGGGGCCTACAGCTGTGATCATATTATGTGTGTGTGTGTGTGTGTGTGCGCGTGTGTGTGTGTGTGTGTGTGTGTGTGTGTGTGTTTGTGTGTGTGTGTGTGTGTGTGTGTGTGTGTGTGTGTGTGTGTGTGTGTGAGAGACAGACAGACAGACAGACAGAGACAGAAATAGCGACAGAGAGAGTGTATGTATATATATATATATAATATATAATTATATATACATGTAGATAGATTTACGTAAATGCATAGTATTCCTGTGTGTGGGCTTTTCAGAGTTTTCAGTTAATCTGAGAGACCCCATTCGAGTGTAATACAGATCTCAGGATTATAAGTAAATTTTAGATAGATCTAAATAAAATTGATAAATAAAGCTGTCGTTTTTAAGTCACCAGCTGCAAAGTGTGATGGTAAGTACAAGTTCACACTACTCTCACTTCTGAGACTGCATTTCATATTTATAAACAAATTAAGCAATTTGCCATAACCTAAACACCACGGTATGTGCATCAGAAAAATTTATAAACAGCATTATATCTATAGATGCCTAAGTTCCTGTAAATTTATTTTCTTCTACGCAAAAAAATCATTTTGGTCGCAGTGTATACTTGTAATCGCAAATGTAATCCTAATTTATAGATTTCTTTAGCGACCAAAAAAGCTACGTCACGGGAACCAGCTTATTCACAGGCGCTCAGTCAAAATAAAATACATAAACAACATCGATAGGCAGAGGATCAAAATCCACCAGTGGTGGTACAAAATGACAAAAATATTGTTCTACATTATATCGGAATTAATGTATAATTTTATCCGCCTTCGGTCTGTACTTGGTTGAGGTTGGCTGACACAAGTTTTAAACACTTTACGGGCCATTGGAGAGCGAGACAGACAGACAGACAGACAGACAGACAGACAAGACAAACAGATAGAGAGCGTGTGTGTGCGTGCCTGTGTGTGTGAGAAAGAGAGACAGAGGCAGAGACAGACAGAGACAGAGGGAGACCTGTATAGTGTATACTGCGCACAATCAGACTTAAGTTTATCATTCGGCTCAATATTTGGTTGTTTTGTAGCCTACATAGGCGCGCTCTTATCTTTTGCATGATTACCATTAAAACGTTACAATTTTGGGTGCAGCCTGTGCAGGTGATATAAATACGTCTTTAAAGAATAAAGATTTGCAGGACATAAGATTAGAATTGAGTAAGATGTCCTAGCAGCAGACTCTAGTTTTAATCATCGCAGTGCGCATATTTTAAATCCTTACTCAACGCATCGTAAAAGAATAGCCGATTTTTAAAACTGGATGAACAAACATTTGACACTAAGGAATACAGAAACGGAAAACAGTTCGGTTTACAAATGAGTTGTTAAAAGTGGATGTCTACTAAATCATGCAGATGCAGGAATGTTTGATTAAATGGAAGTTGGATTGATGAAACTAGTTCTCTGTTTAAATAGAAGCTGGATTAATGGAAATAATTGTTTCCGTAAATGCAAGCTGGATTGATGAGAATAATTCTTACTTAAATTAGAAGCTGGATTTATTAAAATAATTTTTTGTGAAAGTAGAAGTTGAGAAGTAATTTTTTCTTAAATAGAAGTTCGATTGATGGAAATAATTTTTTTCTTAAATGGAAGCTGGATTGATGACAGTTATCATGGACATTTGTAGACGGCCTACTTACAACGTAAAGTGCGGCATTGAACAGATTAAAATAATATGGCAACGTAAACTAGGCCTACAGTTTTACCTATACCGGTACATTTTTTAACACTAACCTCAGTCGTTGACTTCTTAAGGGAAGTATACACACTTCCGAAGGGGAATTTTTCCCTCCCCACTTTTCAAAACAGATTTACGGCCCTGCATATATATCGGTTTACGTTGTAATGCTGTATTCAGCCATTTTCACACAGATTACGCGTATTATTATTTATTTTGATCACTTCCGGTATTCAAAAGACAAAGATGTAGGTATGAAAATGAAGTCCTACATTCCCTCTAAGGAATGGTATCTTTGTTTCTCTTCCAGGAAGACAAATGAATATGCTACAGACAAAAAACTAAAAGGGGAGTGCTTCCATTCAGCCATTTTTCACACATATTAGGCCTACGCGTATTATTATTTAGTTTGAGCACTTCCGGTTGTCTCAGGTCAACTCAGTGACCATAGAAATGTAGCCCCACATTCCCTCTATAGAATGGTAAAATTTGTGTCTCTTAATATTAAATGACGGATAAGATATAGTCGAAAATCTAGGGGGTGGTACCCCCCCCTGGTGCCTCGGGTATATTGGGTATAACTTTTGAACGGTGTGAGATATCATCTCACATTTTACCTCAAAACGTGTGTAAATGAACCCCCCTACAGCTACCTAAAAGGTCAAATTTTTTATTCCATACGGAAAAAGTTTGAGATGAAAAAAAACCTAGGGGTGGCAACCACCCCCCTTGGTAGCCCGAGGGTTAATATGATGTTGCATGATGTTCAAGATACTGTATGACCAGTTTTATACTGACAGGATACTAAATATAATATATCAAACAGGGTTTAGAAAGCATAAACACTGCTAAATTATTGGACATCATTTTCTATTCGAACTGGAATTGAGATGGTAATAACATTATTGGTTACATAGTCTATTCAGGGTTGTTTTGGGGTATTCAGTGGTTCACTGAAGAAAGTAACATGATGCTCTGTATAATAACAGGAAAGTTTAGTGGGTCAGCGATGGTGCAGTGGTTAGCGTGTCAATCGTGAGATCTAGGGTTCAAATCCCCGCCAATCAGAATTTTTTTCGAGATTTCTGCTCCACCTGATAAGTTAGGCCTACTGCTTAAGGACGCTGTGTCATATCAAAGACGATCAGCATAACCCTCTTTCTCTATTTTAGGCTTGGGCAGTATTTTGGGTAAAGAGTAAACCATCCTAATAACAACTGGCTACGCACAAATAAAAATTGTTTAATTTCTGTCAATGTCATTGTAACTGCGAACTCACTTAGCATTTACGTTAGACACCGATCACTGTAAATTTGCAGAAGTTTAACAATTAATATTATTGATATCGCACAGTTCTGCTTTGACATCTGTATTTATGTTGTCTTTCGGACGCTATAAATATCTCGTATTCATTGTATAGCATACGTAACACCGCACTTATCGTTATCTGGCAGTGCCAGCCGCAAGCCTGAATGACGGAGGAGGGCGACGCTAATGATCTTTGCTATCACATAGTGCCGTTTAAATGAAACTACTGCTTTAATGTATGCATCTTTGCATTGCTGTCAAAGGACTTTGATGTTATAACCCGATGTTAAACTTCAGAATAATAAAAAAATAATATTGAGGAGAGCGTTCGCCATAGACACCTTTAAAATGGCATCGACGGAAACGATAGACCGTTCGTATAAATTCGAAAACTGTTTAAATTATCATGTCGCAAAGGATTGCAATTAATTATATATTACTGTTGCTCGTCGTCATCATTGTCGTCGTCGTCGTCTTCGTCGTCATTGCCATCATCATCAGAAAGAATTGTTAGGCTTTAGCCAACCAGGAATCAAGCGAAATGTAGATCTCAGCTTCAATTTATTGTTTAACAACTTATGGCAATGAATGCCCTTTACGTCGATAGGAAATAATAATAATAATAATAATAATAATAATAATAATAATAATAATAATAATAATAATAATAATAATAATAATAATAATAATAATAAAAATAATAATAATAATAATATAATAATAAGCGCCTGACAAATGCACTGCGCTGTACATTTACATGCTGTACAATTTGCAGTTCAAATCTTAACTACTAACAGAACAGACAGCCTGCAATACACGGCGCTTATAGCAGCCTACAAAGCATAATTTTTCCGCCCTACGGGGCTCGAACTCGGTACCTCTCGCTCCCTACGCCAGTTGTTATCCAATGCGCTATCGGGCCCCTCACACAAATAAGTCTCTACAATTAGAAAACCACGTAAGTGAAACACTTTCGATAGTAGTAGTAGCTTCAGTTTAACAAAGACCATTAGCGTCGCCCTCCTCCTTCATCAAGGCTTGGGATTGGCACTGTCAGAGCGCAAACATTGGGGGAGTTAACACTTTCGGTGATGCCAATAGATGTCGCTCTGCCACTTCTGGTCTCCATGGCAATCGGAGTTACATTTCATATCTCCGGACAACCCCTCTGACTGGACGCAGCGCTTGTGAAAAAGTTGTTGTCTGAGATTAACTTTTAATTGGCTTCTTTAAAAATGTACGGTTTCCGATTACGATGGCTACACTCTAACTGCGCACGGTTACTTTAGAATATCCGGTGACCTAAGACACCTTTAAAATGGTGAAAGACTGTGTCATATATTTAACATGCGCATGATTGCAGAAAGTTAGCGGTTCTTTTTATTCTAACTGGAGCATGTTGGTTAATGTCTGCGTAACGGCCTTCGTTGCCACAAGATGTCGCTAAACAATTACGATTAATAATTATACTGCGATTGAAAACCCCGTCAATACATGACCGTGCCTTAGTGCCATGAGGTGCTAGTCCGAAGCTTGGGTAAAGGAGGAGGGCGACGCTAATGATCTCTGTAATTACACAGTGTCGTTAGACTGGAACTACTGCAACTACAAGTCAATAGATTGTTCTTGATAATAAAGGACAACAATTGAAGTATTTTCTACAGTTCTTACTCATTCATTCACTCATTCATTCATTCCGAGAATGTATATAGCGCCTCTTCAAGAAACCTACTCAGAGGCGCTCCCAGCCCAGCCACGGCTAAAAAAGTGTGATTTGAGATACTTATAAAAGGCAGGCGAATCTAGCCGAGGCATCAATCGCAAGTCTAGTGGGAGGCCATTCCAGATGGAGGGACCCACAATCGAAAAGGCTCGACGCTGTCTAATGGAAGTGTGAGCTCGCGGGACCAAAAGCTCCCCCCTTTCTGAAGAACGCAGAGATCTACGAGCTGCGAGGTCAGAGACAGGTCGACTAAGATCTGACAAGTAGGATGGAGCACAGCCGTATAATAACAGAACCGTGGCTAGCCAGAGTTCACACGCGGGAGGCGCCACTCACCATCTGGTGCAAAGTTTAGTCCTTACTGTTAGTTGATCCTGATTACGGCTTGATTGCGGCGCGCCAGTGGTTGATGGTTAATAAATAGCCCTGTGTGAGGTTCTGTAGGGCGATAAATAAATGGCCATAAACATGCAAACATACATACCCAGGAAATCTGAACACCTGTTGACTGGAACCCGTTGGTTTGCTATACGTACATTTATTAAGCGCCGCTATCTAATAACGAAGCATCAATCGATGGCGCTGAGCAACTGTGAGTGAAACAGACGAATACATAACAAAGTACAATCCCAAAAAAGACAATTAATTTAGAAATTTAGACACCTTTAAAACGGATGATTGAAACACAATATTTACCCGTGACTTGCATTCGGTCCACCTTCTCCACTTCATATGACGAAAAAATAACGGCAGACGTAAGATGTCGCAAGGAATTACAATAATAAATATTATTACCATTAATAATAATTATAAACGAAGAAGAACGTGAAGTCATTCAAGAAGTGAACTTTTCATGTTCAGCTGGTAGGTGGCGCAGCTATGATCTTACGATATGAACTAGACTCATTTAATTTCAGTAGGTGGAGCTGTTAAAACATCGCCGCCCTTGGATATTATTAGAAGAATAGACCAGAATATACATGACGTAGATCGCTAGACGTAGCGTAGATTTAAATCGGCGTTTACCGGTAATGAAAGAATGGGTGCGCAACATCCATAATCATTATTTAGCAATATGCATTTATTAAGCGCCACTAGCTAATGACGAAGCATCAGTCGATGGCGCTGATCAATTGTGAGTGAAGAACTTGCTCAAGATCACTCCACAGTAACCATCTCAGTGGAGGGGGAACGCTCTAACCAACGCGGAGAGTGTCAAACCAAATACATGAACACCAATTCAACATAATATATTTCTAGAAATTGGGAGAGTGTGTGTATTTCCTTTTTAACGACTAGCTGTGTGGTAACAAAGACCATTAGCGTCGCCCTCCTTCTTTATCCACGGCTTGGGACTGGCACTGTCAGGAAGCGAACAGTGGCGGAGTTAGAAATTGGGAGACATTAGTCCCTTCCTTATTATAGGATCGCTTACAACCGTTTTAAAGGTATCTAATTGTATGCAGTGACACTGTTGTTTAGGAATATAAACAATGCAAGACATAATCAACAGGAATAAAATATGTTATTGTTGTTGTTGTTGTTGTTGTTGTTGTTGTTGTAGTAGTTGGTGTTGTTGTTGCTGCTTCACCGTAAAAAGGCCTCACTCGGAAAACACACAACAGACCACAAATCCATCTAAACAGCAAGCACAGCGTATTGACTTTGTTATTTCGGTGTGGGTCTCGCGGTGCAAGTTAAGGAACTCCTCAGCCTACATTCTCGCTGAATTGGTAGTGAGACCTATGCAAAAGATTTGTTCCTATCGACGTCAGTTGTGCTATTTTAATCCTATTCTCTAAATTTATACAGCGTACAAAAAAGCGAAGTCGCGGGAAATAGTATATTCACATTCGGAAACAGCTTATTCGGAGGCTTTTCTAACAAGGTCAATCTCATTTTAACTAATTAGTCCACAAGCGGACAATATCACACGCGTTTATAATAAGAATGCTATACTCTATATAAATGTATGTACACCAGCGTGCGGATATGCATTGGTTTAATAAAGAATATACTTACCTTTACTTACTTAGTTTTGTTTTGTTTTGAGACATTTGATGGGATTTAAGGTTGTTAACCCTTTGGAGGTGAGGTGGGATATGACAAACCCCATAGCTATTATACGGTGCTTTTTCTACGGAAAACGTAGAACCAGCTTAAAATATTTTTGTCTACCTTAGTGAATGTGAAATACGGACACTTTCAGGTACTTTTGGACGCAATTTTTTTAATATCTTGCATATTAAAGTGAAATTATAATTTTTAGTATACATATTGATTTTAATGAATTGAAAAAAGTAATGGCACAGTGCCGAAAAAATTATGCGATTATAAGATATTACTGCATACAGTGTTGCATCGATGCAAGATTGATCCATTGTTACGGGTATTATGTCACGTGTTCCCAAATGTTACATGTGTCGAGGGCCACGAAGATGCCATTGCAAAGGGCCGCTTTGATTTTGAGCGCCACCACGCTGGCCATATCAATTATGATTGGAAACTGTTATTTGTTCCTGAAAATCACCATTTTAGCCGATAATTGGTTACATAACTATAGTTTAGCTCACAATTTATGTTATGTAGTTGATATTGCGACTTGCAAGTAATTATATGTATTGGGATATGTCAGACCCCACCTCACCGAAAACGTTCCAATGCTTCACCTCACCTCCAAAGAGTTAACGTCAAGAAGAACCAACCGCTTCGTAATCAGACAATAATATTGTGTTAAAACACGCGTGCGCCCCATCTATAGAGTAGACTAAAATCGTTTTACGGGTGTTTTATACCAACGGTTAATAATACTTAGCTCGCGTAATTAGTGTTTAGCCATCGTAATCGGAAACCGCAAATTTCTAAAGCGCTATTCATTATCAAAGCGCAGGGCACCAGTTTAATCACGAGCGCTACGTCCAGGCCCGCCGAGAGGGGAGGGCAGGGGGGCAAATGCCCAGGGGCCCGGCGACTTTAGGGGGGGCCGGGCCCGCAATAAACTTATGATATATATTATAATCAGATATACAAAGAAGTTTATGACTTTATGCCTTATAAAATATACAGTGGCGTAACGAGGGGGCCCCGAAATAAGCGGCCTGTGACAATTTTCTTTCTTCTGACAATTTAACGGGAAAGCAAAAAAAAAGGACATCAGAAATTCTGGCGGAAGTAAGAAAAAAATGTAGGGTCGTATCTGCGCTATAATTGTTTCAGTTTGTTAAAAAAATTCTCATAAAGTCTAAAGATAGTTAGGGGCCCGTGACTGGCTCTGCCTAGGGGCCCGGAATTTCTGTCGGCAGCCCTGGCTACGTCTAGTCTGTGGGTTTGTCGAGATCCGGTTGCCACGAGACTAGATGTGGTGGAGCGACATCTATTGGCTGCCATGACCGGATGGATCCGAAGTTTACAATAAAATACACTAAAAAGCTGATTTTAACTACGCATTAATGCCCCTGAGACATAAACTAGTAGAAAGTTAAGTCGAGGATACGCGGCCCGTGAGTGTGAAAAGATGTCACTTATCAATAAATAGTGCTAACGTTAATTAATTGCAGTTGACATACGACACCTTAAAATCGGTTTTCAACAATTCTATATTTTAAACACTATATATTTAAACACTTGGCCAAATGAATGTATCAAACTGTATATTTATGATTTTTTTTATGTCGTTAACCCTCGGGCTACCAAGGGGGGGTGGTTGCCACCCCCCCTAGGTTTTATTCATCTCAAACTTTTTCCGTATGGAATAAAAATTTGACCTTTTAGGTAGCTGTAGGGGTTCATTTACACACGTTTTGAGGTAAAATGTGAGATGATATCTCACACCGTTCAAAAGTTATACCCAATATACCTGAGGCACCAGGGGGTGGATACCAACCCCCTAGATTTTTGACTATATCTTATCCGTCATTTAATATTAAGAGACACAAATTATACCATTCTATAGAGGGAATGTGGGGCTACATTTCTATGGTCACTGAGTTGACCTGAGACAACCGGAACTGCTCAAAATAAATAATAATACGCGTAACATGCGTGAAAAATGGCTGAATGGAAGGACTCCCCCCTTAGTTTTTTGTCTGTAGCGTATTCAGTTGTCTTCCTGGAAGTGAAACAAAGATACCATTCTTTAGAGGGAATGAAGGGCTTCATTTGCATACCTACATCTTTGTCTTTTGAATACCGGAAGTGATCAAAATAAATAATAATACGCGTAATCTGTGTGAAAATGGCCGAATACAGCATTACAACGTAAACCGATATATATGTATGGATATATATGTATGGATATATATGTATGGATGTACATTTATACTATATAAACATGTGTAGGGATGATTTTGTGTATCTTTTATACATAGATTAGTTTCAAAACACACATAATCTTATATTTGTTTATCCAAAAAGTATAAAATGTACGCAATAATATACAATATTGCTAATTAATGGGTTCCGTTGTTAAAAGTGATGTAATTTCGAGGTGCATTCACATAATGTACAACTAAATATACCATTCTGTGCAGAAATGAATGCTGAATCCATTGCTATATTACAAGTTATGATATGTGAAACCAATCACGAAATCCAGGGGTGGTAACCACCCCCCGTTGGTAGTCCGGTGTTACAAAAAATCTTGGTAGCCCTAGGGTTAAACAATGAACACTATGACATGTTAAGGTTATGTTTGGACAGTCTTAAATAGTGTCTTTTGTATGCTATGAATTCATTTCACTGCACTGTGTATGTTTTAAATTGTCGTCAACGGCCTTTGATGTCATATGACGACGTTAAACCTTGTTCTAAATAAATAAAAGTTCTTCACTGGATGCAAAGATTTACGTAATTATGTCCTTTCGACGTCAACGGCTTTCATTGCCATAAGTTATAAAAAAATTATATATTCGAGACTCATGTTTAATTGCAAGTTGTATTATTGTGTTGGAAAACTACATGTATACAGGTCGTAAGTTTAAATGGAAGCTTCTATTGCGCCGTGTCCAATGCATAACAAAGCATCAACCGATGGCGCACCAAAACCAAGTCGTAATCAGACAGAGAAACACCGGATATGTTGGTTGAGATGGGTTTCGGAGTTCATGCGGGAGGAAAACTGCACTGTTTGCCGCTTTGGCAAAAACGCATTGATTGCACATTCTTAACGCTTGTGCATAGGTCTCTGCTCTATCTTCTCTCAGGGGGTTGCGCAGATTTCTTCGTTCTGCTGATCAGGGTTACCTGGTTGTTCGCCCCAACCAGATCATCCACAGCGCAGCACAGAAGCTTCGCTGTGGTCAGTTTGGTTCTGGAATAGTTTCCAGTGACATCTTAGGACATGATCTCCTTCGTCTTTCTTTACCTCTACTCTGTAAACACATGGAAACAGGTTTTTTCAAAACTGATTTTCCGTCGTTAGTTCAGAGGAGCCTCTCATTGCGGTCATCTTAAGACTTAGAAAAACCTTCTAAATCAAAATGATCTCCTTACACACCTCATAAACGTTTGCATGTGACTCTATAAATGTTCAGCGTAAGCTCAAAGGACGCACATTATTGTGAATTAGTGACATTGTAAAGTACTGTTTAGATGCCTTTAACTCTATCAATTTTGTTTCAACTGTATTGTACATAATCTTGAATTGTCGTCGACGGCCTTTGATGTCATTATGACGACGTTAAACTACGGAATAAAAAAAAAGGACGCACATTCCTCGTCAGTAGCAGGATAAGGCTGCAGTCGACGTTAACCATAAGAATTTTTGGTGGCAAAACCGACAAGTACCCCGACTTTTCGTCGTTAGTTCAGAGGAGCCTCTCATTGCGGTCATCTTAAGACTAGTCTTAAGATACGGTTATTTTCGTTTATTAGTGGTAACCTATGATGCCATAAGACGTCTTTAAACTGTTGTTATCCTAATGGTGAGATCGATGTCAACGGACCTAATAATGTAGAAAAACCCTCTCAACCAAATGATCTCCTTACACACCTCGCAAACGTTTGCATGTGACTCTATATGTTCAGCGTAAGCTCAAAGGACTCACGCCGTCAACGGCCTTTTATGTCATAGGACGACGTTAAACGTTGGTATAAATAAATAAGGACTCACATGCCTCGTCAGTTACTACAGTCGACGTTAATACATAAGATATCGTTTAATACACGAAACTAAAACAGAAAGAGAATCATTTCGCCACATGCCGTACTCTAGTAGTGCCAGTCCCAAGCATGGAGACAGAAGAAGGAGGACGATTAATCGTCCTTGTCAAGACGAGGCGTCGCTAAACAGGAACTAGCTGACAATGAACAATTGTTGCATTTTCCTCTGTAACGTCAAGGGCAAAAGGAAGGAGAAGAGGTATATTTTGGTTACGGCGCTATAGAAATTTCTAGCTTTGTTGTATTTGCTTATGCAAGTGAGTGCATCATTGTGTGTGTATGTGCGTGTATATGTATGTGTATGATCAGGGAATGTGTATATACCCTGAAATTTTCTGGGTAGATGCATATTCCCTGATTCACTCGGGGAATGTATACATTCCCTGAAAAAACCAGGGTATATACATATACCCTGAAAATTTCATGTGATTTCTATACACATACCCTGAAAATTTCAAGGTATATGTGCAACATTTTCTGTTACATTTCATACAATATAATAGGCATCTGCCGGTTCCAGCGCAGTTACCTTACCGCCACACAACGATTTCAGTCTGAGCCGCGGTTCACAGAGCAACTTCTTCATCTTGGAGACGTCAGCATCCGGCAGAAGATCGTTTTCTCTTAGTTTTAATTTGTTTCTGATTTGGTTCTGTTGCCACTTCACCTGACGCTGGAGAGTTGTCTACGGTCGAAGTATAATCTTCACGATGTCAATTACTGAGTTGATAGGCAACCTCAGCCGCGAGCTTTGTAGACAACGGACGAATAGCACAGTATTTGGTCAGATGATTTTGGTATATCATGATCCATTTTTGATGTCCACTAACCATCGGGCTACCAAGGGGTTACCATAATTTTTACATTTTAGGTAGCTATAGCAGGTTCATTTGCGCACATTTTGAGGTAAACATCATGGTGGTATCTCACGCCGTTCAAAACTTATACCCGATATACCCGAGGTACAAGGGGTGGATACCACCCCCCTGGTTTTTCGACTCTAGCGTATTCATTTTTCTTCCTGGAAGAGAAACAAATATACCATTCTGTAGAGGGAATGCAGGGCTACATTTGCTTTCTTACTTTTTTGTCTTTTGAAAACTGGAAGTGATCAAAATAAATTATAATACGCGTTATCTGCAGTCTGAAAATGGCTGATGCAACATCACAACGTAAACCGATATTTCTACATAAACATTTGTCGACAGCTACAGATTTAGAACTTATATGAGCTGAAACAGATACTGAAGATGAAGTGAGAAACCAGTTTACAGGAAGCATTCGCACAAAACAACGGGAGTAACTTGCAAAAAATGCAAGGACTACCGACATATTTGACTGCCGTGAACAATAACGTAAAGTCTTGTTTCATGTTGCCTTTAGATTTCGCTACAACAAAACAGACTAGGGTCTAGTTTGTAGGCTATTGTTAAAAATTATGTTTAAAATGTTCAAAGACACATAGATCAGTTTAAAAACACACATACTCTTATATTTGTTTATCCAAAAAGTACAAAATGTACGCAATAATATAAAATTCCCTGTAACATATAATATGTTTGCGCCGCTTGAAGAAAAAGATAATCATGATGATTATTAAGGCTTATTTTTATTTTCCCGAGGCAGATTTTATAAATATACCAAGCGAAGATCCGAGTCAGGAAACCTAAGATAATAAGCTATTGGACGATTCCGCCTTATATATAGCTTTGGAAAAACCGATTTAAAGGTGTCTAAGCTTCGCATATGCCAGATGGTGGTAAAATTTGTAACAACATCCTATAGCTTCAAAGGCCGTTGAAGTAAAGATATTCGGTAAACAAAAAGGGTGTGTATTAACCCTAGGGATACCAAGCTTTTTGTAACACTGGCTACCAAGGGGGTGGTTACCACCCCCTGGATTTCGTGTTTGGTTTTACATATCATAACTTGTAATATAGCAATGGATTCAGCATTCATTTCTGCACAGAATGGTATATTTAGTTGTACATTATGTGAATGCACCTCGAAATTACATCACTTTTAACAACGGAACCCATTAATATGCAATATTTTATATTATTGCGTACATTTTGTACTTTTTGGATAAACAAATGTAAGATTATGTGTGTTTTGAAACTAATCTATGTATAAAAGATACACACAATCATCCTTACACATGTTTATATAGTATAAATGTACATCCATACATATAGGGGCCTATCCATACATATATATCGGTTTACGTTGTAATGCTGTATTCAGCCATTTTCACACAGATTACGCGTATTATTATTTATTTTGATCACTTCCGGTATTCAAAAAGACAAAGATGTAGGCATGCAAATGAAGCCCTGCATTCCCTCTAAAGAATGGTATATTTTTTTCTCTTCTAGGAAGAATAGTCAATAAGCTATTGTCGAAAAACTAGGGGGTGGTATCCACACCCCCCCCCCGATGCCTCAGGTATATCAGGTATAACTTTTTGAATGGCGTGGGCTACCACCATGATGTTTACCTCAAAATGTGCGCCAATGAATCTGCTACAGCTGCCTGAAATGCCAAAATTATATTCCATATGGAAAAAAAATTATGCATAAAAACTGTGGGGGGTGGCAACCACCCCTTTGGTAGCCCGAGGGTTAAAGTATCAAAGGAGGGC
>JACEVL010000573.1:1844565-2175708 GCA_020284085.1 Aporrectodea caliginosa
ATCGCGATACTATTTCTAATTAATATATCCAATTTATCACAATTTATGACTCAATAACTGTGTATGCGTTTTGTGAGTGGATGCTCTGATGCACTTTGGAACTTTTTGCCTAAATCCTGAGAGAGAGGAAACTTTGTTCACTCGGAGAATGAGGGTCAATTCAGGGTCATGACAATCTTCTGTGGCCTGTCGATGCTGTAGGCCTATGTCTACCCCCTCCGGCCCCTCCCTACTTACATACCTTACGATAGACAGAACAGCAATACTTGGGGAAGCACATTATTTGGGTTAAGAAAAGAACTAAACCTCGGCCATGCCAGGCCCGTTATGGCAGCGTACCATGACGGGCGGGTCTGGTCTTGAGGGGCGCCGGCATGCAACCAGAAGGGTCGCCGGGAAGGTCCCCAGGCGTATGGCTTAATACTGCTTATATGCCTGTATGTTTACCTGTGTCTGTGTCTGTCTGTTTCTGTATGTCTGGCTGTCCCTGTCTGTCTGTCTGAGCAACAATTGTATCGCGAAATCATGGAAAATATGAGAAATGCAACAAAACAATTAAATACATCAGCGTAGCATCGGCGGCGCGCCGAGGAATTGTCGGCGGCGGCGGCGTCGGCGCGCCGATCAGCAAAAATCGGCGGCGGCGGCGCACAAGAAATGTCGGCGGCGGCGGCGGCGCGGCCGGCGCAAGGCTCTACTCTAACCGTGCCAGTGCCAAGTCTGCGGAAAGAAGAAGGGCGATGCCAATCATCCATGTTACTTATACAGTGTCGCTTATTAGCAACAAACCAATAGTCTGTTCACTTCTTTCTTAATAGCATTATTTATGTATAAAAAAATGAATTTGATCAAAAAAGATTTTTAATAAATTCATATAAGCTGAACTGCATAAATTCTTAAATGATGTTGTAACGTTAATGGGCTCCCCTCCTGCTATCCGTCTAGTGCCTAGGGCCACACTACTAAGTTTATCGTTAGCCTAAAGACTGCCTTATTTAGCTGTGTTTGGACTGAGTATATTACTGAAAAGGGCGCTATATAAACGCTCGTTTATAAATTTAACATGCATTCGCCAGATGGCAGGCTATACCTTCAGAAACTCAGGCTTATTTTTCATTGTAGTGAAAGACTTTAATCGATCGCCATTTTGTGTCGATGACGGATGAAACAGATTGTGTGGAATTTGGACTCTAATGCCAAACCTGGTCAGATTCTATAACTCTGTGCACATAATTTAGTTTACATACAGATTTAAGAAAGGACACCTTGGTCAATGAGAGATTTGCTAATAATTTATTATGATTTGAGCTTAATGTTTTATTTTCCCGTTGACGACGGCTGGGAACTCATTCCGACGAACATTAGACCACTAGATGTTGTTAGACGCAGTCATTCATCGCTCTTTGGTCAACATGAGTAAAATGTAGTGTAAAGTCGGGCATTTAAGCACTCTTGCTCTTCACCGTTAGTGCTACATAATTATGTAGGGACTGATTTATGGTACTTGTTCTATGGATATCGTCTAGGTTTCCCCTTTAACACGTTACATTTACAGATGGCTAGACGTTTTTTATGATCAACTTCAACTTAATTAACAACGTTAGGGCTAAATCATAGCGAAACAACTAAATAACATCAAAACATTGCAGTACAAAATTTAAAGCAAAAAAATAAATACAAACCAGATTATAATGTCCACAGTTGTAGCATAAACAATCTTGGGATACAGGTAGGCCCCTATCGAGTCATATTCTTTTTATGTGTTCACCAGATAATGTTTAAGTGCAGCTTTAAATTGAGCCATATTATTGGGAGGAAGAGAATCCCAAATCAGTAACGCGGATCCATTCAGCGACGCGGTGTCGCTGTGTAATGTCGCGCTTAGTGTCACTGTCATAGTCAACATTCGGCACACATACACAATAGGGTCTAGTTAGTTTCTGCAATAGCAGACCTTCATTACATGTAGCGCTAAGTTCTCGTCTGCAAAACTTTTACGCTAGGGCGTAACATGTCATTTCCGAAAGTTGTGTTGCAATAATCTCACAAAATGTGTCTAGAATCACATTTCACCGCCTTTGGAGAAATTTACGACATTCACAGCAAATACCGAAAATGACGGAATTCACAGCTTCCGTAACTGTCTGAATTTCTGCAATTCCTAAGGATGTAGCAGAAAGATAAGGGCTTGGATATCGTCTCTATCGTTTGGAAACTTTTATTTTCACCATCATGCAACCACTGGTGATTTAGCCATACAGGCAGGTGGTGGCCTAGTAAACTTAGGCTAAGGGGCTGCATTGAATCAAACTGCTCGAATTTGTTGCAGATGTCTTTATACGTTTTTTATATTACGACTGCGATCTTTTTTGCAGGTTAACAATGTGAATACATAAATGCAAGAGAAAGGTTTTACATTTCAACTAAATGTTAAACGAGCTTCATATTGAAAACTACAAACAACGAGCAAGTCTGAACAATAACTTTAATCCACAGAGCTTAATCCACAAAGCTTACAAGCTTTTCAGTGTTTTCAACTCTGGCTTTCTGTAAAAATCAGAGAATTCATAATAATCAATCATGTCAAGAAGCATTTCTTCCAAGAAATCACTTGGAATTGCAACACAAGACAAGATAGAAAGTTTCCAACGATGTCATTTATCATTTGTGGTGGATAGTCATACGAAGGAAAACAAGAAAAGTTCTTCCAAAGCAAAAAGATACGAATGCAAGTTTTGCCAAAAAATATTTACGTGCAGCGATACCTTACAGAAGCACAAGAGAATCCATACTGGAGAAAAAGCACACCTTTGTATGGTATGTGAGAAAACATTCGCATGCTCATCGAGTCTGAAAGCACACACTAGAACACATACTGGGGAGAAACCATTTCAGTGTGAAGTATGTGAACAAATATTTTCTCTCTCTTGCAATCTACAGACCCATATTAGAATCCATACCGGAGAAAAACCCTTACAATGCCGCGTATGTCAAAAGCGTTTTCCCCAATCTTCATATCTAACACATCATGCAAGAATTCATACCGGAGAGAAATCATACCAATGCCAAATATGTCAAAAACGTTTTTCCCAATCTTCAAATCTAACACGGCATGCAAGAATTCATACCGGAGAGAAATCATACCAATGCCAAATATGTCGAAAATGTTTTTCCCAATCTTCAAATCTAACACGGCATGCAAGAATTCATACCGGAGAGAAATCATACCAATGCCAAATATGTCAAAAATGTTTTCCCCAATCTTCATATCTAACACTTCATGCAAGAATTCATAATGGAGGAAAATCATACCAATGCCAACTATGTAAAAAACCTTTCTCGTGGCGTTCCAGTCTAACATATCATGCAAGAATCCATACTGGAGAGAGACCTTACCAATGCCAAACATGTCAACAGAGTTTTTCCCAATCTTCCCATCTGACAATTCATGCAAGAATCCATACTGGAGAGATGCCTTACCAATGCCAAACATGTGAAAAGCGTTTTACCACATGTTCACATCTAGCACGTCATGCAAGAATTCACACCGGGCTGAAACCATTCAAATGCCATTTATGTGAGTTAAAAACTAAGTAAGAAGGTCATCTAAAGATTCACATGAGAACACATACTGGAGAGAAGCCATACCTTTGCATGGTATGTCAGAAAACATTCTCTAAGTCTTCAGGTCTGAAACGTCATTTAAAAAATCCACTCTGAAGAGAAACCATTTCTGTGTATTCTTTGTAAGAGAACATTTTCCACATCTTCAACGCTACAAAGTCATCTTAAAATCCATACTGGGGAGAGGCCATACCAATGCCAGATATGTAAACATAGTTGTTACAAATCTGCTGAACTGCGAGATCATGTTCGAACCCATACTGGAGAAAAGCCATACCAATGCAAGAAATGTCCAAAACGGTTTATCCGATCTTCTAGTCTAAAACGTCATGCAATAATTCATACTGGAGAGAAACCATACCACTGCCAATTGTGTGAATTTAAAACTAATACTAAAAGGTAGTCTAAAGATTCACTCGAGAACACATACTGGAGAGAAACCATACCTTTGCCGGGTATGTCAGAAAGTATTCTCATGCACTTCCAAGACTGAGAAGTCATGAAAAAACCCACTCTGTGTCAGGCTTAAGTTTGTAACAGCATTTTCAAAAGTCTACAGTCTGCAAAATTATGTTGTAAGCCATACTTAAGAAATCCATACAAATTCCAGTATTATCAAAGAACACTCTCACGCGATTATTTCAGGTATGTCAAGAAACATTATTTTTCCAGTTCATCATAAATAAACCCCAAACGGAGAGAAATCATCTGCGAGGTTTATAAAAACATTGACGCAATCTTTGAGTCTACAAAGAAACAAAAGTCTCAACAATAAATTTCTTGAAATATTCCACGGTCTTGACGTTCAACAACAAAAGTTGGTGAACAAAGAAGAAACATGATGGCGTGGAGCTACATGTTATATATGATGACACGCACGATCGAATTCATGCATATCATTTTTGTATTCAAAGTAAAAGCTTTAGTAGGCCTACCATTCAACTGGGTATTCCTGTAGGACTGGACGTATTGAAGGACGCTGCTTTAATTTAGCGTTTTTGAATATTTAGTTCAATTTAGGTAGGAGTATGATGTTTCTAGTGTCTAGTTAGGCACCTTAACGCTATCGAACTATTTTTTTTAATTGCTCTGCTAGCATACTTCTATGATCTACCTTGGTTTTTTGTGTTGTTTTCACTCAATCTAAGTTTTACATTATAGTCGTACTCCAACGCTGTTACTGTTCCGTAACAGGAATCTCAAAGTAATTGCAACGATTATTTAAGACATTATCAGTGCTGATGGCAACGATGATCGTACGATTGAAATGTCTTAGCAAATAAAGTTTGTTCAATCTCTATTTGTTATAGTTATCCAGTAGCAACTCTTAGAAATGTAACATCCATGTACAGCTGAGGTGGGAGATAGATTCCCCGGTGAATTTGTCCCCAACATAGTGAAAGGTCGAAAAATTTGTAGCTGAATTAATTTACTTGGGTTTAAGTTCTATTTTGCTTCGATGGTTCTACATTCGTATCGGTCCGATTATGCAGTTACATCACCGCGAACAATAATCGAACCTAAATATATCTAAATTGTTCTTTGATGGAACAACCATCAACAAGTAGAAGTCATGTCACCAGATTTGAGGGCATTAGGCTACATCAGATATTGCCACAAAACATTAACAAAGATGAAGCGTAGGGCCTAATTGGTCCCAGAAGCTGCAGCTCTTGCAGAAGAGGCTGACTCGTCTTTCGAGAGCTATTAGGTCGACACTGGGCATGTGTTGCACAGACCAGTGCTTCCCAAACTTTTCAGTGTCACGGCCCGGCAGAAATTTTCCCACCGGTGCCCAATTTATTAACTATTTCTCTTTTCAGAAAATTCCTCAAATATGTATTAAAATTCATTAAATGCATGCTTAGCCAATTCTATGACCCTATTGCCCTTTATATAATATGCAAGTCTAACAAGTGTTTTGTTATAACTTATGATTATTATGAAATTATTAATTTATATGAAAAATATGGTAGAACCATTTATTGATTCAGAGACAATTTGACCAGTTTCTTGACTCACTTTTGCGGACCGGCAACTGAGGGCTTGCGGACCACCACTTTGAGAAGCACATAGACTATTCCCGCCTTATCGCTCTCAGAAGCGGTACGAGCTCCGTACACGGTCGCATGAGCATCAGCTTCCTGCTAAAGACAATCGCAATTTCATTCCACGAGTCCTATGTAAAACTATCTACTGAATATAATTCTTTCTTAAATGACCTTCCTTACTCTCTGTATTACTGTTGTAGGCCCTAATAAGCTGCGATATTGTCCGCTTGATTTCGAATTTCCAAACGAATTTGATTGATTGATTTATTGATTGACCAGTAACAACTACAGTTCACTATTCCGCAAATAGAAAGTTATCGAGTTTAAATCCGTGCAGTAGTCCTACTATAATAGTAATGTAACTATTGTAACTAAGTGTAACTAAATTGTAACTAATGTAACTAAACTCTCCTATAATAATGCGCCCAAGTAGCTGCAAAAAGATAATAGGCCAGCAAACAAATGAGTCTTCAACTTCTTTTAAAACGCTAAGCTTAACTCTACATAAGCACCCAAACATGTCATCTGCAAATGACGCAGGATATTTCAGGCAGCATACTGTCGATTGGTAATGCATTGAGAGAGGTGTTCAAAAATTCGTCGTTGAGAAATTTTGACTCCATTGATTATTAATTTTAAGGAGTGGTACAGTTAGGCCTACAACATGAGTACAACAGGCGTAGGCTACAACTAGGACTACAACAATTTGCGGTAATCGTTGTAGTATTTGTTGTAGAAGTGGTGGTGGTAGTAGTATCAGCAGTGGTAGTGATAGTTATAGTGGTAGTTATAGTATTGTTGTTATTGTTAATTTTACCCCTCAGGATTATAATAATAACGGGTATCAATTAATCTAATGGCTAATGTTCAAAGTGCGCGTTTGTTAACAAGAGTAACATTGTCAATTATAGTAGTCTCCATTATTTAACAACATCTGACGTTTATAAAAAAACATTTTGAATACTTCTCACTTTTAAGTTTCCTTGGTCATAGCAGTAAACCTCCAATCAATATGCGACTGGATCCACAGTTTAACGGCAGCTTATGACATCATAGGCCGTTTCCGCCGACAAAGATTAGTTTTTGGCATATTACAGCTCAATAAAATATGCGACTTGACGCGGTCATCAAATTTATAGCGCAGTTTCTAAATGTTTTCAAGGTGTCGTATGTCAACCACCAATTTTTAACGTTACGACATCTAGTAGGAGTTTAGCGACATCTATTAACACCATGGACCGAATTACTTTTACCTTGCCCCTTTTATGTTTTCGTCGTATTAAGTTAAAATTAAATTAAAAGAGTGAATTTATAAAAAGAAGTTATAAATTTCAATTCATCATCACTTACACGTAGAGGCCTGGAACTATTTTTTAGCTCAACCAATCACGCTTCTGGAAGACGCCACCTATCGCAGAAGCGGTCTTATGTGTACATGTTGGTTGCAGAGTGAATAAGTAAGTACGTAGGTATAGCCTTTAACAAACGCACAATGGGACATCGAAAATTGAGTACTCTATGGAAAATAACAAAGAAGAAATAATAAGTTATAATAATAATGTTACTTACAAAATACAACTTACAAATCTAGGCTCCATAGCTTAACTATCCTGCAAAAGCGTGCTCTCGGTTTCTAAGCAGTTGTTCCCTAATGGATGGCACACTAGGCAACTATTTTCTGAGTTTAGAATACAATACAACTTGCATTTATAACGCGCGTTAATAAAACAAAGTCTTACTCAAAGGACGCGTTACAATGTATTTACTAATCATAGAACATAGAGAAGAGATAAGTTTTAAGTTTAGATTTTAAAATATTAATTGAGGATGATCTTCGGATTAGTTTTGGCAGAGAGTTCCATTCAGCTGGACCAGCTACTTCAAACATTCTGTTTCAAAATTGTAGATTTGTTCTTTGTTCTTCTGGTGCCATTGCTGCATGTACTCCTTCCAGGGCTGTTAAAGGCTTGGTTTTTTTGCTTTTTGGTTTTTTGGTTTAAAAAAACAAAAACAAAAACCTCAAATTTTGGTTTTTTTGTTTTTACAAATTTCAAAATTATAACTGCCAAAAATGTCGCCTCTTCAACTCTCTTGGAAATTGTTGTATGGTCTTTGTTAACTTCGTTTTATGACATTCTACGGTTCTGCTGTTCTAGTTAATTTCATTTATATGCATCTGATTAATTTGAACGGTATTATGCCATATTTATGAGTTTTATGATCCGAAATAAGAAAATCTCCAAAACAAAAACCAAAAAACCAAATAAAACCAAAAAACCAAAAAACCAACTTTCCATTTTGAAAAAAGTTTGGTTTTTTGCACCTCTGACTCCTTCTGGCAAGATGTCAAAGTGTTCTGCACCTTGCTATTTGTAAGCGAGTATTGGCGAATTATCCTTGCCATCATAGCTCTTTACAAATGCAGTTACACAAATTAATATTTAAAACAAACTACAAATGAAACCTTGAAATTGAATTCTGGTCAACCTAACTTCGCTCTACTAGCCTATCTCAAAATCTGGGCGGCCATTCTTCATCTAGGCCACGGTCACCATCATAATTATATATTTAATATTAAAGTATTTCGTCAATGTCCCACCTGAGATGTCACGACTCGCTGAAGCATTCTTTCTACTAGTATACTCCGCAATCTGTCGCGCGCCGTCATACCGCGGGCACAATCAGTGTTCGTCGCGTCCACTGACATTTAGGATGAATAGATTATTATAACTTAGAAGAATTAATTTTAACAGAGTTGCTAATCGGGACTTCTCAAACTAGCGAATGTACACATAAGACCGCTTCTGCGATTGGTGGCGTTTTCCAGAAGCGTGATTGGTTGAGCTAAAAAGTAGTCTCTGGCTTCTATGTGTAAGTGAATTGGGTTGTAAGTAAATTATTAAGTAAGTAAGCACTATATCCCGTCACGAGAAGCATTAGCAAACGCAGGGTAATGTCTTTGACAAACTTAATACATTGAAACAAACAAAAATTGATGTGCACAAACCAAGAATTGACTGAATAAATGCAATCGCATTTTTAAATATGCAGATGATGGCTGTCCCCGCTTCATTCTCCACCACCACTGACAGTCTGGGCACACAGTTGCAATCTTAACTCGAAGATGTACAGTGCGATAATCTTAACGCCACCCTATGAGCGTAGCCAGAAAAATTCGGAGGTTTTAAGATTTCGGGAGGGGTTTCTGGTTGCAAAAGTTAAGGTTTTTTGTATTTCTCATGGAAAAGCATATAAATTTTTTTCGGAAACTTACTTGGGAAGGTTTGAACCCGTAATCCCCCCCTAAATGCGTCCATGCGCCTCCTCCCGAGTGCAATCGGTATGCTTCCCTCTTCTTAAAGGGCATCGAACGGGTGGACACTCTAAATATTCTGGGTGTTTGGCTTACTGAGAAGTTTGGGTTCTCCAGCCATACTAAATATCTGACCTCTAAAGCAAAGCAGTCCTTTGACGCACGTCGGATCTTGAGATCGCATGAGCTCACGAGAGTCAAGTCATTTGATGTGGTTCGTGCCACTACGGTTGGTACGATGCTGCGTTGATCACTGCTGGTGGGGCTTCCCGAAAGGGCAGGAAGGAGGGCATTATCCGGAGGTCGGTACGCGAGGGGTACTTACCTGTATCTTCTCCCTCATCTCAGGCTACAACTACAAAAGCCAGTGGGCCCAATCCGGAACCTTGAATAATACTTGCATTAATTCGTGAAAGAGAAACTGTTTCACCACTGAACATAGTGCAATGACTTTCTAAGTTTCGGTTATGTAGAAGATTAACAATCCAATAAAAAAAGTGATCAGGAATTGAGAGAGATGCAATTTTTCGGCCAGAAATGAATGTCTGACCGAGCCAAAGGCTTTGGAAAAGTCCAATTGGAGTAGACAAACGAGTTCATTGCATAAGGTTTAAAGGATGTGGTTAGATATAGCCATCAAAGCAGCAGCCGTTGATCCTGTAGGCCTAAAGGCATATTGATCGTCAAAAGTGCGATCAGTAGGCTATCCGAGCTGGTGGTTATCGGGTACACATAGGCCTATCTATTTTGAAACGGTGGCAATAAAACTTTTTTATTGATTGATTGAATGCGAACGATTACTTGAGTATTCGAAACACTATTTGCCGTTTTGAATGATGGTCGATGAACTCTGTCGAAGTCAAATATAGCGCTCTATAAATATGTTTTAAATTTGTTTAGTAACAACCATTACAAGTCATAATGATCTCATTATTCCAATAATAATATTATACAGGCGTTCTTTGAAACAAGAATTTAACGCACTACTGCAACGCATTCTTATATAGTGTAGTTTAAACGTATTATAAAGGTGTCCCCTGGGTTTAGCTCATGTCTTCATTCTCTAAGTGGCAACAAAGTACAGCTTACGCCTTGCAGGACTGCAATTTTGTTGATATATGTCTTCTGTTATTTGTGTTCTTGTGAATTGTTTAATCGTCATAACATGTACATATACAGCTCAGTGCGTTTGTCATTAATGAATAAATAGTATCATTAAATTATTATTATCTTATTAGTTTCGTTTTGGGTCACGGTAGACACTCTTCAAACACCTTTAAAAGAGTATCAACTAGTGTAATAAAGGCAAGGAACGCAGTATGATTAGTGTGTAGTATGGAGCTGTAATATGCTGTGCGCTCTACGCTTGCCTCCCGGCTGTACGGTTGGGGTGTTTGGAGCGGGTCTTGCGCACGGCCGCGCGCCTCATCGGCCATATCCCAAAGTTTGGCCATGTCACCGCTTTTATGAGGGATATCCTCCACTGGCTTCCTATTCCGCAGCGGATTGTGTACCGGCTTTCTGCTTTTGTCTGGCGGTGCCTCTTAGGTTCCGCTCCTATGTATTTACAAGAGCTATGTCGCTCTACTTTGGATGTGCAGGTACGTAGAGCTCTCCGCTCCTCCACACATGGTGAACTTCTTGTTCCCCGTGCGCGAACTGCTCTTAGACAGCATCGCGCCTTCTCTGTTGCTGGCCCCATGGTTTGGAATGGGCTCCCATTAAAATTACGCCATATTCCTAGAGTTCATTTAGATGCGTTTTACTCTAGCCTTAAAACCATCCTTTTCAGCCGGGGTTGGGTCGGGAGCGCTTCTGAGTAGTAACCTTGAAGGGGCGCTATATAAATCTTTGGAATGAATGAATGAATGAATGAATGAATGAATGCCAAAACTAATCTTTGTCGGCGGCAACGGCCTATGTTGTCATAAGCTGCCGTTAAACTGTGGATCCAATAAAAACTCCTCAATGAGTCCACATAGAAGATCGTACACTGTCAGTGCCAGTCCCAAAGCCTGGATGAAGGAGGATGCGACGCCAATGATCTTTGTTATCACACAGTGTCGTTAAATGAAAATAATGACTGCTATCAAAAATAATCGGCTTGAGCATCCCTGTATTTGGCGGTACCCAGTCAGAAAGACCAGGACAAATCGAAGAACGTGTTTCGGTCGGTAGATTGAAGAGCTGTCGCTAAATAACGGTCGAGATCATTCCAATGGCCCGCGTCGGTAGCCCTCTTCCTAGACGAAAACACCTGGCTACAGGCGGTGTACATGATCTGTATGTCTCAGACTCGACCGTACACACCAGAAGGATGGGATTGATGCAGTCATCTGGTCCAAGGCAACTTGCGAAGAAACTGCAATTTAAACGCACAAAATCCTTGGCACAACTGGCGAATAAGTCCAGAACGCAAACCTAGCACCAGAGTTACCGGAGAAATTCTGCATTTACATGAGACGACGCAGCATTCGATCTGTCGATCGACATGGCAGTAAGTTACCTCTTTAGTGTTTGGCAGCCATGCAAGGCGCCCATCACGTTCTACTAATTTTTATAAAGCCATCTTATGATTGACAGTCTGATTGGACCTTTTGGATGGTAGCGAGTATCGATCCCGCTTCCCACTTGATGTTTTACTCTAAACGCTAGTGGCTCGAACTTCCATGGTGCTTCATAAGAGCTTTGCTGGGGTCGGTCCATCTTTCTGGATTAGGTTGCCTAGCAACCTACGTAATTAGCTTCTTGGTCTTTCCTCGCCCCTTTTCCGCAGGCGTTTGAAAATCATTCTTTTCGATCGTGGGTTGGTGTTGTCACGTCGGGAGCGCCTCTGAGGAGTATTTCTTGAAGTGGCCCTATATAAATTTACAATTACGATTACGATTACGATTACGTTGTTGCAATTACTCTGTGTCCCCTACAAATAACCAACACGCCATTGCCCGTACACCGGCAGTGCCAGTCCCAAGCCGGGAGAAAGAAGGGCGACGCTAATCATCTTTGTTATGACACAGTGTCGTCAAATCGAAACTAACCTACTAACCAACAAACAAAGGCTGTTGACGTCGACAGAAATTATTTTGGCATATTACAGCTGATTGTAACATAGCTTTTAATCGTTGACAGACTTTATTGTGTGCTTTTCTGAGCTATAACAGGAGGTTATTGTACAACACCCTCTTTATACATCCAAAACAAAGTTCAAGTTGAGGTCAGGGTAGGTTAATCGCATTTTATTACATTATATTATGGCGCGGTTTGACCTTGCGCGCGTTCAATGTTACATATTGGTAAGAGCGTTCGCCTTCTAACGCGTAGAGTAGGCCTACGGGTTCGATCCTCCTCCGTCCATGAGACGGTTACTGTATAGGGATCATGAGAAAATCCTTCACTCACAATTGCTCAGCGCCATCGATTGATGCTCGGTCTTTATATTATGGGACTTAATAAGCGCATAATGATCTTAGGGCCTAAAAAATAAAACGGCCGTTCTTTGTGGATCTGTGACTTTAAGATCGCTCACTCTAGACATCTGACCGCCTTTAATATAATACGTATAGAAAGGTTGGTAAGTTGCTGTTTAACGACGCAATGTCGTTACATAGATGATCAACGTCATCTCCTTCTCTTTTCTATAGGCTTGTGACTGGCATTACCAGAGTTCTAGTAGTAGCGGATTTATGAAAATGGATATTACAAGACTTAAATACGTGTCCGCAATCCGTTTTATATTGAATATCTATAGCGCTTAAAGAGGTGTGTAAATTATCAACACCATCTCAGATTATAGTCGTATGTCCTACGTTGAGATCTCGCCCTATCACGACGTTGCAATAGCTCATAATATATTTAGATACATTATTTATTCATTCCTAAAGTTTAACGACATCTTGCGGCTGCTATTGCCGTTGGCGTCTTTTAAAAGAAAGCAATTGTAGGCCTATATCAGTTCAGTTTCTTGATCTCAGATCGTTCGTTGGAGATAATACGAACATTTTAAGAGGTGTCTACAATAATTATTTCCCGCAAACGTTTACGACCACGCACAATTCTAAACGGTAAACAGTGTCGCCGAGAGTTGGCTGGATATTCGAACGGTTCTTTGGCATCACATTGGTTATTCTAAGTTTTTCTAACGGTTATTTTACGTGACGTTGGCTATTATAACGGTAATTTTACGTGACGTTGGCTATTCGTACGGATATTTTACGTGATGTTGGCTATTCTAACGGTTATTTTACTTGACATTGGCTATTCGTACGGATATTTGACGTTGGCTATTGTAACGGTTATTTTACGTGAAGTTGGCTATTCGAACGGATATTTGTAGTTTGGATATTCCAAGGATTGCTTGGATATTACAAAACGCTGCCTTTTGTGTGATAGTCGATGAATGCTGCCATGCTCTTATTTCGTGAATTTGTTTGTATGAGACCTCGTTTGTTCCAACAATGGTCCTGCTGCAAGAACAAAATCTAAATATTATGCTGAAGTGGACTTACATATATTATAGCTGAAGTGGACTTATATATATTAAGGTGTCCCATGACAGCATTGAAAAACAATAATTGATTAAACTTTTAACGCAGTCCTTCTAAAAAGTTTCTTTATGGTCCGGTAATAACACCTCCCAAATTTTTACATTTAAAAAATATTTAGAGGTCCCCCAAGGCTCATAGAATTAGAGCAATTTCTCCTATTTTACACGCGACATTTCTGAGTCTGACCATTTTCGTAGGATCACACTTTGATCCAATAATAACATGTGTAGTACCTTTAGAAAGCTCTTAAATAGTAGAATCTACAAACATATAGCCTTATTGTAAATGTGAATACAGTTTTAAGTGTGAAGAAGACAGAAAACATGCAGAATCAAGATATTTTCGCAGTGAAACTGCCGAACAAACCACGGATGGCTTTCGAGCCTGAAAATCTGTCATGCACTGGGATTCCAAGCTGCTGCCTGACATCACTGGAGTAGATACGGGCAAAGTGGACAGATTGCCAGTCCTGATTTCTTCTCTAGTTGATGGAAATACCAAATTCTGGGTGTGCCAAAGTTAGACTCTAGGTCAGGACATGCAGCAGCGGTAGAAGTTCTGTACCTTTTGAAGTCGTGGCAGTGCGATGCATTTGTAATCGGCATGTTATTTGACACTATGGCCTCAAAAACCGACAGAGTTGGAGACTGCACCCTTCTAGAGACAGCCATTGGTCGTAATCTGCTGGAGGTGGCTTGTCGACATCACGTGTTTGAAGTCCTGTTGTCTGACGCATTCGCAGTGTGCCTTGGTAAAGTTTGTCCATCAACTGGGCCTGACATTCTGCTCTTCAAGCTATTTAAAGGGAAAAGGTCCGAACTGGCCAACCGTCAACCAAAGCTTCGATCAATGCCATTGATGTCTATGTCTGACAAATTGAAGGAGTTTATTACTGAATAGTTTCAACGTAGCCATCCTCAAGATGATTATCGAGAATTTCTCCAACTCGCTGCATCCATGGTTGGATTGAGCAGTTCGGCAAGCCTGGTGCCATTCACAGAGGGTGTTGGATGGCAAAGGCAATATACTCGATGAAGATTGAATTGCTTTGTGATGGAAACGAATCGGTTATCCAGTTGACCAGCCCGTGAATTACAGGGCATCCAACAATTTAAAAGATTTGTTGTTAACATCTACATCCAATCGTGGTTCTCATGTGGAGTCGCTGCTGCAGCACACCCATCAATGACATTCAACTAATCCAAAGGCTGCATGACTATGATGCTGCCCGCTCTGCAATCCACAGCATCTACTAAAGAGAAAGCAGTTTATCTCGACAATGGGAGATGCTCGGGGATTGCACCTGGTTCAGTCTCTTTTCCCCTAGATTAACGGAATTATCTATTTCTTGAAGCTTCTTCCGAACTACCGCCATCGACGACAGGTTTCTTGATATTCCAGTTGAAGAGTGGTCGGAAAGCTAATCGTATGAGATCGCATATGAGTTTGTTAAGTACTTGACCTGTGTGAATAACAGTGCTGAACGTGGCGTAGCTCTGATACAAAATTTCAATTCAACAATAATGAAGAACGAGTTGTCGAAAAACATCGGCATGACTTTTCTAAGGGCAATTGTGACAATCTTGCAGACATGTAGAATTGCAAATAGGTCCATATATCCATAGCTGAACCGGCTCTTTGTAACAAACTCCCACCAGTGCTACGACAAATATCCGATCCATTCCACGAACTCACCAAAACCTCACCTCTTGCATCTCTTCACAGGTCTTCCACTCAAAATTGAGAACACTGCTTTTCACAAAGTCTATCCCGATCCGATTCCTTCTCTTCCCCTCACTTCCCTCGCCATTTCAACTCCAAGTATCATCCACCTTAGCCGTCTGACTATCTGTCTGCCTGAATCCCTGGATTTTGACCCCTGTCTATCGATTCTGTTTTGATTAAGCGCCTGTGAATAAGTTGGTTCCTGCGACTTTGCTTTGTGGGCGCTCTAGAAATCTAGAGTTTACGATTACGATTATAATGTAGACTGTAGAACTGAAGAACAAGCACCTGAAGGTGTAAGCAGTGATAAAGAATAAGCAGATGAAGGTATGGAGGAGCTGAAGCCATGGTCTGTTTCATTATCAAGGATTTGTAATAATGACTACTCCTTGCAATTAATGGAAATAGCTGATATTGCGAGTTTTGTACAATTTTTTCATTATTTGATCGTAAGACAATACCTACGGGCAGATACGAATCTTAGACACCTTTAAATCGCTTTTCGCCATGCTATATATTCGTCAGTTTCGTCAAACCGCTATTATTTCTGATCTCCTCAGGCCTCAGCCACGTAAAACGATTTGTAAAACGATGGAAAAAATTGTATAGAATATAAACGACAGTGGTATTCTCAAATGAAGAATATTCTAAATTAGTATCAAAAACAGTTTAGAAATCATAGGCACTGTTAAATTTTTACACACGTGTTTTGAATCGTAATGGAAAATTGAAATCACATAATTATTTATGACATAGTTACAAAATGTAAGAACAGAATTTGTCTATTGGGGGCTGATTCTGGGTATTAGTGAGAGCCACAAAGAAAGCCATGTTCTGTATATTGACAGGGAAGTCTAATCAGTGAGCGAAAATCCAGTGAGTACCTTGCTGGACTGTCAACCGAGAAGTCGTGGATTCAACTCCTTGTCAATGTACTTATTACGGCGGAGTTTGCAAGGGGTGCATGATAGAATAGAAAGCTCGAAAATAAATTACTCTGTACGAATACTTTTGATACGCGGGATCAAGTGGCGTTTTATAAATGTCTTGTTATATTACATTTACATTACATAAGATGTTCCTGTAGGAATCATTTTGTTTCACGGATGACACTTAGACAATGGATATAAAATCGAGTCCGTATACAACTGAAAAACGTTTGCAAATGACTTTAGAAATTCAGCATAAACTAAACGAAAAATAATCTTTGTCGGAGGCAACGGCCTATGTTGTCAAAAGCTGCAGTGAAACTGTGGATCCATCCATCCGAAGACTCATCTGATAAATTAGTAACATTAAAAACCACCACCAGGCAATATTACAGAAATAATTTGGTCATATGTCATCGTGGTCGTTGTCACCGTCATCATTAATATTATTATTGTTATCATAATTACCATTACTATTAACATTCGCACTGATTTTATTGGTTAAACTTTGAACACCTGCTGAAGAGGATCGGATTTTCTTCCTTTTTAAACCAAGCGTCATCCACCTCCACAAGACGTCGTTTAAAACTAAAAAAGACTAAAATTGTCTATCCTGATTTAGACACCTTTCGATCTAATCTTTCAGATTCTACAAATACATCATTTTCGTTGGAAGACTAATCATGTTGAGACATCATGCGAATGCCTGCAAAGACGCTGCGCTAAGTTTAGACACCTGTAAACCCTATATTATGTGATAGTTGACCTGTGATAATTATATGACCTGTGATATTTATTTCTCATTTTCGTATACGGACTGAGAAACTCCGCCACAACCCTACATGAAGTAGCGCCATTCCAAAGCCTGGAGAAAAAAAGAGTGCGACGCTGATTATAATTTCTTATGAGACAGTAAATAACCAACCAACAACGTCGATATTGCGCCGATGTCATAAAAGTGGCGTTATTAGGGCAGCATTAAGGGGGTGCCAAGGGTGCTGCAGCACCCGGACCCGCAGTTTTGAGGGTCCCGCATCCTCGGAAGTGAAGAAATTTTTTAGTGTGCTTGTCATTAACTTACTGTTACATATAGCGAAAACGCTGCAAGATAAATAAATGCGAAGTCATAATTAATTCAATTACTTATAGTTATTTACCTGACACTAATCATTGCGTGTAAAGATAGTAATGTAACGTTAACTGTGTCTTGTTTTTAGGCAGTTAATACTCATCAGTGAAGATGTTATAAATATGTGCGTGGTGGACCTGTGTTTTTGGAGGGGCCTTGCACGGTTATCACGTTATCACAGCACCCTCACCTTAATGCGGCCGTGCGCTATATAAATTGTTCGATTAGACACGAACAGACAAGCATCGCTTTCGTTACGGCTCGCATTAATACCAGAAATAGTCCTTAATTAACCATTTCTGTTTCACAATTTGTAAATATGTAAGCAATAAAATTATGTTACTTCATTTCGAATCATAAATGCAGCCTTAAACATTTTCAGTGTTTGTGGTTTCTAAACCCTGCTTGACATTTAGTTAGGATATTTTTTTACGAGAATAACACTTAAGTTTATTTCAAGGTTGTTTCTCTCGCTTTGCAAAACAATGATGTTAACGATGAACCTGTGTTGAGGAAGAACTTCATAGTAATTAGCATTTGGAAGAAACTGACGAATATATCGAGTTGGAAAAACCTATCTTAAGGTGTTTAAACTTTGCATCTGCAAAGGCGGTAAAATACTAGTAGTTCATTGTTTAACGACATCCTATAGCTATAAAGGCCGTTGACCTAAAGATACATGTAAACTACAGAACAATATTGTGTACAAAATGAACGTGTCCTTAAATCAATGTGGTAGTGCCAGTCCCAACCCGGGCTGAGGGATGAGGGATATGTTAATATAATAAATATGCAGACGATACCTATCTGTTGGTACCCTCTTCAAACACTGCCACAGTGGCAAACGAACTTGATCATGTATCCCAATGGGCCGAAACATGTAACCTTAAACTAAATAAGAAAAAGACCTTTGAGATGGTGATCAGACGGCCGAGGGGGCGTGCATGAAATGACACTGTTCCGGATGTCACCCCGGGATTGACTAGGGTGTCGAGCCTGAATATCCTAGGGGTTACATTTACAGAAGTTCTCAGCTTTGAGCCTCATATCACCCGAATATGCTGTAAGGCAAAACAATCAATGTATGCCCGGCGCAATCTTGTTGCACATGGCCTCAAGGGTCTGCAGCTTTATGATGTAGTACGTGCAACAAACAGTGGCTCGTTTACTCCATGCTGCCCCGGCCTGGTGGGGGTTTGCGGGACAACAGGATAGATGCCGACTTCAATCAGTAATAAGCAAGCTAATCCGCCTCCGGTATCTTCCTGAAGACTACCCAAAATTTGAGCGACTTTGTCTTGAAGCTGACACCCATCTTTTCTCTGCGGTCCTGATGAACCAGGGCCACGTACTGCATAGTTTACTTCCACCAAAAAGCCCCAACAATATACCCTGCGACCGCGATCGCACGACCATTGTGTACCTCTTCCAGATAATTTACAGCGAAAGACGTTTATTGTTAGAATGTTGTCCTCGTATTGACATTAACTGTTGATTGTTGTTAAGATGTATGTACACCAGAGTGCAGATATGCAATTGGTTTTATTAAAGAATATACTTAATTACTTAAACATCTAAACGATCAACCTTCACTGGTCTTTCTGGCAAATGCAGTCTCATCTTCACTTTACATAGCTGTCTACCACTAACTTCAGTAGATGACATTTAATTAGTATTATTTATTAAGTTGAATGGTTAAGGTTTACATTAACCATTTTACTTTGGACCTATAAAGGTGAAGCGTGCGTGGCGCCCTCTAGCGAATGCGCGCACTGTTGGGGAATTCTACTGACAAAGGGTCTACCGGTAGGTCTCGAGTTCAAATCCGAAGAGAGGTTAGAAGGAGCAGACTTAGCTCTATATTCCCACGAAGGAGCTACAGAAGTCGAACTATCAATTGTTCTATGAGGTGCTCTCATAAATGTCATATTTTCACGTTCCGGATACATGATACCAGGGTTCATCTTTCCTAACCAGGGATTGCCCAGAGTGGTGTCCGAAGCTACTGGATCTGAGGCCAAGGCGCTTAATAGCCCTGCGGAGTTCTTAGTTCCCTCAACAGTTTTTGGTTCAAATAAGTGGAATTTCAACTCATCTAATCTGTTCTCAAAGATATCATTTCTCCTTACTTGTTGATCTAGGAAACGATCCAGGGTTTCTTCTACCCGCTCTTGACGATGTGTAAAACTACCCAAGAAACTCTCCTGACGCTGCAGAAATCGACTTAAAACAGTTTCTATGCTTGGTTGATTTGATATCGACCTATCTAAGTCATCAGATGACTTTTCTATAATTGGCGTTTCCTGAAAATCACTCCTATCGTTTTCAATGGTCTCCTCTTCATTCGGGGAGCTAGTCTGAATATTAGAATTCTCCAATTGTTCATTAGACATTCTTAATTGTGTTATTGATTAATCTGACGTCAATTGTTTCAATTATTAAATTAAACATTCAAATAAAACCGACGACTTGTTCATATAAATCAGAAATTGAAAGCTAATAGTTCAGTTAGGACGAGATATCCCAGTTTCGTAGATTGCACACTTCGAGAGTGTAATTATGTTGACGAAGGCAAGCAGATGATAACCCCGCTAATTGAATGATTTACTCCCGAAATTGTTATATCACTAATATAATTGTAAAATATTTTATAATTACAATTATTAACGACAGCGTAAGCGGAATTAAAAACAAAGTTGGTAACCCATATCAACGCAAAAGCACGCAAAGGCATAGATATCATAATCCGCCATTAGCCCAATTGTGCACAACTTAGCCCAAAAGACGGCGTTGTCATCTTTTACAAAAGTGACTAAATTTAATTATTTACGAATATATTCAAAGGTGTTAGTATATCAGGTTATTTTTTTATATTTTTCGATATTTCAAAATAGAAAGTTTGTTGCTTGTACGTATAAGATGAACAATGCAGTAGTTTGCTGTCTTTTATTGCTCCCACTAGTGGCCGAACCGAGTTCGCCACAAAGGACCCATTGCACGATCAGTAATCTTCCATTTTCGTAAGTCAATATGGAACTGTCCGCTAGGGAGGAGGGCAACGATAAACACCAAATCATCCTCAAACAATCAGCCAAGACGGGTCTCTCTGGCAACTGGACCCACTTGACATCGCAAACTACCCCAAACTTCAATCAATAACATTTAATTATTACTATAAATGTTTTATTAAGTTGAACGTATAAGGCTAATATCTTAGGGGAATTTCTTTGGACTCAATAATTTTGCATTTTAACGTTATTATTTATTAAACACCTTTAAATGGTACACTTCCGATGGTATAAATTATATAATTTGCTCTGATGGTCAGTGAAGACAAATTGGATAGCAAGGTCTGATAAGATTTTGAGTCTAAACCCAGATTGAAAGGTCAGAACTGACCTTAGCAGGCAAACCATAATGATCTCTGGAAAAAGGTAGTATGCAAACTCGCAACGCCGCTCTCAGACTGGCAACTGGACTCGAACCTCCACTGGACATCGCTCTTTAGACAACCCTTCTGATACGACGCAGCGCTCGTGAATAAGCTGGTGCCCTGCGCTTAGCTTTCGAGTAGCGCTTCATAAATTTGAATTTACGATTGCGATTACGATTAAGAATGTTCCTTGGTCATAGATCGATCTAAAGATCGCCTGAACAATTCAATAATCGTTATCACCCTCCTCCTCGTCATCGTCGTAATCGACTCAGCCTTTCATTCGCCAAATGGCGTTGTTAAAATGAGCAGTATGACGTGATGGGCGCCTTTTATGTAATGTAATGTAATGTAATTAGCAACTTCTATTGCTCCGGTGTCTAATGCACAAGGCATCAACCGATGGCGCATCAAAACAATCCGTAATCAGGTCAACATCCAAAAGATCAGTCCGTAATGAGATTTTATGGCTGCCAAGCAGTTAAATTCGATTCCTGTAATAACTTGTGATCATGCGTTCTTATTATGAATTGTAATCATATCCTGGTGGGTCAATTCGAAACAATAAAAACGAAGATTATTACTGGTATTAGGTGGTGTCTATGCGAAAACGAAAGCTACGGGTGGAGGAATACGATTTTTTTTATATCTACGTCTTCATATTATAAGGTTAGTAATACACTTAAAAGAGGCGTTCAAGCATTACCCTATTTCTCCTGTTTCTGCTGGGTTATACTTAGATCTTACGCCCATCTTTTCCACCCGCCTGACTGTCACAGTTTGAGCAAAAAATGAGATTTTTCAGGGAGATTTTTTTTATTTAGCCATCGCAGGAGAGCAGTCTCCCCGGACCAGCGGAATTACCCTTCGGACGCTAGAGTTCGTTTCACACCCAAACAGAAACAGTACCATTCAGCAGAGCAGCTTAAAAACTTTTACAAAGTGTGTACAATTTCACACAAATATTGTGAACTTCTGCAATTTTAACTCCGCAACGCTAATGCCCTTTGCTAATTATATTTGTCTTCACACAATGTCGTTAAACTGAAACTACTACTACTGGTATACTGAAGGTTTTCAACTTCGCCACTGCTCGTAATCTTGCTAGGTTACAGACGATCGAAAGAGACCCTGAAATGAAATTCGTAATGAAATTGTAGTGTAAGTTGTGAAAGTGGCAATGCGCGCTCGAACAGACCATATGCCGAGGCTAAGAAAATGAAGTCGCTGACAATTCATGTCTGTGGTTGCCTCTCTGTCTAGCTTAAGGGACTGTGTTCTTGCTATTGCTACCCCTCCGATTACGAAATCTAATCATTTTTCAGTGAGTGGTAACTTTATATAGCCGATGACATATTGAGACACCTTTAAAACAGCAACAGACTTAGCTATATGAGGAACACGCGCTGTGTATTGAGCTGTAATATGCCAAAACCAATCTTTGTCGGCGGAAACGGCCAATGTTGTTATAAGCTGCCGTTAAACTGTGGACACACACACGCCTCAACGTTAACGTCAGTGGAATCAAAACCAAATGGATCATCATCATCAGGATCCATGGGCCGAAAGCCCGTAGGTGTCCAATGCAAATTTCATCATCTGTTTCCATAATCCTCTGTCTTGCGCCAATACACTCAAACTGTGTAGGTCCTGTTTGCACCAATCCCTGATGTCATCAGTCCATTCCCTGTTAGGTCTTCCTCTTCGTCCACTTCCATCCATCATACCCATCATGACAGTTTTTATTTTTCTATTATTGTCCATTCTGCATATATGTCCAAACAGACCCAATTTCCTTCTCATTACTGACTGTATTAGATCTTCCTTTATATGTAATCTTCTTCGGACCTCCTTATTTGTCACCTTCATTGTCCAATTCAAATGCAGATAGTAATATTATTGCTCTCGACGTCAACGGCCTATGTTGCCACAAGAGATCTATCTAAACAATGAAAATTAATAATAATACTGAGATCGATCTTGTTATATCACTATTGACATCTTTTCTATGCAGTTCTCATTGTTACTCTTTAACGTCCAATCATGGGCTACGACTCTCTTAATAATTTTGATCATATCATATCATTCTTATAGAAAGACTAAAAGCCTTAAAACGGGTGTCGACAGGTTGGCTCTTGCACCTCCATAATAGGATAGAACAGGGTAGGGTGAGGATTATTTGAGATGTGGCAAGGCCGGGAATGGTGATTTAAGGTAGGGTGCTTAATCGTTGAAATTCCGCAATTACTCGTAGTCTGGTAGTGCAGGGCGCAAAATAAATGTTCGATAACAATTATTAAAGAATACCTTCTGTCCGATGCGATTTATTAGCGAAGCATGACGCTGTAATTATTGCATCATCATCGATTGGTTGAGGATGGATCGGTTGTAGAGGTTGGTGATCATCATCCGAAAGAAAGATGCGGAAGGAAAGCAATGAAAAATGGCGAATGAAGACTCACGGACGCAACGATAAAGTAGTCAGGACGTTTAGAGCGATAGAGAGAGACGGACATCCAGGCAGAGATACGCACATATCAACGCAGACATCTGGAGAAACTTACACGCTGACATACACAAGGGAAGCTACATCAATGCAATTATTTCTGGGCTCCCAAGCTACTGCCACTGTGTAAAGTACTTGTCACTACTAAGATTTGTTGATATTATTTTGTAATTAGGCCCCCATTCAGCGGTATTAGGCCTATTCCCTTCGGGTGAGCCTATTGCTCCCTTGTTTATCCTGTGATAATTGTATATCAAAATGATTATGCTTTGTGTCTAACTACTGTTAAATATTACTTGTTTTGTTTTTTGTTATTGGGACCAATAAACAAATTGAATTGAAATTGAATTTTTATTACTATGCATTTATTACTTGACGCCGTAAAACTTATAAGCTACACGTCGTCTACAATTTTAATATATCTTATACATAAAATTTATGTATAATGTATAATTTATGATATGTATAATTAGTAAATGAAGGTGTTTTAGATAGTCTCTACATGTACAATTGTACATAGGATGTTAGAAGGAATATTCCAAGCATTCCACTAAGCTAGCCTATTTGGCAACTGGAGTCAATTAGTATTGATAGAAAGAGAAGATAATATTCTAAGTGAGCTCTATACAGTGAGACCAGTGTGATTCTCGTTAACGATAACGATAACGAAAATATTCGTTAACGAAAATAAAATGACTTCGTTAACGATAACTATAACTATAACTAAAAAATATCATTAACTATAACTATAACTATAACGAAAATAACACTAACGAAAATTCATCTTTATTTTCGTTAATGCAAAAAATAAAAATAGGAAGTGCAATATGAACGATTCGACATAAATGAGAACGAAAAAATGCGATATATTTGTTGTGCAATTTGTCAGTTACTTTGGAAACTTGAGTATTCATGAAGCTGAATGCACCCATGCTTCAAAGGCTTTCAAAGCTCTGAGCAAATTGTGAAACAGCGTGTTAAGACGAACAATTTTGCTTATAGACTTAATTATTGTAACTAGGTAATAACTAAAATTAACTAAAATAAAAATCCATTAACTATAACTATAACTATAACTAAAAAATAATACTAACTATAACTATAACTATAACTAAAATAAAAACCATTAACTATAACTGTAACTATAACTAAAATAAAATCTGTAAGGAAAATCACACTGAGTGAGACGCCCTTCAAAAATCACCATTTATACTTAAAACAGGTGTTTAATTATTTTCAACATTTCTCACTGTTCCTATGGCAAAATAATCCATTCTTCAGGTGTTCATATGGTAACCGATTTGGAATATTGTTCAATAACAATTGCTAGTGCCATCTGTAAAGGAATCGTCCTTAATCAAATACAACTCTTGTTTCTATTCTACGTATATATTCTTAATATAACAGGTTAACATTTATCAGCGTATTCTATATTCGAGTGTGGCCTTCTCTGCGTCTCGGGAGCAAGTGGTGAGTCTAAGTCTGTCTGTTCGTAGGTCTAGTGGGCGTAGGCTACAGCACGCTAAACACGACACTATCGAGCACCTCAAGGTGCTAAGATGATGACCTAAATAGAAGAGATGTCGTTTAATTGTTCACTACATTTTAAAACTTTTCATGAGCACAATAAAAAGGCCATATTCGGCGAAAGAATTGTGTCCAATCAGACATAAATTATAGATATGTTTTTAAATTGTTGACTACATTTAAAACTTGCAAATAAGCACAATAAAAAGGCCAAACTCGGCGGAAGAATTGTGTCTAACCAGAGACGCAGTTGGTCCAACTTGTCAACCTTAACCTGTTCTGTAACTACAGACTATTCACTTAGAATTTTACGGGAGCGAAAGTTCATTGAGGCGCAGCAACAAAGATGTGCTGATTAGCTGACGCACAAATATTTTCCTAAAAATAGACGCCAATCAATTTCCATGCTGCCTATTTTAGCAACCAGGAAGTAGCGTAGGACTTGGTAATGTTGCATTATGTTTTTGCTAAATCAGTAGTCATGTGTTGAAAGTTCTTAGAGAGTAAACGTCTTCAATTATAAAAGCTTCGTTTAATACAGCAAATACTATCGAGTAAAAGGAACTCATAAAATACATTTCTGCAGTAAACGAGCACAATGGACGCCTCAACAGAAAAACACGAGCGAATCGATAACGAAAGTAATCGTAAACGCAAGAATCCTGATTTGCGATTTTCTTGCAAAAGCGGTAAGTGGAAACAAACCACTTTATTCCTAACACTAAAACAGAAAACCATCGACTGTGCAACTATTAATAAGGATCAGTTTGGAGTTTTGAAGGATTGCAAAGTTTGCGTATAAATAGATCAAAATATCGATCCTGTTTGGTGCGCAGGATGTATACGCCTACAATAAGAATATAAAATCTAACAGCATGCAATTTTAATTAAGTTTCAACAAGGACTGGAAACGCATGTCGAGAATTTGCTGTAGGCCTACTGAATGATTTGTGATGAATTTTTCTAAGGTGGTTTCAGAGGCGGCCTTTGATAGTCGTTGACGATTTTGTGCTAGACCTATAGGTGAATTAAAAAAATTATATCGCCAATACTTGAAGCCGGTGTCCCGTGAAATTCTATCCCCTCTAAAGCATATCCCCGGATGGAATAAACCGGTGTAGAGCATCCGGGGGATAGACCATTCTATTCCCCATCGTCATACGCATCACGATAGCCAAGACGAAAATTTGGTCAAAATCATCAAAAACGAAGCAAATTAATTTCAGATCGACGTACAAACTAGGACTGAATACACTAAGATACCGCCAATAATGCAAACTAAACCGCGTGCTAAATTTCGCTAATGGGATAAACATTTAGGGGATACTCTATTTTGTGACACCGGCTCGCATTTACGCAAATCCCAACCGGTATAGCTGTTCGTAAATATTTAAACATATTTTAGGTATGTTTTCATCGTTCATCCAACTTCTACTTCTAGTATAACATATTTCCATCCCTCACCCAACTTCTACTTCTACTAAAAATATTGTAATCGCTCATCCAACTTCTAGTTTTACTGCAGTAATTTATTATAGGAATCATTTGTTCATCGCTCATCCAGCTTCCGTTACTGCTATAAATATGCTCATCCAACTTCTAATGTTACTGCAATAATTCGGCATAAACACCATGTTTTCATCGGTCATCCAACTTCTAGTTTTATAATAACATTTATGAACTGCTATTATACGGGTTGAGATTTTGGGTATATGCCACCGGCACTGAGTGTTGCGTTCAAATATGAGCCAGCTGCGACACGTTGTGCTTCTCGTGCAAGATGGCAGCTTTTAGATTGCATAGATATCTACTAAGAAAGCATCCATTTAGTGTATTTTAAGAGGTGCAATGTGTACGAGATTACGATTAGTCTATCTGCTTTCGACATTCTTATTCATCAATGACAAACCAGCTGAATGTAAATATAATTTGTCCTTCTCAGTAATTTGCGGACTGATGTTAGGCCCCTATGTGTTCCAAATATGGCGTTCTACTCGTCTGATAAAAGTTACGGTAAAATTCTTAAATTTGAGAACTCACAGGTAGGCAGGCTATTAGCATGTTTTGTTGTTTAATATCCTTTTAAACAGGAAAATTTAAGGGAATTTGTTTACTCGTAAAGTTCGTCTTATTCAGCGAATGATGAAACCAAACACGTGTTTGGAAGCTCAAGAAATGTAGGGCACATTTTATGATAACAATATCTAAATAATTTCTTCTAAATATTTCTAGTTAAAGAAGACTATAAAAGACAGAAGATTGAAATATTTCAACAGAATGATTCACCGTCTAATACAGCGGTAAGATTGTGCACACTTTATTTATATAAAACAGATAGGCGAGTAAGATGATTAACAGCATCATAAACTCTGTAGTGATCTTAATTGATGCATCCATCGACTGATGCTTTCTGCATTATGATTTATACGGCCCTGTAGAAGTCATTTTTAATGGAATACTAATACAGAATGATGGTCACATGCATAAGAAAGGCAAATGGTCCACATCGTTGTACGAAAACAAGAACCAATGGACAATTCACGTTACCGCCATCTAGCGATTATTTATAATAGCTTGCCATCATAAAATGGGTTAAACTAAGCTTACATGTAAATTGATGTAATAGATGCGCTAAGGCTAAGTCCCCAGATGCTGCTGAAGGCAACGAGCATTGACCAGGCGGGTGGGAGACAGGAACTCAGAGCCACTGATCTTTTTTGGAGCCGCAATAATATTATTAGGCCTATAGACGCTTTTCTCAGCATGATGGGGAAGTGCTCGATAGTGTTGTGGTTAGCTCGCTGGACTGTCAATCGAGAGGTCGGGGTTCAAATCCGCGCCAGCGCAGAACATGTGGTTCAAGATTTCTGTTCCACCAGCACCCCTACACAATTCAGCTATAGGCCCTAATGAGTACACTAACCACACACTGTCGGTTGGATGATGAGACGGTGAGGGAAAGGATTGGCCACCCGACCTCATAATGTGTGATTTATTCTGTTTATCAGATGTCTAGCGACATTATTTGTTACTGAATTTGCTGTCTTATTGACCTACTATTATCATTACTATTCTTGTTGCTACATTATAATTTCTGTTATCAGTTGCAATAGAAATATCACAATTAGGATAGCCTCCTGTCACGACGATACGAACTATTCTGTGATTCTTTGAGGCGGATTAAGCCTACTATTCAACTGGTATTAGGCTATGATATAAGTTGCATAATTAATATTAACTGGCATCAGGCTAAGTTATTACCTAATATCAGACAGCCATAATCAGTTAACCATCAGATTACCAGAATTTTTTGATACACTGAGTACCAGTGGGGTCAAAAATGACCCCAACACAATTTTTACAATAAGTTCTTTGTTTTTTGCATTTCTATTTATCGCCATAAAAACAAATATTAGTAAAGTATTTGGAGCACGTTTAGGCTGTTGAAATGAATTAACTTTTAATGTAATAGTTACAGATTAGTGTTCAAAGTGTTCGAGTGTTTAATGTTCAAAATTAATATGGACAATATCCGGTCATTACAGTTACTGTTTACAGTTTATACAGTAAACTCCGCAAAAATGACCCCATTGCGCTTACAGGCGGCACAGATTATGTTGGACTTCTTATCATTTTCACATGATACTGTCCACTTGTTAATACTGTTCTAATAGGTGCGAGTTGTTTAGGATATTGACGTTCTCTTCTGCGCACCGCATCGTCAAATCTGAAATCACGTGATATTTTCTGGAACCGATTTCTAGTCACGCTGTCGCGGAAACATTGTCCAAAACGCTACAACTGCTGCACTGCTTCATTTCTTGACTTGTCAGAAATATCGCTCCATGTTTCACTGCCTTCCTTATTAAATTTTATCCACTTCAGTTTCTTTCACAATTGGATTTCTCATAACTAGTTGGAAACCTGTTAGCAGATTGTCAACATTTTTGGTAATAAATATACAAAGTAAACAATATAATAGTTTGCCTTTGTTATAAATACTCTTAAAATAAATGTTATCTCAATAAAAAATGTATTTTCTTATTTTTTTCACTTGTCAGAATTATTCAGTTTACACTGGGGTAAAAAAATGACCCCGCTGGTACTCAGTGTATAAATGGAATACCAGCGCCATCTGGTGACAGAAAATGTAAAATAAAACTTTGAATTTAGTACAAAACAGGAATACCTATAAAGTCATATAATTTCGTTGAGACATCACTTATGGGGGATGAGCAGCACTCATGGAAACTACCTAAGGGGTCTTTTTTTTTACCCCAGTGGTACTTGCAGGGTTAATGGAATAAAGTGCTGTGCAGAAGGGTGAGAAGGGTTCGCGTATGAGCACACCTCTTTGGTCGACAGATTACTCAATCATTGGCAGCAAGCGTAAGCTGCCGTATACATAATACATGCAATCCCTGTTAAATTATCACTCCAGAAAGTAAGTAGGGCAACTAGACATTGATTTGGCGGCGTGTATTTTTACGAACTTCGTTAGTTTGCGCTTCGCACTTTTGTAGTAAGGCTCTTTGAAGTTTTTCTTGGTCATGGTTGTGAAGGAATTGGCGAAGCGCAATTGAATCCGTCCAGTGTAGCAAACAACGTTTAAGCTGATTCAATTATTTACCATAATAAAATGCAAAGAAATGATATATCCTTAGAAGTGGTACCCAATTGGAAACCGTCACTTTTCCATTAAAACCGCCTACATATTAATCATTCGTTATAAACCCACTCTCTCAGTGTTGGCCCGTTCCTTGTTGTACATAGAAGTGAAAAGATTCCACGCAATACAATCTGAGTCCATGGTCCCATCATCGTTCGCTCGTCCATGATGGAATTAAGGTCAGAGTTCGACTGAATGTCAACCACCGATTCCAAATGAGCGACCCCTATGAGGTTCTTAAATGGCGCTTAGGAAGTAGGGAGATACATGCGTGTCCGGATTAATTAATGCAGAACCAATTATCAGTGGAATATCCACCTGACTGTACTTTTGGCATTAAGTCCCTCGCCTCTGGATAGCGTACAGTCTGCCCAACCACAGCCTTCTACATATAACATTTGAGAGAAACGTAAGTTTCCAGATTGGCTGGAAGTTGCTGTTTTATTGTCTGGATCCAATATCGGTTTCTTTTATCAAAGTGAATTCGCGCTTTTAAAATGTTGGTAGAACTCCTTCGGCAGCTGATGTATTGCATTTACGATGAAAGGTACATAAACAGAGATTTTAATTTTACGCTATTAAGATAAATAGCCAAGTTAATTTTTGCTTATGTTTTCGTAGATGGTGAAAACCATGACGTCAACAGAAACCACAGAGACTGAGGGTAATCCAAATGATATCATTATGCTAAGCTTGCATGGCATGGTTCCTCAAGTACCCTCTTCGAGTAAAATACATACAGTTTCATCAAAAGAGTTTAGACTCAGTCTAGCACTGCAATAAGCTCGAAACACATAATTATTGCTCACTGCCGTTTGACTGTCTGACTCAGCCTTCCACAGGTCTACGAATAACTTCAGGCGTTTCACTGATTTACTTTCTACTATTGCGTATTCGTTTAAATGACTGAAATTGTTAGCTTCAGTGGTTATAGAAAGCGTTAAACTATTGGATTCCCATTGTTCCTCCCTATATGAGGGAGGAGAAATGCTCTGTCAATGTCTTTCGTCCACTCAGAATGCTCGATGAGCATCAGACCTATTCTATATCGCCCTCTTTACTAGGTTAAGAAGTGCACACACGACAATACGACAGAACATCGATGGTGTTGAGCAAATGTGACTTGTTCAACGTCCCTATGGAGCGACAGCCTTGTGGGAGACTAGAATGCGTACTCTGTGAGTAATTGAGTTGCAAGTCGAGTGGTCCAATCAGTCAGATCCCAGTACTTCTCAGACTCCAATTTAGGTGACGTTGCACGAGAAATAAATAGACAAATAACCGATAATGTGCAACTGGTTAGCACTATTTGTTAAGTCTTGCGCCTCGAGTGCACTTTACAATATTGGTGCAAAGATCCATGATTTTTAAATTCTTACCAGTGTGAGAAGCAATGCATCTCTTGCAATGTATTGCGACATGGGTTTCACACATTTATGTTCAAATAATGGTTGTCTGTTATTGCATTCAGAAGAAGAAATCAGTCGACTGTGTTTGAAAACAATGAGCTCTAAAGAAACTGAATTGACTGAGAATTGGCAAAAGAAGGAACTGATGGCATCAACAACAGGTAACTGTGAACAGCCTTCTCATGATTACATTCCGAGGTCTTCTATATAAGCACAAATAAACAGGTCGTCTAATCAGACATTCTTTATACAAATGCTGCCCTCAGTTTATCAGTCACGGACATAGATATTCTCAGACATATAGGCCTACTCTGATTAGATCAATACTCAATTTGTCGCTGTAATAAGAACATTTCATTAGTATTTTTTTCGTTTGTTTTTTGCTATTTCACGATGTATACCTGATAGCGGTTTGTCTATCGGTTTTTCTTATTAATAAACGAATATAATAATGATACAAGGTTCCTTGCTGTTGAATAGTCATAAAACTCACAATGGCTTTCAACTGAATGCAGACCATAAATTAAAATTAGTTTAAGATTCCAGCTGCTGATGATTGGAAGAAATTATGTGAAGAGCATATGTCAGTTGATATAAATGCATCCAGGAATTTAACAGGCAACCTGTCGGCACACCATCGTTTGATGATTCCTTGCGCATATCTGTAACGGGTCGATTGAAACTCGGTAACTCATTACCGGCAAAAGATTTATCTAGGCTAATAATTATTACAGAGTGCAACCCAATTAAGCCAGTTTCATTCAGTTTAAGTATTCGTTACAGTTGACGCTTAGCTTGCAGTTTTTCGAAACTCTGGGAAAGGTCGTAATAGTCAGGAATTTTTTTAAATTTTAAGTAACTTTTGTTGTGGTTTTTTCAGACAAAATTAAACTGCGCGCAATTCGGGACTTTGATCCAAAACAGATGAACGTAAGAGAAATAAGGGAACTCAACGTCATTTCTAAAAGAATACGAGTTACAGAGCAAATACACCATGAAGAACGTTCTGTGCTAGATCAAAATGAAAGGCATCGGCATCGATTTAAAGAGTATGACTTGAGAAAGCATGGTGAAATAGAACATGCCAAAGAGGTATCTGATTACTTGAAGGAATTTGATCTTTCAAGGCAGAACAAACAAATTTATTCTGAGGATGAATTAAGAGCATTAAAAGTCAAAGTTTACGATAGGCGAAAAGAATTCATAACGGGTGGAAAAGAGATGAATCCAGAATATGAATGTGAATCAGAAATAGAAGAGGATTTTGAATCAGCGTCTTATGATTCGGATGAAAGCGACTCAGAATACGGAGCGGATCGTTATGCAGTGACGATTCCATTTAAAAGAGGAGACAAATTGGAGACTATTCCTTCTGAATATATCAGGTCACTATTTTTATACAGTAGAAAATTGCAATTTTATTTTGATCTAAAATTGACAGAATGATACAAAGATAGAGTTTTCTCTAAACGTCAAAAATTCTTACTTACAATGGGCTGATTATTGAGACATTAGCCTATGATTTCTGCGCCATGATTCTAATCCTGGTACGTTATTCACAATTTCAAAATTCACTGTAAGACATTTGACTTTAACCCTTTGGAGGTGAGGTGGGGTATGACATATCCCACAGGTATTCAACGCTGCGTTTTCTACGGAAAAAGAGGAACCCGCTTGGATTATTTTTGTCTACCACAGTGCATGTCAAATACGAACACTTTGGGACAATTTAAGGCACTTTTGAACGCACATTTTTTTTATTTTGTTGTATAGTAAAGTGAAATTAAAATTTTTCGTATGCATGTTGATTTTAATGAATTAAAAAAGCAACGGCTCAGTGCAGAAAAAATGGACGATAATAGAAGATATTGCAGATATAAGATTATAATAGTTTTTCATTGATGCACAATTGATGCATTATTAAGGGTATTATGTCACGTGTTCGCAAAAGTTACATGTTTCAAGGGTCACGAAGATGCCATTGCAAAGAACCGCTTTAATTCTGAACGCCACCGCGTTGGCCATTTCAATTATGATCGAAAACAGTTATTTGTTCCCGATAATCATCACTTTAGCTGATAATTGGCTACACAACTATACTTTAGCTCACAATTAATGTTATGAAGCTGATATTGCGACATTGCAAGTAAAATATGTATTGGGCTATTTCATACCCACCTCACCTCAAACGTTCCAATGCTTCACCTCATCCCCCAAAGGGTTAAGTAAGTGCAAGTTTACGACTGTTATGCCTACTATCAAACTTGTCCACAAAGGCAATGTTTATGGTTCCAGAAAACAAAGGCAGGTCTAACATTGTCCGTATTGGTTACAAATGAACCTGAACGTTAAATCAAAACCTATAACTTGCATGGCTAATGTTTTCAACATTACTGCTATACCATAGTGCAAAGATCTCAATATAATCATAATAATTATAAAAACACTCGTGTTTTGGCGTTAAACATTTCGGATGCATTTCCATTGGACAGTTACTACTACTTTTTGAATTGATTTTTCAAATGGTTAAAGTGGGACTTAATGTCTAAGCTAGGCCTACACCCACTCAAGATCGCCGCTGATGGACAAAGACCTGAGCCATGATATTATTGGAATAATCCAGTTTGATTTTGCCTGATGTTCAGATTTTTCCTGTCTGCGTGGATTCTGACGTTGTTTTGTCTACAGTTTTCGTCATATTTGTTCGCTCTGCTCCATACACTTGTGCAATTGTACATGCATAATATTATTGTGTACTGTTCAGCACTGCCGTTCTACGCTGCTGTGATGTCTCGCACATCGAATTCAACTCTTCAGCTCCGTTCATTCTGGTCGACTGGATTACTACCTTTCCGGTTACTTCGAAAGGAACGGTCGTGTTCAAAGCTCAAATTTGGAGTCCATTGAGCGTTCGCCTTCATCGCTCCTCATGCAGTTTCGTTCACCGAGGAATTTTCGGCCACGTCTACTCCTCCTGACAGTGGATATCTCTACGACTTCTTCGCTGTCGTCTTCGCCGCCTTTTCCACCCTCACCTTCCTCCTCAGTTCCCTCCAGCTCCTGTGCTTGTCTTCTGCTAAGTGAAATGTTCGATCTTTATCGGACAAGTTCGCCTTTGTCGCTAACATTCGTCTCGAGCGTCAACTGGACATCCTTGCTGAGAGCTGACATCATGGATCTGAAGATGTGCCGATACTCCGTGCTGCTCCTCCTGGTTTCTCCTTCTGCGACCGCCCCAGACCTCCTCCTCGTGGCGGACCGCATGTCCGTGGTCGTGGCATCGCTGTGTATCTTCGTTCCGCGATCAACTTTTCTCAGATCGACCTCGACACAGAATTACCTTGTTCGAGGCTCTCTGTCCCAGCATCGCAACCCATTGTGGTTCCCTAACATTACTGTCTACAGGCCCGGCTCCGCCTTGCTCTCAGACAGATTCTTCGATGAATTCTTGTCTGTAATAGGTTTCCGCGACAACTCGTCTACAGACTTTCCGTCTACAGACACTTCGTCTACAGATACTTCGTCTACAGACATTTCGCCTACGAGTGTATCTGTATACATTAATTAGGGCTAATCAACAGAGGCCGTTTTCTTATAGTTTCGCTAAAACGTGCTAAATATTCTGAGGGTTAAGAAAAGGATGCCATAGTTGATAGGGGTTGATGAAGTTGTATTATGGCTAAAGCTGAAATGTTCAAACCTAAGACCAAGCCTAAAATAAAAAGTTATCTGTTCCAAAAGAACAGATAATCATTCGAAAACGCTTTAGCTTATATTTAACGCGTTTCTTACCAGTACAAAAGTGAAAAAATGCATAAACTTGAGGGTATTAAGAATTCTTTTGCAAGACTGATAGTTTACATATAACAATAATTAAGACCAGTACCTAAACCGTTCGTTTCAGTTCAGCAAACTGGGACTTAATGGGTTATAATATATTGCACTTTTATAGAAAATCAGTCTTCCTTCCTCAGTCTTATCACTAGGTCTACTTAGCGTGTTCATTTGCTTCCCATTCTCTGATCATGACTGAAACAAAGACTGATTTCTTCTTTTGTTGGAGCTATTGTAGATATTAAGATTCTGTTCGTTCTATTAATTAATTATTTTTGTAATTTCCATGGGTTGTGCCTCTGGCGAATGTTAACATAAGTGCGGCTAGCTTATGGTGTTGTACCGGTTGATTAATATTTTCCATTAAACACAGACTCTCTAGGCCTACAATAATAATTAAATTTATTGGTGTATGTAGTGACATGGACGGATGGTTAATGGCGACGCATTTGGACAATGGAAAGAACGGATTCATACAGAGAAATCACGTTGTAATGGGTGAGTTTCAAAAGTGGCGCTGCCACATATATACATATTGGTTGGATAGTGTAAGATAGATATTTTTATGTTCTGGTCGAGCGCTTGTCGAGGATGTACGGGATCCGCTCGGCCGCTCTTGTCTGGCTTCGCTCCTATCTCTGCGATCGCCGACAGATTGTCCTCTTCGACGGGGTTCTGTCAACCATCCCTTCTCTCTTCTGCGGCGTCCCTCATTGCTCCGTGCTTGGGCCACTGCTGTTCCTGCTCTACACCGCCGACGTGGGTGAGCTTGCTGCCAGTCTCGGCCTGTCATCCCACTGTTATGCCGACGACTCACAGCTCTACACGTGGGGACCTCCATCGACAGTCGAACAGCAGCGGCGGAGAATGGAGCTTGGCATTGAGCGGATCGCTGAATGGATGCGGTCCAATAGACTGCGGCTCGACCCCGAGAAGACGGACTTTTTGTGGTGTGCGAGTAGCAGACGGTGTCTCCATCTCGACACCGACGCGCTGAATGTCTGTGGGGCCATGATACGGCCCTCGACCTCTGTGCGTGATCTCGGCGTCCTGCTGGAGTCTGATCAGTCCAAGAGGCGCCATGTCGCGTGGACTGTCGGCTCTTGCTTTCGCCAGCTCCGACTCATCAGGAGCTGCATCAAGTCCTTACCTGTTGAGGCTGCGAGAGCGGCCGTCGTCGCATTCATCGCTTCCAAAGTGGACCGCTGTAACAGCCTGCTGGCCGGCGCGCCTGCGTGTCTCTTGGACGGACTCCAGTCGGTTCTCAATGCCGCGGCAAGGCTTATCTGCAACAGGAGGAAGTACGACCACATCACGCCGCTCCTCCGCGATGTCCTCCATTGGCTGCCTGTTCCGTTCCGCATCGAGTTCAAGCTCTATCTGCTCGTCTTTAATCACTTCACGGAGCTGCGCACGAGTACCTGCGCGATTGCTGCACCGGGACTCATTCCTCCCCGTCCGGGCTTCGGCTCTGATCGCTTGCGAAGATCGATCTCTGTGTGCGGAGGATGAGGACGCGCTTCGTGATCGTGCTTTCTCGGCTGCCGGTCCTCGATGCTGGAACAGACTGCAATTCGTTTGGCCGACTCAGTGGACTCTTTTAAATCCATGCTAAAATCACATTTGTTCGTCAGGGCTTATCCAGACTGTTGTTAGCTGTTTTGTAAGGCGCCCTTGTAACGGCATGGTCGTGTTACGGCGCCATAAAATTGTCGTAGCCTAATTATTATTATTATTATTTTGAAATAATCTCCCGAGTTTCGATTGTTGTTGGTTGCTGCTATTCGGCCTATCTTGTCGAATAAAAATCAGTTCAGACATCAGAAGTCTATAAATGTTTAGGTTTCCGATCACCTAAAATCTTTTAAATATCATTATATACAATAAATATTTTATTATAAAACACTGTTTTAAAAAAGGATCTCCCCTTGCTTGTGTTTTTAACAGAAACTGATCACAAGCCTTCAAGGACAACGGTAAGGTTGAGAAGCTATCTCGTCTAACAAATTATTTATATAAAATGTAACGCCTCCGTAACAAACTTTAAGCCTTGAAGTTTTGCAGATTTGGGTTAAAACCCGAGCAATCGTTGCTCACATCTGTAAACTTATCGCTTGACCCAGTTGCAGAGCTTTTCGTGAATATTATAAGTAGGGCCTACAACGTTAGTAACGGTAGGTCAACGGAATTTTTCTATTTCAATATTAAAGAAGGAAGAACAAAATTAATGGCGATTGAGATCATTATTTCAGTGACTAGTAAGTAGTCTTATTAGTATTTATTAGCGCTGACATCAAGTCTGTTTGCAGAGCGGAGTGGTCGATGCGACGACGCTGAAAATTTAATGAAGTAGCCTACTACATCAGCCAAATATTTGGGTCAGGACTCCGATCTGTCTTGAAAATCAGAAGGAAGATTTTGAATTTAATGCGTGGAGAAAGAGGAAGCCAGTACAGTTGTTCAAACATGAAGGTAGACATGTGAGAGTAGCGTGGTAGGCGGGCTAATAATCTGGCAGCCGGATTTAGGACCGACTGCAAAGTTGAAAGACGATCCTCGGAAAGACCAATGAGAAGGGAATTACAGTAGTCAATTCGGGAGCATAACAAAGCGTGAACCAGGGTGGTGAAAACAGAAGACGAGAGAGTACGCGGAACAACTCTAAGAAGCCGTAAATGAAAATACGAAGAACATGTAGGCCTTAAGGTTAGAGATAAGGTCGTTAAAACAAAGGCAGTTATATGGCGTAACGTGCAGTTGAAGAAAAAAAGTAGTGATAGGATATTTCAGAGAGGCAAACAAAATCAATCTTCAGAAGCTGTTTGGAGGTGCCAAACTAAATGAACTGGGTTTTAGAGGCAATAAGGAGAGCTTGTTTGACGTCATCATCAAGAAGTAGAGAGAATTAGAGAGGACTTGAGAACGCTCAACTAAGTGCAGCCGGGATGACGGCGACCCATGGACCAATGCCAGTACTTCATCCGCAAAGAGATGACCATCAGCTCCAAAGAGTGCGAAAATAGGGAATGTCAGCCGTATATATAAATGATGAGCAAAGAACCCAGGGCAGGGCATTAAGGAAACCTAGTTTAATGTGTATCGATTTAGTTATGAAATCGCCGGTGATACCCATGTTTGTTCGCTCAAACAATTATGATCGAAACCAGCAAGGAGGGAGGCCCAATAACCCTATAAGAAGTCTCAAGACGCTGAAGAAGAATATTGTGGTCAACCATATCAAAAGCAACGGAAACATCATAAAGAGCCAGAAGGGTTAGTTCATATCGGTACGTGGCTTTTTGGCGCCGCCGTTTTGGCGAGACCCTTTAGGCGCCGGTTTTTTGGGCGCCGGCCGTTTAGGCTCGACGACACGGCTTGATTACGAGAAACACTAAACCTACCGTAATGCAACCGATAGGGTACGTTAGCGCGAAGGTGAGGTTACTCCACGATAACTACCATCACTCCAGCCTCTATTTCATCGAGAAATTTTCATCGATCCAGCTTCCATTAAATCAACAAAATTACTTTAGTTTGGTAAATTATTTATATCTCAGGAACACGCAATCGACGTTGGATTTGATGAGAAAGTTCTTTCGTAAATAGTGACTGGATTGATGAAAAAGTTCTTTCGCAGTAGAAAGATGGATGATGAGAGAATTCTTGCTGAACTAGAAGTTGCTTTGATGAAAGAATTGTTTTTGTAAATGGAAGCTGGATTGATGAAAATAATTGTTTCAATGGGAGCTGGATTAATGATAAGGATTGTTTTCTTAAATCGAAGCGGGATGATGAGAATAATTTCTTCCTTACATCATTGGAAGCCGGATTGATGACAGTTATCAAGGACATTGGTAGACAGACTTCTTACCAACGTATAATACAGCATTAAAAAGATGGTATTAATTTACCAAATTCTATTTTCATCAATTCAGCTCACCATAAACACTTGGCTATCCTACTGAAATTTCTTTGCATTGAAAAAATAGCATTATTTACTGCGTTTATTAGAGCCAAAACGTCCCGCGCCAAAACTGTGGCGACTAAACGTCCGGCGCCAAAACGTCCGGCGCCATTACGGGGCCAAAACGGCTGCGCCTAAACGTCCTGCGAGAAAAGGCGCCGAAACGTACTGCTCCGAGTTCATACCTATCAACAGCAGAATAGATTTCAGAGAGGAGGGAGTGAAGAGCAGCTTCCGTAGAGTGATGAGGTTTAAACCCGGACTGATTTGAGGGCAGAATACCAGACTGTTCAAGATAGGGGGGAGCTGGATGGAAACGAGGCAATCAAGATTCTTATGCAATGACCCATTGTCATTTTTATTTTATCTTTTTAAATGCTTTTTGCTTTTGCTCGTTTCTTGCGTCTAGGCTTATTTAGCTTTTGTTTATTATTTTTCTTTTACATTTACAAGGGTTTCATTTTTTTATAGTTCATTATTTTAAGTACGCACACGCACACATAATACACATACGCATGTTTGTCGAAATTTACTGCTAACAGTAAATCGTTGTTCTTATAATTTATTTTTTTGTCAGATCACCGATCCATCATGAAGAAGAGGCATTATATATTATTCTGTTAGAGGTGCATTCGTATGGCTACTTTGTTTACTTGTTAACAATCTATTAAAATAAAATATGTTTAGCAATGAAACACAATTTGACTTTTGTCATGGGGGCTCCTTCAGTATACTCTGCACAAGCTAACCATTAACCTTCACGCTACCAAGGTTTTTTTGTGACATGTTTAGTTTCACATTATCATATCAAGTAATACAGCAGTTGCTTCAGCATGCATTTCTGAACAAAATGTTATAATTATTTAGTTGTACATTATTTGAATGCACCTCGAAACTACAAAATTGTTAACAAGAAAACCGTCCGAATTAGCGATATTTTATATTATTGCGTACATCTTGTAATTGTTGGATAAACAAATATAAGATTATATGTGATTTGAAACTGATCTTTGTATCCAAGAACATTATAAATATAACAAGGCTTCATTTGTAACAATAGCCTACAAACTAGTCCATAGTCTGTGTTAGGTGCAGCGAAATCTAAAGGCAATCATACAAGACTTTACGTTATTGTTCACGGCAGTCAAATATGTCAGTGGTCCTTGCATTTTTTGCAAGTTACTCCCGTTGTTTTGTGCGAATGCTTCCTGCAAACAGGCTTCTCACTTCATTGTCAGTATCTGTTTCACCTAATATAAGTTCTAAAACTGTAGCTAATGAGAAAGATTTACGTAGAAATATTGGTTTACGTTGGTTTACATTCAGCCATTTTCAGACATATATCGCGTATTATTATTTATTTTGATCACTTCCAGTTTTCAAAAGACAAATATATAAGCAAACAATTGAAGCCCGGCATTCCCTCTAAAGAATGGCGTATTTGTTTCACTTCCAGGAAGAACAATGAATACGCTATAGTCGAAAAACTAAGGGGGCGGTATCCAGCCCTCCCTGGTACCTCGGTTATATAGGAAATATCTTTTGAATGGCGTGAGAAAGCACCATGATGTTTACCTCAAATGTGCGCAAATGAACCTGCTACAGCTACCTAAAATGTAACAATTATATTTCATTTGGAACAAGTTTGGAAGCCCGAGGGTTAACCTGTGAGCATGCACAAGAGTGCAGCACCATCAGGAGAATATTCTGGAGCAGGGAACTATTCTGGTTGCACGAATCACTCAAACAATGATCAGAAAATAGAAGAACTACCGAGTGTGGATGGAAAGAGTCACTAATATAATTCGAGGTTACAAAGATCAGAGAAAAACGGTAGTGTCTCGCAAAAAAATCATAAAACATAAGTAGAGCATCCACTTTATTGAAGATTGTGAGATTACCTCTGAGATGAGAGCATGAATATTGGCGAGCTTATAACATTCCGTTAGCACAATCCAAGGCCATTGATATAAACAATGCAAGAAATCGACAGATAATTTAGAGCAGAAATGACTCAGTACATTCTGAACCGCTTGAAATCCATGTTATGCTAATTTACTGAATTTGGTATCTTCAAAGCATTCTGGATAAAATAATCAAAATATCCTATATAGTCTTCCAGCGCTAATGTGCGTTTGTTTGCATTTCAGCTGTATGCTCTTCCACTGGAGATGTTAGACATTATCTTGCAAAAGTCCTATCTACATTGGATATTGAATTTATCAACAAAGCAGAGAGATGAAGAAGTTATCAGGTCTCTTATATCAGTCGACGTTTGCTTTTATCGAAAAATTACCAGAAAACGGTTCAAGAAGACAATCTGGCGTTACCTGAAAGGTGAGATGTCTTAAATAGTATTACAGTACAGTCAAACTTACTTATATCGACCACAAGCGATTACTTTGATAAATATTATAGGCCTAATAATTATATTCTGAAGACTTCAGAGTGACATTATCGTCACTCATATGGTTAGCTCTAGGCATCCAGACAATTGACACTGTATTTTTAGTACATCATAAAGTGCCGCCTTCAAAAGGCTAACAGATATTAAAGTCATTAAAACAAAACAATCGTTTTTACGCAAGCGTTGCTCATACAACTAGATGCAGAGAATGTCCTACTGAATGCGTACCATCAAGAGTTAACGGTTGACACACAGTTGCATCGAAGATCAATAAAACGACGAGATTAACTGTGCGGTAGTAGGCTAAGTGTCGTGGTATTACGTATCGCGCTACCGAGGAGGTAATGAACAAACACGAATGAAATCTTATGCCACACAACACAATTCCACGCCCGGACTTCGCCCGGTTAAACAAGGTCCGCGACTACAGCTGAGCAATCGGAGTTGGATCGAAAAATCAGCTACCGAAAGAAGGATGAAACCAACTAAAGACGCCCTATCAATAGGAACATGGAATGTCCGAACACTATGGGCTGCGTGTAAACTACAGTTGCTCCAAGAGAAAATGCTCCAAGAGGTACAGATGCAACATCCTTGGTATCTCAGAAATGCGCTGGACACAAGCGGTAGAAATGAGCGGTTGTAAAATTATATGGTCAGAAAATGAACATCGACATGAAGCAGGAGTCGACTTCCTATTGAAAAATTGAGCCAGAGACGCCCTAATCTTATACTACAAGTCTCATAGTTTGTCCTTCCGTTTGTTTGTTTGTCCATCGGGCTAAAGGCTCTGAAAGGGAACGCTTTAACGAATCTAAAAATGTTACAAAACCTTTTAACGGTTATTTGCAGGTAAACGCGACTATTCGCAGCTCGCAATTTACTTTAAATGCTGATGGACATTTAAAATTTCGAACTGAACTACCGTTGCAAAATCAAGCCGCCATTTCTGATTTCTAATAGCGTCATAAGCCTCACGGTCTCCTACAATATATCATTTGCAAGGCATTTCGGGATTTATCCGACAAGCCAATGACGTCATCTAGCTATATTGGTAAGAGATTCGTATGTTGCGTATAGAGAGCGTGAGGGTCGCGGTTCGCTTCCCGATGCTGGCTTATTTCAGAAATGTAAATCTTGGGCTTGCACGGTCCTTGCACGGGGATACTAATGGCGTGGCGTCCATTGAAACGGGCGAACGGTGGTGAAGTGTTGGGACTCATCGGATCAATTCATTGAAAAATGAGCAGGATCCAAATTTTCGGACGCTGTAGAAAAAAACGGTGGTTTACATTTTACATTTTCAAATCCAGAGGGAACGGTATTATAGGATAGAGCAAATTCAAATATACGGGCGTACTACGCAAATCAAACGGGGACGATATAATAAGGTAGAGATAACCCGTGCGAAGCCGGGTAGTAACGTCTAATAAGCCAGTGAATGAAAGAATGATGTTGGCAAGATTCGAAGCCAGGCCATTCAACATCATCCAAAATATATGCACTAGGGTGGTCCTTAGCTCCATGTGACAGAAATTTTTGATGAATTTTAAAGGAGGCACCCTTCCAACTTATTGTTTTAGGTACAAAAATATGTATACTGAAAATTTTGTAAAGATTTTATAAGTTTTAGAGGTTGCTACCGGACCGAACATATATCAAATTGTAAAAAATCCGCTGATAAAACATTGAATATTGTATAGTGTGTACCATTCTTATACAACAATTCAAAAAATTCTGGTGGACAGTGGTATTGACTATTTGGGTCAATACACATAAGTGAACATGAAAATTTGAGTTACAATTAATATTTAATATATTAATGCATCAGTGTCTTTTTGTTCCTGTCTGGATATCTTTGACGATATTCCTTAATTTAACAACCAACCGCAGAAACTGCTTCTGATCCTCGCCATTTGCTGGAAGCTTGTAATACTTGCACACGAGTGCCACTCCACGCTCTGCTATGTCATTCATAACTCTTATTAAGCTGGCGGTGGGTTCTACTAACTTGCAGTTGTTATCTTTTGGCCAAGCATCAACATCTTGTTGAAGGAAACTTGATGGAATGCCTGTAATGCTGAAAAATATTCTAGTGTTTCCCTAAAAAATCTTCCAGTTCCTTCGAGCTGATCAATGTTGTTCTCTTTTGAGGATGTTGATGCCAGTTTTGTCCAGAGCAGCAACCATTTGGCTCTTGGTATCATTGGAGTCATGAATGTCATGAAAGTATGCATAAGCCAGCAATTCCTCCGACAGATGCCAGAGGTGACCCAGACATTTTTTCATTGCAACCTCTGTAACTGCGCTATTTTTATCTTTGTATCTGTCAGTGTCCTTCAAGAGTTCCAGGTCAATTCGAGAAGCAGATACGGTGCTTGAAACAAGACTTTGAAATACAACATTACAGTCAGGGCGGAGACTTAGGGGGGACAGGAGGGGACGGTCCCCCCCGAAACTTGAGGTGGGGGGGACGGAGCTGCTTATATCTCCCCAATATTTCTGAAATATTTTATGAATATAATAATAATAGCTACGAGTGACAGCTGGTTCTTATCAGCACTCAAAGAATAGAGCAATTTTGTTCAAATGACATCTTAAAATGCTACCATTACAGTGTGGAAATTCAAAAAATTTTAGATGGGGAGGGGTCACATCCCCTCTCCAAACCCCTCCCCAAACTCAAACACGACTCAAACTACATGTAAGCTACGAGTGACAGCTGGTTCCTATCAGCGCTCAAATTATAGAGCAATTTTATTCAGATGACAGCTTAAAATGCTACCAGAAATTCAAAAACTTGTAGATGTCGAGGGGTCACATCCCCTTCCCAAACTCAAACACGACTCAAACTACATGTAAGTATAGTTGTACAAAACGTTTTTTTCGTGTTTTATTATTTTCCAAAAACGTCGTTTTTTTCGTTTTTATTTCTCGTCACGTTTTTTTCCGTTTTTTTATTTTTTATGTAACTTTATTTATTTATTTATTTACTGTCTGTTATTATTTGTTTACTTTCAGTCTTGTCTGATATCCCTTACGTTGTATCCGTCCTTTCAAGGATTCTTCTAATTTACGTCACTATTTAGTGTCATCAGTTGAGAAATAAAATAGCACAGAACAGGAAATAAAATTTATGAAAGTTATTTGAATTTCTGAGTTATCCAAAATCCGAAATGTTGTCTTTGTACACAGTTATCTCAGATTGACTAATAAACTGACTCCATAATATATTATTACGTTCTTATATAAGTCAAAATTGTAGGTACAATATTTGATTACGTACACTGTAGGCCTATAGTTACAAAATTTTGTTTTTAATTGTTTAGGCCCTATGTCAGCATGGACCTAAGTGGACTTGTGTATACAATTTAAATTTGAAACTATTTCAGTATTTTTATTAACTCAATTTCTTATTAAACCAAACGTATGAAAAAGAAAATAATTGTTGTAGATTAATGTTCCTTGGTGTTTACTTATAAATTTATGTTATTTGCTGATTAAAATTAAATTGTGTAAACAAGGTTTTTAATTTTAAAATACAGAAAAGATTTAACAAAGTCAAATTATTTTCTTTTCCGTTTTTTTCTCGTTTTTTCCGTTTTTTATTATTTTGAAAAAACGACGTTTTATTTCGTTTTTTATTTTGTTTTTACCGTTTTTTACAACTATGCATGTAAGCTACGAGTGACAGCTGGTTCCTATCAGCACTCAAATTATAGAGTAATTTTGTTCAGATGACAGCTTAAAATGCTACTATTACAGTGTGGAAATTCAAAAAAATTTAGACGGGGAGGGGGCACATCCTCCTCCCCAACCCCCTCCCCCTGCTCGGCGCTGCGCGCCTCGCCGATCGTCCTTCGGCCGCTCCTTCACCGGTCCCCCCAAACCCAAGACCAAGTCTCCGCCTATGATTACAGTGAACAATCAGATGTTAGCTATCCTCTTTTCTTCTCTTCTTGTCAACTTCAACATCCAAATCTTAAGACTGTAAATACTCCAGGCCATTCACCTCGCTCTTTGTAGTCCAGCTGGTGCTCTGAATGGTATGCCCCTGGAAGGCACTCCGCCCAAGACCGTTATGGTCAGCTCCACCAGTTCGCGATAGTCGTCCGTGGTTGGTATTGTTGAAGTTGACTCTCAGCAAAGGCAATAATCTCTTGATGTACAGGAAATTGCACCGTGAAAAACTTATCGGCTGTTACTGTTTCCTAATTTGATCTGTCTATAAGTTTCCAGCATTTCTGGAATCTCTTGAAAATCATTACCGGTATGTCTGGACCTTTGGATGGATCATGAGAAAGCATGACCATTGCCTCCACATTATTTCTAGTATGAGATGGTGACATGCACACCACAATATATTCTTGTCAAGTGTCTGCTCCAACAGGATGCAGCCAGCCACCATGTTTGGTCCAATGCTTACTTTCCTTTTATGTACAGCACAGTCTCTCTCTTCTTGCCAAAGTCCTATCAACACAACGCATCTTATCTGAGTCCTCTGCGTGGGCTGTGTTAATAGAAAAAGTCTGCCTCTTCAATGCTGCTACTTGCAAGGTTTGGGCATGTGCAATGTCACACAAATCCTGTAAACGTGATTCTCATTCTTCTTCTTTATTCTTTAGCACTTCTGGTTGTTTTGCTTGTTCTCCTTATTTCCCTAATTTTTTAATAGTTTTTGAAGAAACCTTTAATTTTTCTTACAAAGCGTTGAATGTCTTTGCGCAAACTTCGAGAACATGACTGGCTATATACGGAATTGTATTGTATTGTATCGATCAATTTATATGACAGGCATCTGCTACTATTTGATTGGTTGTTTTATACAATCGTAAAACACTATTAGGATTTCTTCTTTGCTTTGTAGCTTTGTATTACTGAATGTATTATTCCTAACCTAAGTCACACACGTGTCTTTGTATCTTGTATCTTACAGTGTATCCAATTAGCTAAAACCTAATTCTAGACTTTCCTGTCAGCTTAAAAGGTAGGCCTACTATTTCAGCATTGTTTTGCTAACTGATATAATAATTTATATTCGTTCGTAATGACATTTAACATATTAAGCTTGCGCAGAGAGCGCCTCTGAATAGATATCTCGAAGGGGCGCTATATAAATGTTCAACTACATTACACCACTATACATGCAAAGATGAAGTTGACTAGATACAAACCATACAAGTCGTAACATTTTATGGCATAATAATTTACAAGCGTCAATAACAATGACTATTCGCCTGTATCAATTACCGCTCAATGTTAGCTGTCCATGGCAAACTTTCAGAGCCGGTAGCGACCTCTAGATATTATTATTTTGAGCTGAAAAAATTAAAGAATTGTTTTCTCATTCATAGAAACCAAACTAGAAAGTGCCCCGTTAAAAAAGTCAAAGTTGATAACTAAGGACCACCCTAATATGCACCACCTGCAGAGAGCTCAGATGCAGGCATCGAAAGCTTCTACAGCAACTTGACAACAAGATGTGCTAATCATCGGAGGAGACTGTGACAGACAACACGGGATGGGAGAAGGCCTTGGGAAAATTCAGATACGGAAATAGAAGCGAACGTGGCGAGCATAGAACGAGAATTCGTGACTTGAGGCTCCAATCGAGGATATTCGTATATATTCGTGAATATTAGGGCATTTTTAATATTCGTAAATATTCGTAAATATTTGTTGATGATGTCACTGTGTATTCTTTGTTTACAACTAATTTAAGACTAATAATTAAGAACATGTGCGATGGTTTTGGGGCGCTATGCATGTACTTAGTGCTGTGGTCTGTAAGGTGCTACGTTTAGGCGTCTTACTCAAATTTGCCCTATTCTTGACGAACTCTGTAAAAAAAGCCGACCTTGACCAGGCCGGGGTACGGGAACCTACAGAGCCAAAAGCGACGAAGCTCACACAAGTATCGGCTTTGGGGCGCCCAGGCGGGAGCATGCTCACACAACGTTTTTGGAAACATTAATATCATTTGCGCGCTAAATGTTAATGGTGCAGGGCGATCGGAGATCAAATCAAATGATTCGATTCAGAGTCTCTCTCTCTCTCTCTCTCTCTCTCTCTCTCTCTCTCTCTCTCTCTCTCTCTCTCTCTCTGTCTATCTGTCTGTCTGTTTGTCTCTCTCTCTCTGAAAATCTGAAACCTATGTCGGCTGACTGTTAATGAATGGAACTGTCATAAAGTCGTTGGCCGTTGGCCTATATGCGTTTGAAATTGCTCGTATTGGCGACAAATACCTAGCCCCGCCTCTCGATATAATGTAATGTAAAGTATAATTTTACCCACCTTAGGTCTGTACTTGGCTGAGTAACTGTAATATGTAACTGTTTTTATGCATATTTTTGGCACTGATTTATTTTACAATTAATTTTGAATTTTGAAGCAATTAAAAGCACTAAAAATGTTTAATATTCATTCATTGGTTAGTTTAAATATTCGTCAATATTCGTCAATTTCTGAAAGTCTTAATATTCGTAATATGCGCATACTCGTTCTTTGGGGGCGAGTGACTATTAGAATTCGCAACGGACAATGAATTAATGATCTATAAAACAAGGTTCCAGCTGAAAGAATTCCACAAATGGACATGGCGCTCCTGCGATGGCAGATCCAGAAACTTGATAGATCTTACACTAATTAACGCCCGATAAACAACGTCAATCCAACAATGCCGAACATTCCAAGGCGCAGACGTAGACTCAGATCATAGTTTGGTGATTACAAACATCAAAATAAATCTCAAAACAAGACGATACAGTACCGCAGATAAGAAGGATCAATGCTGGCTGAAAGGGAAATGCAGAGTGCATATCAAAATGCAATAGAGGCAAAAATTAATGAATTTGAAGAAGAACAGGAAACAGAAAAGAGGACAGAGCGGCTAACCGAGGCGATACTAGAAGCAGTTGAGCAAACAATCTAAGAACGAGAAAGGATTTTAAAAAAATGGATTAGGCTACAGCAGAAACTTAGAGACTGGCGCAGGAGAAAAGAGACCTAAAATCAGAAGAAACAACTCTGATTCAGCGGAGGAACAATGCAAGACAAAATGCAACGAGGTAAGTAAAGCAGCAAGATATATAAGCCAAATGCCTCGGTGAAAAATGCAAAGAAATATAAAAAGAACTATGGAGAGTGCAAGGCAAGAGAGGTGTACAGAATGATGAGGAATATCAACATAAGATGGCAGCCAAAACTTTCAAAAATCAAAGACGAAGAAGCAAAATATTGATGAACAGAAAGGACATTGTTCAGAGATGGAAAGACTACTGCAGCAACCTAAACATGGCACAAATGGACCAAGACACTGTAGGAAATCAAGTAATCACATAATTGGAAGAGATATCCACGGCAAGAGAAGAAGCTGAAAATGATATCCTACAAGCATAAGTCATAGGAGCTGAACAGCGACTCAAAACAGCAAAAGCCCTGGTAATAGGTTATGCAAAGCTGGGTTTATGGTACCCGGGTTACTCGGGTTACTCGGATTTTTTGGCAACCCGAAACCCGGGTTTCAACGCGATTAAAACCCGGGTTTGACGGGTTTCAAAAGCGTCACTTTCACCGTCGTTGACGCTGTGAATTCCGGTCCAAGCATACGACAAACCTGCTCAAACGCAAGGACGTTTGTTACCCTTGTCGTTCTGGCGAAGCCAAAGATGGTTGGCCTCATAGTCCAAGCACAAGCACAGGCCATGATGGCTCACACGCAGCATCTACTTCAGTAAGTTCTGGTTCTGCCAAATTGGGTTACAGAGTAACGAATGTAACTATGACTAATTATTTTCCGAAAGCAAATGACAACACGCTCGTAGCAAATCTCGCCAGGATGACTCCGTGCGATGGGCTGCCTTGTAGAGTTTTTACTGCATCAGAGGACATGTGCAGGATATTGATTGACAGTGGGTTTCCCAATCTTCCTAAATCTGCGAACTCTATCAAGAAACTATGGAGCTATACCATGAAGATAAGATTAGAAACTTCGTGACCTCGGACATTGAGAGCCGTAAGCAGGAGTGTCAAAAGTTAGTATACAACTGCACCTGTTTTTATGTGAAACAAGCCTGAAGCTGATACCACGAAGTCTATTACCTGCAATGAAGCAACGGAGGATAGTTAACGGCATCATCATCATCATCATATTCGTTTAATTTCAAAATAATCCAGTTGACAAAACGCAACAGGTTACAAGTAACACAATTAGTTAATAGAGTCAGGCTAAAGATAATAATTCAAAACAGATACAAGTAATTATAATACAATTAATATGTATCTTTAAACAAGATTCTTGGTATGTAATTACATTTATCATTGATTGGGAGATTAAAATTATGAATTCTGGGTCGTAAGTTATATTTGATTTGCTGTGTAGGCGGGAAAATTCCTCGGAGAACATGACATGATTCCCCACAAATAGCCCGAAATAAGCCAGAATCAGCAGCTTGGGACATATCTACAACGCTAGGGGTAGTAGATAAGAGGAAGCCTCTACGTTTCATCCTATTTAGCATACTCTGTAATTTATTCCTATCAGTCTCACTGGCATACCCCCACCAGGCAGGGGAGGCATACATTAGGTGTGCAACAGTGGTTGCCATAGCAACATCATGCAATGCGTAAGTAGACATGCCATGATCTCTCAAAACACGGAGGGCGTATAGAGAAGTGGAACTTGAGGCAAGGACTTTTTCAGTATGCTTTGTCATGCGCATGTCAGAACTTAGGGTAATCCCTAGCACTCTAATTGTGTCAACCCTCTCAGCACCTTGGATGACAATAGGTATAGATGATGCTTTGAAACCCCTTTTTGAGAAAATTATTTCACGAGTCTTAGATGGATTTAACTTCAAATTATTAGTTTTTGCCCAGGATGCCACATGGTCATATTCTTCGGCAGCTGTTCCAATATTAGATGATCTACCAGTCTTACTGTACACAGTCTACAGAAACAAATGGAGACTGCCATGAACGCTTCCATTTAAACTCGGTACATATTAAATAGTTTCGCTAAGAACTCCGTGAAGAAGTCGTTGGATGCTGCTATCAAAACCGAAATTGAAGTACTAGGCCTACATGAGAACACCGGAATACGGACGGGTCCGTTGCCTATAGCCTGTCTACTAGTAGCTTCTCGTAATCGTAATCTCCACACTTTTAACTCCAAGCGCAGGGCATCTGCTTATTTATGAGCGCTGGGTCAAGTCAGAGGGGTTGTCCAAAAGAGTAGTCCGAAGGAGGTCCTAGTTCTCTCTATTCCTCCGACATCTGCTGCAGGTCTTCTGTGTACCAATGATAAGACTCTGAACACAATGTGTTTATTGCGCAAATTTTTATCGAAAGTCAGACACAGAGCTGGCAGTGGCAGAGCCTATAGCTCCGAGGTAGACGATTTAAAGTGAGAGTTGACCATTCTTCTTAGGCTATATGCAATGTTTTTTTCATACAGAACTCTCCGGATCGACGTTTCGAGAACCTTCTTCAGTCATGAAAAATAATTTACATTTTCAGCGCTACTGAATGGCCTCGGCTGGCAGCGGCGCTATATAAATTACTAATTACATTAAATTACATTACATGTTATTAACTTAAATTTTAATTAAAAATATTTAGTTACTTTAATTTAATTTAAGCGTTTTCAGTGTTTACTGATATTTAAATTGTTTTAAAATCAGCTTTAGCCCTTCGAAACATTTCGAATAGCTTTCATAATTGTTCTGAATTTGTACAGTTACGAAACCTTTTTTCTAGAAAATACACTGCTTATATGAAAGAACATTTATCACGATTTTCTTAAAGTTTTCTGTTTTATGCAAATTCTTAACTGTTGGAGAACATTGAAATTTGTAGCTGCATACTACGGCGTTATTCTTATCGCAACAAATAGTGCATTAATAATACTTATCATGTAAAATTTGTAAACCCGTCCAAACCCTGGGTTACCCGGGTACTACGGCGGTCAAACACGAAACCTGGGTTTCGAAAAAAACCTCGGGTTTACTTTCCCTACCTGGTAACGACGAAATAACAGGTGAGATGATAAGATATAGAGCAGAAGCCGTAATAAAGGAGCTTCATAAGATATGCAACGCAGCGTGAAAGGAGGGGAGATCACCGGACGAATGGAAGAAATCCATTATAGTAGTCCTCCGTAAAAAAGTTAATGCACTGGAATGCGGAAACTATAGCACAGTTTAAAAGTAGGCCTACTAATGATGATATTCACGGAAAGACTCGCTATATATGTCCGGGTACAATGTGCATACTCTAAATCCGCATCTTATGAATCACAGTGCGTGAAAAATGGATGAGGTATTTGCATTTAGACGAGTCGGACTGGCTTAAATGTTGTTTTTGGAAATGAATCAATTTCATCACTTCTTTCTAATCCAAAGTCAGTAGAGGTTTCTATTTACTTCCGTCAAAAACGTTTCGCTGACGATGATATGTTGTGATGTAATAAAACTGTGATGCCTTTCGCAAGTAGTGGTAAGTTGTGTCTTTTCAGATTTCTATGGAAAAACCAAGAAAAGATCTGCAATTATTAGAAACAACAGAAATTATCTCTTAGAAAATATTGAACCAAATGATGAGTTAATCGCTTCATTGTTGTCTCTCAACTGCATAACGGAAGAACAAAGTCACTTCATTCAACGACAACGTTCAACACAAGATAAGAACGCAGAGCTTTTGTGCGTCGTGGAATCTTTCGATGAGACAAACTTTTCAAATTTCGTCAAATGTCTTCGACAAACCAATCAGAAGACAGTGGCAAGGGCCATAGAAAACAGAGGAGGTTTAAAGAACAAACTTTACATAAGTATATAATCAGCATAATTAGCCTCATAATAATGATGATTGCAGATAAGCCTTTATATTCGAATTACATAAAAGTCGTTCCGATACCTTAAATAATTTCTATAATTAGCGTGTCATATACTATAGCCATTGTATGGCGGCTATTATGGGTACATTTCACAACCGGAGGCAAATTCAGAAACAGAGTTAGAGAAATAAAAGTCATGCAAAATTTAAAAAAATTCTTTCACAAATATTTGCATGGCAGTGCTGAAGCATACTTAATATTGAGCAGGGCTTAAATTTAACAGATTTGGCCTAATTTTTCATTTTATTTTATTTACTATATGAAAAACATACAACTTTGATTCCTAAATATTAACAATTCCGTTACTTCATAAATACACAGTTCAAAATGCCGCCACTGCTTATAATTGGTAATTAATTAGTTTTAAGTATCCATTAAAACATTACACAGCAACCTAAATTATTATGATGATAAACTATATACATGTACCATTAAATAAATTCATTTTAATAGAAAAATAAAGTAACGGAGTTTTAGTAACGGAGTAATATTCATAATTAGGTCTCCACGCTGACCGGACGAATTAAGATACAAAAAATAGTTAGTTTATAGTAGCCAGGCTGTCAGTTTCAATATTATTTTTGAAATAAAAAAATTATATATATATATACGCAAAATGCAATAATTACAGTCACGGAGTTGTAAATCTTTTTTATACTATAACATTACCGGATAAATTTATGAAAATTGTCAACAGAAGCAAATATCCATATTGATTTCTTGTTGGTAAATCAGTGCAGACATGTTCCCTGCTATCGAAGATGTCAATTCAAAAAATGAGGGTTTTCGATTTATTCCACAGGTGGCAGAAACCCATTCGTAGCGGTGTTGTAAGCAATAATTGAAGACAGAGGGTTTTATTTATTTTTTATTATGTAGTTCGTTAATAATTATAAGTTAATAAAAAACCATATAGACTTATAGAGCAATGGACATTATATAAGTTAATAATCTAAAAATTATAAAACACCAGCACAGCGCTTCAACTGTTACCCTATTGACTCACCATTAGAAAGGACAATAAAAATTTCGAGTTAAAACTGGACTTTATATTTTTTTCTCATACTAATCATCTAAATAACATAATAGAGATATTTTTATAACTAACTCATGCCCTACATTACAATGTATTTAAAAATCATAAATTATAATTTTACTCTTTGTGTAAGCCGTACAAAGGAAAAGACGGAAATTTCTTAAATTTGCTGCGGTTGTGAAATATACCCATGTATAATCACAACTCCAATACAAGTGGTGAAAACTTGTGAAAATCTTATATATAATTCTGAGAGTTTGCCCTTCCGTTTATTTGTATGTTTATCCTGCCACTAAAGGCTCCGAAAGGGAACGGTTTAGCGATCTCAACATTTTTACAAACCATTATTACGAGCGCCTCTGATTGGTGTGCACTGCGAGAGGCGCTATGTAAATTGGTAGATACAATACAATACAATATAATTATTACGGGCATATGTAGTTAAACGCGACTATTTTCAGCTCGCAATTTAATTCAAACGCTGATATAATGGAAATTTTAAACTTCGAAATGATGGGGTACCGTAATACCAATAGGCCTAACGGCGGCCATTAAATTGCATATTTTAACCTCGCTTGATCGGCGTGACGTAAGAGAAAATTGTGTTTACGTCACGCGAGGCTAAATATGCAAATCAGGCGCATTCGTCATAAAAACGCGGCTATCGCTCAGAAAAATTACGATCGCTATAATGGAACATCAAAACTCGACAATAAAAGACAGAGCTCAGAGGTAATAGAAGAACGGCCGAGCTTCGTCTACTATTAGGCCTATATTCAGCCCGAGGAACAAATAATAGACCTATGTAAGGTAGGGATAACCCGTGCGGTACTATTTACAACTCATTATTTACTTTAAATTCCGAGACACGGACATTTTTAGTTTTGACGTGGTCATTTATTCAAACGCCTTAAAATCTAGGTGAAACCCATTTTCTCGCAACCAATAGGCTAAGGATGCCCGTTAATTAATAATAAGAATTTTTTTTAGGTCATCTCAACTAAAAACTCGCCAATGCAACACTTTGGCGATGCAAAATTTTAACGAACGTTCTGATCCCAACTATTTTCAGTTCAAAATTTAATTTCAGTTCCGATAATATGGACATTTTTAGTTGATTTTCAAACCCATCAAGCGGCAATGATGGATTACGCTATAGCTACACGGAAGAAAGTTCGATAGCTGGCGAGGTAAGCGGACATTAAATTGAAATGCGAAGTCGCTTACCAAAAACACATTAAATTCAAATGCTAAACGGGGCAGCAGCTGAGTCACAGGTAATTAAATTAAAATACACGGGAAAAAACTATGTTCACCTCTAAATATCGTATCCATTCAGATATGTGAACATTTAAAATATTTGAATCCCTTCAGCATATTGTAAGGTGCTACTACTAAGAATAAGACAACTCGTTCTAGGTAAAAGAAAAACGTATATTATAAAAGTACATTAGTTAGTAGCAACATACAACCTTGTCCTCGACAAGAAGTTCCAGAAACGTCTTCGTAGTCAGAAGCACGTCGAACAGGCGAAAATACAGCTTGGTTGGCGGCTCAGGACTCGAAACCAAGAGTTTAATTCTAGTTAGTCAAGCGCCTTAACTAATACACTGAAGACTTGGTCGGTTCTACGTCAAACGAGCACCATCGGCAACAGGCCTAAAGAACAACTGCCAAGCTTCTTCGACGAACCCTTTACCTGGGTTTAAATAGGAGACAGCACTCCTTACTTTAATAAACACAATATAGTTCATTACCGATCAAGTCTCTATCTCTTTCTACAGTAACGATATTCAACTATATACAATACTAAGCCAGTGTGATTCTCCTTACAGATTTTATTTTAGTTATAGTTACAGTTATAGTTAATGTTTTTTATTTTAGTTATAGTTATAGTTATAGTTAGTATTATTTTTTAGTTATAGTTATAGTTATAGTTAATGGATTTTTATTTTTATTAATTTTTGTTACTACTTAGTTGCAATAATTAAGACTATAAGTGAAATTGTGCATATTAACACGCTGTTTCATACTTTGCTCAGAGCTCAGAGCTCAGAGCTCAGAGCTTTGAAAGCCTTCATGAATACACGAGTTTACAAAGTAACTGACAAATTGCATAATAAAAATATCGCATTTGTTCGTTCTCATTTATGTCGAATCATACATATTGCACTTCCTATTTTTATTTTTTTATTAACGAAAATAAAGATGAATTTTCGTTATTGTTATTTTCGTTATAGTTATAGTTATAGTTAATGATATTTTTAGTTATAGTTATAGTTATCGTTAACGAAATCATTTTATTTTCGTTAACGAACATTTTCGTTATCGTTATCGTTAACGAGAATCACACTGTACTAAGCACAAAGTCAATCCTCCTTTTATATAGAGTTCATTCCTGTGTGATAAATATCTAGTCTTATCCGTACTGTCTGTAGATCTAGGATAAAGTACACACAGAAGGTGCTCGGTTGGGAAGGTTCTCCCAACATACCCCCCAACCACCACGAGAGAAAACCCACCGGTTTTCGACAAAACGAAAAACAACAACAACAAACAAATCTGAAACCAACAAAACAAAACAAAACAACTTCAAATACCCAACAATACACTCGAAGCTTCACCAGGCGACGGGCGACTCAAAAGATCCGGCATCCAGTTCTCCTTTTCAGGGCGATGCTTTATGTCTAGAGTATACTGTTGTAACTCTATACTCCATCGAAGCAATTTCTGATTCGAGTTTGCCATTGTATTTATGAACTGCAACGGACTGTGATCTGTATAGACCACAACCGGTGACGAGCCAAAGTAGACGCTGAACGCCCGAACCGCAGTCACAAGAGCCAAAGCCTCTTTCTCGATCGTTGAATAGTGCAATTCGTGAACCCTCAGTTTTCGACTCAAGAAACAGATCGGATGCTCCACGTCATCAGTAACCTGAAACAAACAGGCTCCCACACAACTTTGAGAAGCGTCTACAGCCAAGTAAAATGGTTTATCATAATCAGGTGTTCTCAAAATTGGTCTAGACGCCAATCTAGATTTTAGATCCACAAAAGCCCTTTGAGCCTCCTCATTCCAACAGAAACTCTTATGCTTCTTTGTCAATTCAGTGAAAGGGAAGACCAATTCAGAATAATGCGATAGATATCTTCTGTAATATCCTGCCAACCCCAACAAAGATTGTACCTGTTTTTTATTCACAGGAGTAGGAAATCTCAATAACGCCTCTACTTTCTGCGTTCTCGGTTGAATTGAATTCAAACCCAAATGGTGTCCCAGAAAATCAAGTTCAGCATTCGCAAACACACATTTTTTCAAGTTCAACTTCAACTGCGCATTCCACACTTTCATCAACACTTGCTTCAAATGCATAAAATGACTATCCCAATTTCTGCTAAAAATTATCACATCATCCAGATACGCATCACAAAATGATTCCAACCCTTGAAACAACTTCCTCACCAACCTACTAAACGTTGCCGGTGCATTTCGCAAGCCAAAACTCATATAGCGCCATTGAAATGCCCATTTTGAGTTACAAATCCCGTGAAAGGAACATCCTCCTTCGCAATTGGAATTTGCCAATAACCTTTTGTCATATCCAATTTTGTCATGTACCTAGCCCCACCCAATTTATCCAACAACGTATCGACTCTTGGCATTGGAAATGGATCCGCAACAGTTACCATATTCAGTTTCCGAAAATCCGTACACAACCTTCCTGACCCATCAGGTTTAGGTACAATTACAATCGGAGCCGCCCAAGCACTCTCCGATTCTTCAATTATCCCGTCTTTTAACAAGTCATCAATCTCCTTAGTGACCAAACGTAACTTATCAGGATTCATCCTGTAAGGAACCTGCCTTATAGGGCGAGCACCCTCGATTAATTGAATCCGATGTTCAATCAACGAAGTACGTCCTGGCTTGTCACCAAAAACGTGCTGAAACTCCAACAAGAGAGACATCAACTGCTGCCTTTTTTCCACATCTAAATGATCAAGTATTACATCATTAAAGCAAACTTGTTCATTATCCATGTCTTTTTTCTGTTTTGCCAAGACCACATTTACCTTCACCGCCTTATCTGTTTCCAACCCACGTGTCACATATTTCCGCAACAAATTCACATGCACTACACGTTTAGTTTTTCTCCTATCCGGAGTCCCAATCACATAATCAACTTCACCCAACCTTTTCTCTATCACATATGGACCACAGTATTTAGCCTGCAACGGTTTTCCAGTTAGCGGCAACAACACCAGCACCTTCTCACCTTCTTCAAACACCACTTTCTTTGCTTTCTGATCATACCAATATTTCGCTTTCTCCTTTTCATTTTCCTCATTTTCATTGACCAATTCCATTGAATTTTTAATTTTCTCCCTTAAATCCAAAACAAAATCAATCAAATTTCTCTGTTTTAAGTCTTGAACCCAATCATCATGCAACCATGCTTTCATAATTAACTGCAAAGGACCTTTTACATCTAGCCCAAACGTTAAGTCAAACGCAGAAAAACCCAAACCTTTAACAGGAACCTCTCGATAGGCAAACAAAACCAACGGAAGAATTTCATCCCAGTCTCCGTGAAACTTCTCACCAACAGCTTTTAACATGTCCTTTAACGTCCTGTGAAACCTCTCCAGACATCCGTTCGTCTGCGGATGATAAGACGACGTTTTCAACTGCAGCACCTGACACTCAGTCAAAAAAACTTGCATCAGTTTCGACAGAAATTCTGTTCCACAATCAGACAACAATTCATCCGGAAACCCAAACATAGTAAACACTTGTATCAATGATTTCGCCACTTCTTGTGCATTATGTTCCTTCAAAGGAAACGCCATCGGGTAATGCGTAGCCAGATCGATTACAGTCAATATAAACTTATTCCCCGATTTAACACATGGCTGTAAAGGAACCACGACATCCACAGCCAATCTTGAGAATGGGTTCGAAATCACTGGTAAGTTTATCAATGGCGCACGCACCTTCACCGCACCTTTTCCCAGTCTTTGACATACATCACAACTTCTGCAATATTCTTTTATATCAGCAAACACGCCCGGCCACCAAAAATGCCGCAACAATCTATCAATTGTTTTCGGTGTTCCCAAATGACCACTCGACGGAATGTCATGTGCCACCTGTAATAATTTATTCCTTAAGGCTGTAGGTACAACCACTTGTTTGACCTCAATGCCATTAGGAACTAATTTATTTTTCCAACGTCTTACCAACACATCATGAGAAACCTCATAGTAACCCTGTTCACGCAATGATTGTTCTGATTCAAACAATGGCTTCAACAAAACATCCGAGCGTTGTAACTTAATTAAATCATTGCGAGAAACTATTTCTCCTATCTCTGATTTAATGACATCATTGTCGTCAAACAATTCACCCACACCTGCCAAGTTCAAATCCTCTTCCACTAGTTTCCCCTGTGTGCTAGCATGAGCGTTCACGGCATCTTCATTCCCCAAGTCACCCCTATCCAATGCTGCTTGTGCTCTAGTAACCACAGCAATGTCCACAGGTCACATGTCTGCCAGATCATTTCCTATGAGTACATCTACTCCCTCCGGTAATTTATTAATTAAGCCACACAACACACTTCCCTTCACTCGTTCCGAATCCACTTCAATTTCCACTAAAGGAATTTCAATGGAATCTCCCACTACACCCTGAATCAAACGATTTTCCTTTGTATCTTTAAACTCATCATTTCCTAATCTTTCCCTGCTGACCAAAGTTTGAAAAGACCCAGAATCCCTTAGCAGGACTATCTGACGCCGTGTACCTCCATGCCCATACAACCATGCATTTGAACAAATTGGCTTATACTTATCATGCACATGCATAGCACCTTGTGAATTTTCAGTATAGCAGCTTTCATTCCCCACTAACTGAACTGGTCTCGGAGCATTTTCAAAATTTCTTTGTCCCGTTGCCTCCTGTGTATCTCTTAACTGCCAGCAATTTGAACTTAAGTGCCCTTTACGGTGACAATACGCACAACTTCCTTGTGACCCCAAACTCTTAGGAAAAGCCATCTTATTTCCCTTTTTAGGTGACCTCCAATCAGAATTCCAAGGTTTGCTTTCAAATTTCGGCGGGTTTGCATAGTGACCCCAATTTTCTTTTTCGAAACTTGAATCCACTTTAGTTTCTCCTTTGAACCCTCCAAATGTTTCCACCTTATATGGTTTGTACAAAATAGCAAACTCATCTGCTAATTTGGCTGCCATACTCAAACTTTCAGGTTTCTTTTCAATTACCCATCTATGAAGTTCTGTTGGCAAACAATTCACAAATTGTTCCAATTTAACAACTTCAATCAGTTTATCTACTTCTTTCGTAGCACCTTCCCCCTCGATCCAACTATTAAATGGCAAGCTCAAACGAAAAGCAAAATTTGAATATGTCTCCAAATTTCCTTTTTTCATTGTTCTGAACCGTTTTCTATAAAATTCCGGAACACGAGCATAAGCTCTCAACAATGCTTGCTTCAGAATGTCGTAGTCTTGACATTCCTCCACACTGAGCTCTGAGAACACTTTCTGTGCCTTGCCAGTTAACTGAGTATTAATTAGTCCCGTCCATTTATCTTTTGGAAATTTGTGTATTTGCATTGCTTTTTCAAATGCCAACAAGTAATGTTCAACATCCAATTCATCAAATTTCGGAACAAATTTAACCGCATTCGACATTCGAAACCCTTGATCCATGTCATCATGATCAATTACAGTATTTTCCAATTTCTAAAATTTTAACTCATGTTGTCTTATTTTGTCTTTTTCTTGCTGTTCTAATTCCAGCTGTAGCTTATTCTGAGCTGCATCCGCTTCCACTCTCATTCTTCTCTCCAATACCTCCGCTTCCAATTTTATTCTCCTTTCCTCTGCTTCTACTCTCTCAGCTGCTACTACAGATTCTAATTTTATTCTCCTTTGCTCTGCTTCTACTTCTGCTCTGCGTTGCTCAGCTGCTGCTTCTAACTTTTTCGCTTCCAGTTCTAACCTTCTTGCTTCATTTTCTGCTTCCAACTTAAGCTTAAACATTGCAAACTCAACCTCTTCCTTCTTCTGCTGTCTTTCTGCTTCCTCTCTCTTAAATTGTCTATCAGCCTCTTCTGCTTCCTTTGCTGCTTTTAACTCCAACGACTTGCTTTTTATTTTCCATTCCTCACGCATAGCCTTAGACGGAGATACTAATTTCGATAAACTCTTTTGCATTTGAACCTTATTTAATCCTTTTGTTTCTTGGCCTAAGCGTTCTAACTCAACTTTTAATTTTTCAACTGTCAAGTCAAAGACATCTTCCAACGTCAATGCTTTCGCTGCTACAGGCGTCTCCATCTTACCTGCTTATTCACTAGTCTAGTCTATTTTAGACTTACACAATTTCTTTACTCTGTTACCCCAAAACTTTCCCTTTTTCACTCCAATTTTCTTCGAAATTGTCGCCTTTTATAATACTCTACGAAATTTTCGCCTTACTCGCTACTCTACAAATTTGTCGCAAATGGACGAGCCCCCAAATGTACGGTGCTACTACTAAGAATAAGACAACTCGTTCTAGGTAAAAGAAAAACGTATATTATAAAAGTGCATTAGTTAGTAGCAACATACAACCTTGTCCTCGACAAGAAGTTCCAGAAACGTCTTCGTAGTCAGAAGCACGTCGAACAGGCGAAAATACAGCTTGGTTGGCCGCTCAGGACTCGAAACCAAGAGTTTAATTCTAGTTAGTCAAGCGCCTTAACTAATACACAGAAGACTTGGTCAGTTCTACGTCAAACGAACACCATCGGCAACAGGCCTAAAGAACAACTGCCAAGCTTCTTCGACGAACCCTTTACCTGGTTTAAATAGGAGACAGCACTCCTTACTTTAATAAACACAATATAGTTCATTACCGATCAAGTCTCTATCTCTTTCTACAGTAACGATATTCAACTATATACAATACTAAGCACAAAGTCAATCCTCCTTTTATATAGAGTTCATTCCTGTGTGATAAATATCTAGTCTTATCCGTACTGTCTGTAGATCTAGGATAAAGTACACACAGCAGGTGCTCGGTTGGGAAGGTTCTCCCAACAATATATAGTAAGTATGTAAGTAGCCTTTATTTGCAGCCGTTAAAAATTGCGTGTGGAAATAACCCGGGCAAAGCCGGGTACAAAATGCTAGTCTTCATATAAAAGGTCATGATAGGGTACTTTCAGGGCAACCTTAAATTTCAAAAGAAAGTTATAGAACCATTCTGAAAAGTTGTTGCGACCACTACGGAAAACTAATATCCGACGAAAAGCCTTTGTGGATATTGAAGCAAAAATAATATATTTCGATTAAGAAATTGTGTTTAGATATACCTCTACGCCTTTAGATAATTTTCAGAATTAACTAATATTACTATGTTAAACTTGAAACTGGTCGTATTGCTGCAATGGGCTTCTAGGTATAGCATCGAGCTCCTTTGGTAACTTAGGTTTTCCACTCATTTGAAATACGTTTTTTTACTTCTAGCGCTGATAAAAATTGAAGTGCAAACTCGTGGTGAAAAGTGTAAAACGTCAATGGAAACAGAGCTACTTCACCAAAAACTAGATGATCTTCGAGACAGAGTCAAACCGTGGTCACATCAAACTGATAAACTCATCAGTCAACTAAGGGATGAAGAAGTAGAAATTCTAAACTCTCAATTGGACAGACAGACTGTGGTCGTTTGGATCTGGTGTCGTTCACAAGCAGCCCTTGAACATATTCAGTGTCTGTACGAATCGAATCAGTTGAGAGATATCTTACTTGGTCTTGCAAATATTCAACCACATAATATTTCAATGGTGATCAACATCGATGGGAATCAATTCAAGAAAACCGTTGGTAAGTTCTTATGAACGCACTCATCGTGAAGAAAACTTAATGTAACGGGCTAAGACTAATGAAATGACTAAGGCAGTGCTGTAACAAAGTAAGCAGTGTTTAAGTTAGAAAGACAAGAACTTTTAAAAATGTGTCTTTATGTAGTCAAGCGGTTCTAGGGCAATTCGTCGCCGGACAATTCGTCGCGGACAATTCGTCGCGGACAATTCGTCGCGGACAGTTCGTCGCGGACAGTTCGTCGCGAATTATTCTTTTCTGTAATATTTTTCATCAATGGGACTTTATTTAAGCAAAGAAATATTCTCATGGATCCAGCTTCTAATTACGGAAACAATTATTTTCATCAATCCAGCTTCTATTGAATCGAAAACTTAGTTTCATCCATCCAGCTTCTATTTCGGGAAAATTTATTTAGATCAATCCAGCTTCTATTTAACACAAAATGTTTTAATCAATCCCACTTCTATTTAGCAAGAATTCTTTTCATCAATCCCACTTATGGTTCGCGAGAAACTATTTTAGTCAATCCAGCTTCCATTTACGCAATTATTTTCATCAATCCAGCTTCCATTTAGGCAAACAATTATTTTCGTCAAATCCAGCGAATTATTCTTTTCAACGCCATAATTACGACAGCACACAACATTTCACTTTCGTAACTTCAAAGGCCCAGGAAGATGAATGAAGATTATGTATTCTGTAAGCAAGCATTTGCTGATTAAGAAATACGCAATGGTTTATCTAAGTGTGCGGACTGTGGTTTTGGATTATGTTGTATGCTGTAATTATGGCGTTATTAGGCCAATGACGAATTGTCCGCGACGAACTGTCCGCGACGAACTGTCCGCGACGAATTGTCCGCGACGAATTGTACGCGACGAATTGTCCGGCGACGAATTGCCCGGTTACCAGTCAAGCCTACTGCTAGAGAGAGGAAGCTGATAGATAAATGGATACTTCACTAGTGTAAAGAACAGAATATCAACTAGGAAGCATAATCGATTCCTTTTAGAGTAACATAATTATATATATATATACAGCAATCAATTTTAATTCCAAAAGTATAATAGAAACAATGAATTAATATTTGTTTTTTTATTAATAATATTATATTAAAAAGTCTGTCGTATTTTAGTTCTGAGTGAGAGGCATTGAGTGACCAAACATTTCGTCATATGCACTTTATTTCTAATATTATATAATTAAAATTATAATGATAATACATAAACACAATATCAACAATTGAAAACAAGCTAAATATAAGCAAACAACAATTATACAAATATTAATACATAAAAAGAAACATATTGTTAGCAGTCAAGTATTTGCGTATTAAGGTGTCACGACAATTCGTTTACCGACATTTCGTCTACGACACTCCGTATAGGCCCTACAGACATTTCGTCTACCGACATTTCGTCTAAAAGTTATTTGATATTGTCACATTAAAATGGAAGCTGGATTGATGAAAAAATTGTTTCCCTAAATGGAAGTGGGATTGATGAAAACATTCTTGTGTTAAAATAGAAGCTGGATTGATCGACATAATTTTTCCCTAAATAGAAGCTGGATACCAAGATGGATGCATGGATGAAACTAAGTTTCCATTCAATAGAAGCTGGATTGATGAAAATAATCTGTTCAGTAATTAGAAGCTGGATTCCTGAGAATATATAGCACGTTTTAGCGAAACTATAAGAAAGTGGCCTCTGTTGATTAGCCGTAATGGATACAGATAAACTTGTAGACGAGAAGTCGGTAGACGAGTTGTCGCGGAACCGCGTATTTATGATCATATTGTTTTTATTTTAGTTGTGTGTCCGATTTCCATCAACTTCACTCAGAGAATCAAGTTACGAGAAAATGAAGATGTATATGGAGTCACTAAACTACGAAATAGAATCTACGTCCTCTGTCGACAATATAATTCATATTGTTTTGCATCTTTTGCAACCTTACTTCGTGTCCATCAGGATCGAAAACCATTTCGACTAGAGGAAGAAATCAGGTTTTTAGATATTATCTCTCCCGAAATCATTGCATCCAGTCAGAAGGAAAATTGTCTCTACGTTTCTGACCCAGGGGCATACTGTGCCTGGAAGATTACAAAAGAAACAGATGACCAACACAAAATCATCAAATGGTTGACCATTGATTCTTGGCCAGTCAGTCTGTCAGTGTCCAATTATTGTCAGTTGTTGATTGTTAGTTGTTCATTGAACAGTCTCATGATCTACGGATCAGACGCAGAACTTCTTCGATCTATTCAGCTACCAACAGACATTGAAGAACCTCTCCATGCAGTGGAAACATCCATCGGGAATTTCATCATTATTCACAGGTGGATGGTAAGCGGGGAGGAGGAGAGAGTGGAGAGAGTGGGTCAAGTTGGGGAGATATGGCATGGAAGTGGGGCATATGTGAATTGACCAGAGATGGACAAATGGTAACTCGTCGTTTTAGTTCTTCAAATGAAACCCAGAAATTGGGTATGTCTTATCTCTCACTCGATTCAGACGATCAAGTATTTGTGGCTGACAGCCGGAATGATAGAGTGATTCGCTTGGATTCCGATCTCAAATGGAATCGAACTCGTTGTCCAACAACAGAAGAAAAAGAAGAAACGAAGCTACAAAATCCATGGAGATTGTGCTACGACGAAGAAAAGAAACAACTGATCGTCGTAGGAGCTTTAAGAGTTATTAATGTTTACACTTTAAGTCGTAAATAGACCTAAACTCAATTTCATCGAAAGTTTCTGACAAACTATTATCCCTTCTAAACAACTGATTCCAATACTTTGTTTTCAAAATAATATTTAATAATACTTAACCGTCGGGCTATCAGGGGAGGTGGTTGCCACCCCCCCTCCTACGTTTTTATGCATACATTTTTTTCATATGGAATATAATTTTTGCAATTTAGGTAGCTGTAGCAGATTCATTGGCGCACATTTTGAGGTAAACATCATGGTGGTAGCCCACGCCATTAAAAAGTTATACCCGATATACCCGAGGCACCAGGGGGGTGGATACAACCCCCTAGTTTTTCGACTGCGCTTATTATCTATTCTTTCTATAAGAGCAACAAATATACCATTCTTTAGAGGGAATGTAGGGCTTCATTTGCATACTTAACACTAGAACGTCGGCATGGGTCATTTTTGACCCATAGCGCACTTTGCGAGCGTGCCATGTAGCACCCAGTAACCATTAAAGGAAAATATTTTATGACATCTATGGCATTGTGGCCGCAAAGGCATAGAAGAAAAATCTTATTAATAGCTGGACACGGTATAGGAATTAGAGCAGCCAATACCTAGAACGTCGGATTGGGGTAATTTTTGACCCATGACACTATTACTGCAAATGCTTATTTTTCTAGTATATATTTTATAGTAACCTTGCATATTTACGACGGCATTGCAAAGCTCACGTTCTTCCCGCCATTTGTAAGCAGTTGTGTTTATTGTTTCAAACACAATTGATATAAAAACATCAATATCTGAGGGTTATCGATACCTGCGCTAAAATGAGTCGTCGTGTACGATATAGGCCTGCAGCAAACCAAGCCCTTCGTTTGATTCAAGAAATCGGTGAGGACACTTCTGCTAATCGGAAGACAATGATAGCGAAGCCTCTGTCTCAGATACTGGAATACAAAACCTGTCTGTTGAGGCAAGTAGCAGTTCTTCTGTTTCAAGTGTCGAAAATGATCATGGTGGACAAGACGAACCATTAGCATTAGAAATCCTGAAGTTCCTATCTCTGGAAGTGTGCGTGCATGTGGTCGAGGGGTGCACGTGGTCGAGGACGAGGTCGTGGTTACAGAGGGGGTCGCTCATCATTTCAATATCGTGACAACCCAAATGTAGCAGCTACAGAAACCAGGGAAGCATCAAGGGATGGCAATGTCTGGATTTTGATTTCACCCGATGATGCACCTCGTGGAAGGCTAAGCAGTCAGAACGTGCTCCGCGAAGTTTCAGGACTAACGCTGTTTGCGACACAACAAATAAGAAAAGATTCTATTCTGATCGCGTTTCAACTTCTGTTGATGAAGGTATATTGCGTCACATCATCCAACGATGCACTGAAACAGAAGCACGAGGGTGTCTGGGACTCGACTCATGTTCAGTATCGCTTGATAGTACATACAGGCACTTTAGGGGTAGCATAAATAAATTAAAAGTTTAACATTCTGAAAGCTTATTACAATGATATCAGTAAATCATTCAGTTATTTTCAGGACTCGTGCAAAAATGAGCGGTGCTTCTACGGCGGAAGATTCCGCCATGCAGTGCATGAAGAAATTACTTCTGCGGCGGAAGGTGTTTAGCATTTTATTTAATGACGACACTAACCCTAATCCTGACCCTAACCGACTCTCACAACTCCTAATCTGACCCTAACAGACCCTCGCGACGCCAATTGATATAAGTGACACAGTTTGGACAATGCGCATGCGCCGAAGACTACGCATGCGCAAAGGTCTCCTGCCGCGGAATTGTATCGATAATATTACTCATGGGGCGGAATTTTCCACTGCAGAAGAATTATTCTTCAAAAATACATGGTTTCTATAAATGAAACTGTATGGGTCAAAAATGACCCATTCCGACGTTTTAGGTGGTAGAAAAGAGCCGACGTTCTAGTGTTAAAAATGATATGCGTGAAAAAATGGCTGAATGAAAGGACTCCCCACTTAGTTTTTGTCTGTAGCGTATTCAGTTTTCTTCCCAGCAGAGAAACAAATATACCATTCTTTAGAGGGAATGTAGGGCTTCATTTCCATACTTACAAGTTTGTCTTTTTGGAAACCGGAAGTGATCAAAATAAATAATAATACGCGTAATCTGTGTGTGAAAATGGCTAAATGCAGCATTGTACATGTATGCATGCATACATGTACATGTATATGTATGGATGCATATTTATACGTATATAAACATGTGTAGGTATGTATTTGTGTATCTTGGATACACAGATCAGTTTCAAAACACACATAATCGTATATTTGTTTATCCAAAAAGTACTAAATGTACGCAATAATATAAAATATCACTAATTATCGGTTCCTTTGTTAAAAATGATGTAATTTCGAATTGCATTCACATAATGTACAACTAAATACACCATTCTGTACAGAATTGAATGCTGAATCCATTGGTGTATTAAAAGAAATGCTATGTGAAACCAAACCCAGAATCCAGTGGGGGTGGTAACCACCCCCCTTGGTAGTCCGTGTCACAAAAAATGCTTGGTAGCCCGAGGGTTAACAGATATAAAATTTAATATGTTACACGGAACAGCTTATTTTTAAATGTTGCCAATCCTCCACATTAGAGAAATAACAGACATACAATATGCATAGAACGCCAAGTAAGAAGATCGTAACGGCCGATGGTGCTAACCTTTGGCAAAGAACCCAACAGCCACCTGGATTAGGTGGCTGTTGTGCAAGAAAGTAGAACCTTCTAACAAGAGGTTAAATTTCTTATTTCCGGTACGGCTTTAGTGAGCCGCTATTATTATATTGAGATAGCATGTAGCGGTCGGTATTGCAGTAAGAAACGATCTATGGGCACTCTAAATATCGGACGGAAGAAGTGGTCACTGGCCGACTTAATATCATATGGATGGAAACAGGTCACCATGACCTTACGAAGGGCGGCCACACTGAGTTTTTTCTCAGAATCAATAATTGTGGCTTCGTATTCTCATCCATGCTCTCGTCATCTCTCGCCTCGATTACTGCAACTCTGTCCTATCCGGTCTTCCGTCATCGACACTACAACCTCTTTCCTCTGTTCACACAGCTGCTCGCTTAATTGATGTCTTGGTCCCAGAGGTCACATTACGCCAATACTGCAGCAACTTCACTGGCTTCCCATCTGCGCCCGTATCACCTTCAAAATCTCCATCCTCATGTATCATGTCTACTCTGGAACCTCTCCCTCAAACATGGCATCCATGGTTACTCCATGTCGTTCTTCCAATACTAGTTGACTCCGATCATCCACGCGAAGAGATTTCGGATGAGAAGTTCCACGTCAACGGCGTTGGCGGCTGATGGCAGATCTTCTTCTGCAAATGTATTCTGGACAGACGAAACGAATGAGCCTTGTGGAGACGATTGTTTCTTCTCACACGTCTTACAATGGTCTTGTCCTTCATTGAAAAGTCTGTCCTCACATCTTTTTCCGCAGATCGAGCAGATCCTTCGCTTACTGCAAATGGGACATATACCTTCTGCATTCAGTTTGACTTTCTTAAAATCCATTACAACTTCTGCAATATTCATTGACGTCTAAAACAATCCAATTTTAACATGCATTAGAATAATTGTACATGTTGAATCATAACTCACAGTTGCAAATACAAACACACATACATATCCTCAATCATGTCACAACCATCTCGAATGTTCACGCAAATAAACTCACACACAGTCAACAAAGAATCATCCCACTTGCACACATCCACACATATGCAAACATATACCCACACACACAGGCAAACACACACACATAGCCTCTACATGCACCTAAACATTTACGAACTTTTATAATTAAATATTTAACTTACAAAGTTTTTTCCTAGGATTTCCAGTTGACGTGGATGGTTCCATTTCTCCAGTTGAAGTGGATGGTTCCATTACTCCAGCTGAAGTGGATGGTTCCATTTCTCCAGTTGAAGTGGACGGGTCCATTTCATCGGCCTTGCGTTTCTTTACTGAATAAAATCAAATGGAAAAATTAAATTACAGCTTCTGAGTAGATTTCTTCAAGAGACACCACATAAATTCACAGAACAGTTGAATGGGTGAATGAATGCATGTGTAAATGAACGTGTAAATGAACATGTAAATGAATGATGTTTCATTTAAAGTCATCGTTAAATGTTAAATTATATATATATAATGTCTTCATTAAAAATTTGTAAAGTATATAACAAGACTCCATAATGTGGCAAAATAACTTTATTAAATTGTAATATAATACATGACTCCATCAAATTGTTAAAATATAGGCCTATAAAATGATTTAATTAAAAATTATAAAGTACCATATAGCATGACTCCATAAACGTTAAATTATATATCACGTCTTCAGTAAAATGATATCAATATAAACAATTTGCAATAAAGCATTCTTTTTTAAAAAAATCATAAGTATAGAACTATAGATAATTAACCCTCGGGCTAACCAAGGGGGGTGGTTGCCACCCCCATAGGTTTTATGCATAAAATTTTTTTCCGTGTGGAATAAAAATTTTGAAAATTAGGTAGCTGTAGCAGATTCATTGGCGCACATTTTTAGGTAAACATTATGGTGGTAGCCCACGCCATTCAAAAGTTATACCCAATATACCCGAGGCACCAGAGGGGGTGGATACCACCCCCTAGATTTTTGACTATATCTTATCCGTCATTTAATATTAAGAGACACAAATTATACCATTCTATAGAGGGAATGTGGGGCTTCATTTGCATACTTAAATGTTTGTCTTTTTGAAAACCGGAAGTGATCAAAATAAATAATAATACCCGTAATATGCGGGAAAATGGCTGAATGGAAGGACTCCCCCCTTAGTTTTTTGTCTGTAGCGTATTCAGTTTTCTTCCCAGGAAGAGAAACAAATATACCATTCTTTAGAGGAAATGTAGGGCTTCATTTGCATACTTAAATGTTTGTCTTTTGAAAACCGAAAGTGATCAAAATAAATAATAATACGCGTAATCTGTGTGAAAATGTCTGTATGCAGCATCACAACGTAAACCAATATATATGTATGGATAATATATGTATGAATGTATATTTATGCATATATAAACATGTGTAGGGATGTATATGTGTGTATCTTGGATACGTAGATCAGTTTCAAAGCACATAATCGTATATTTGTTTATCTAACAAGTAAAAATATACGAGATAATATAAGATATCGCTAATTATCAGTTCCGATGTTAAAAATTATGTAATTTCGAGGTGCATTCACATAATGTACAACTAAATATACCATTCTGTGCAGAAATTGAATGCTGAATCCATTGGTGTATTACAAGATATGATATGTGAAACCAAACTCGAAATCCAGGGGGGGGTGGTAACCACCCCCTCTTGGTAGTCCGTGTTACAAAAAAGCTTGGTAGCCTGAGGGGTTAAACTCACATGGCATCTTTCCACGTTCCAACCGTTTCGCTTCTTTGCGTAGATTTTCTTCGTATGATTCAACGTGAGCGAGAAGGTCCACGTCACTAATATCCATTGCAGACCAGTCGTTGTCGTTGTCGCAGACTTGAAGTAAATCTGAATCCGATACGTTCATATGCCAATCGATGTCTAGGTTGATGCTTCGTTCTGTGTTCTCCGCAGCTCGTACCAACTGCGAATCGGTGACGTCCATATCCCATTCGTTGGTTGAATGTTCAAATCCCTCAACCGTCCTCATCATTTCCGAATCTGTTATCATGTCAAGGTCCATGACATCAGCTAAGTAAAATAAAATAAATGTGACTAAATACATGTACATAGCATGCTATATATGAAATAAACAGTATAAATTTACCAATAACGATAATCATTATTATAGCAAACATCACAATAGTTTATTTAAAATGGTGCTATATAAATGTCAAGGTCATGACATCAGCTAAGTAAAATAAAATAAATGTAACTAAATACACATACATAGCATGCTACCAAATAAACATTATAAATTTACTAATAAAGATAAACAATATTTGTAGTAGACATCTGTTTATTTAAAGTGGGACTAAATAATTGTTCAGAATGAATGTATAAAGCAACTTTCAAAATTATTATAAATACATATCACAAAATGATAAGTCTATGCTTATAGACTAAGATTCCTTCGCATATAGCATGTTATATCAGGTAAATATTATAAGATAGAGAAATGGTAAATGCAGATGTTAATGGTGTATATAAATTATGCGAACGTCCTGAAAAAAAGATAAATACATAAAATAAATAAACAGTACTTACAGGAGTGTGAATGTACAGCTGGATCCAACAGTTCCACAAATCGCAAGAGTTCAGAATCGTCGATGTCGAATCCATCACCAGCAAAGAACATCTCGCTATCGTCGTTCATTTCCATCGTAGAAGTCGAGCATCCAAAAGCACAAATGTGTGCTGTTCTGTTCTAACGTTGGGTTTTTAAAGGAATATGAGCAGGGTGGAGGCTAGGTAGCGGTTGCAAGCGGTAAAATCCTGTTCGATAAAGATCACAGCATCGTCTCCACACAATAACTCAGAAATCAAATAGGGGCCTACTATCATAATGTAGCAAAGTGCACAGCCGGAGGAACTGAACATTAAGAGTAAAAGCCTTTACCGCATATAATTGCTTGACCTGTTCATAAAAATTGTTTCGGCTTAACGACACTTTTTCATATCGAAGATGATTAGTGTCGGAGGCAGAAAGCAACCTCTGTACTCCACGTTTAAATTGCGACCGAGCCACCCGCAGTAAAGATCCGAGAAATTAATCTCTGATAAACCGACCCGACCGGGAAGCGAACCCGGGGCGCCGGCGTGACGAGCAAGCTACCAGCCCACTCGACCACCAAGGATCTCTATTGACCTGTTCATTTACCAAAACCTGTAAGTATTGAACTGTACTGAACAAAAGCAGGTGTAATGTGCCGCGGGGCAAATTTAATAGACGTGAACGATATAGTGGACTGTGCTATTATGTTGGTCTGCAACGGAAAAGGTCAGTGCAAAGGCTGGTAGAAATATTTCCAATTCGTAGAAGTATTATTATAAGACTTGTTTAATTATATGCTATGTAATAATTTATAAGTCTTAATAATTATTCAGTTTACTATAATTGTCAACTATATACAAAGATGACGCCACTCGTTCACACTTTATATGGGGAACGATGCAATCCTAAGCATTTGCCGTCTCCCAAAGTTGTTATATAGCGCATTTCAGATTTCAAAATATAACAGACTCGTGTTGTTTATATTAATAATAATATACAGCACATATTAAGTAAGTGTATCTTTATTGACCTACATTTTTAGTGTACCTTGGATGTATATTTACATGTTAGTTTGAATTGGGTTTGGGTATAAGCAATGATAAATTAGGTCTACTTAGATGGTTACGCGAACCGGGAATAATTATATGTGGTTAAGTGGGTTAAATTCTTTATGTGGCGCATTTTATCAAAATTGCCGATTGACTATTATTTCTTGACTAAACATTTATAGATGGTTTTATATTGGAAGGACGCACAACTAATATGCTCGGCTAATATAGCGCTAAACAAAATTAGGTCAAATGTGGATAGGAGTGAGCAAATATACAGGTAATTTGGAACAGGTGTGTGAGTGTGTGTATCGAAATGAGGTCAGCGCAAAAGGAATATGATTAAACAATGAGTACAGCCAAATTTATGGCTTGGGCAAACGTTTGGTCAATCTGATGGATGATAGGGATTGTTAGGCAAGACGCTTATATCCTGTCAATATACGGCTGTCAACAGTGGGGTGAAAGAACCTAAGGCGAACATTTAAAGATTCGGTTAATGGAATAAATTGACATCGCAGAAGGAATCTGATTAAGCAAACAGTTGAGCCAAATTTATGCCTTGGGTAAACGCTTGGTCGCGTCAATGTGCGATAAGGATTGTTAGACATCCAAGTCGCTTATATTCTGTCAATAGAAGGCTGCCAACGATGTATTGAAAGAACCTAAGGCACCCACTTAAAGGTCAATTCATTTTATAATGCTTAAAGGTATACATTGTGCCTAAGAGTTGGGATGAACAATAGGTGACACTTAAGCATATATGTGTGCGCGCATGTCTGTATGTTTGCGTGCATGTCAGTATGCATGTCCGCCTATATGTACATCTGTATGTCCGTCTGTATGTCCATATGTATGTCTGTATGTTTGTGTCCATCCGTCTGTCAATCATTTAGACAGATGCCCTAAGGTCAACCAATCACAGAGCGGCGCTACCAAAAAATACCCTAAGCCCCGCCCCCGCCCACTCTGGTAAGGTGATGATACCAATTCAACAATAGGCTAAGCCACGCCCACCGCCTATTGTTGAATTGGTATCATTACCTTACTAACTACTTCGAATCCCCACCAAGCGGGGTAGACGTTGAAAAGCCGTGCGATGGTATTTTCTCGAATAGCATAAAATAGCCATTGACCATGGAGACCGTGGGTGACTAAAACACGAATAGCGAACATGGATTGCCGGGCTTTACAGCTTCATCATGTCGGAGTTCAATAAACATCGCCCTCCACCGTTTCCCATGCTTGAGACTGGCACTACTAAAGTACGGCCCGTTGCGAAGTGATTTTTCCTTGAGTTTAGGTTCGTGTGTTAAACGACATCTTATGGCTGACAAAGTCGTTAACGTCGACAGTATTCCTACACAGGCTAATTCGCAGAAGGTGACCGTCGTTAGAGACTATGCTGAATTTAGAGAGTATCTTGCGACCGTTTCTGAGGTGTGTAAGAACATCGTTTTGTTTCCCGTGCTTTTCAACACCTTAGGGCCTTTGACTTCGACCTCACCACACCCACGCGATATTGGGATTCTGGCAGTTTAAAAACGATTAATTATATTATCATAGGCACGATGTGAAAGGCTTTGTATAAACCTCATTGTTAGTGCTGGCTTTTATTGTTTAGCGCCATCTGTACTAAACGTCATTCTAACTTCTCTTTCAAATACTCTATCATCTAGAGTATTTAAGAGAAAACTCCAATATTATTGGAGATATCGCTTGAAAGTAAGTTATTATTTGAGGGAAACTAGGGAAAAAAACTCATGATGATTATGATAATCACTTTTGTAATGACACAGCGTCGTTAAACAACAGTTAACCAGCGCATCTGCGGGTGGTGCCAGACCTAAGTTTAAGACCAAAGCGGAGGGCGACGATAATAATCTTCGTTTTGACCTGGCGTCGTTCAGCATAAAACTACTTCTGCGATTTAGCTTAATATCGACCATCGACTGATGACTGGTCAATTAATACAGTGGCGCTGTAGAAGCTTCCACTGCCCTTTGTGTAGATTATACTAGATTAGGAAGGTAAATTAGATTGGCCTTCTAGCAACTGAAAGGAAGCTGGGCGCTAACGTATTTGTAGTTAAACTCTAGCAAATGAGGAGAACCATTAGACACCTTGAAATCCCATTCAGATGGCGCAATAAATTACGATCTTCTGCGCTTGGAATCCCTCGGAGCGCCGTTCGAGCAACTGCCTCAGAAGTTTCACTCGACGGCGTAGATGTCCGATGCGTACGCCTTGACGTGGCGAGGGGGCTTCACCCGGTCCTGACATCTGGCCAGCCAGGGAAGATGAGCTTCAGCCCGGTCTGACTCCTGGCCAAGCGGAGACGAGGATCGGTGACCAAGTACGCAAGGGCAACATTACCTCCGCCACTGAAACGTTCGTGCATTGCACCTCGTGTGCTTTGTGCCAGTCTCGGTGCCAGTCCCAAGCCTGGAAGAAGGAGGAGGGCGACGCTAAGGGTCTTTGTTACCATACAGCTTGTCGTTAAAAAGTCCAATACTACTAGATGATATTGGTCGGTAGGTTAAGTACTGAATATCTGTATTAGAAGCTTTGCTTAGACGCCTTAATAATATTATAGGCTCTTACCGTCACTATAAAATAATGACCATGATAATGCATAATATGCTCACTATAAATAACCATAATAATATTATAATTATTACAATATACCATTTTTACGTCCGTGTTATATTACAACTATAGTTTCCCGTTGAAATGTACCAAACTCCGCGTTACAACCTGTTGTAATGCTAATCCAAACCATGGATTAAGGAGGAGGGTGACGCTAATCATTTTTCTCATAGCACGGCGTCGTTAAGCGGCATCTGCAATCAAATGGTACGGCAATTAAATTGTTTGTGCCATTCTAAAAACAATCCAACACTGCCTGCACTCTGGTAATGCCAATCTAAAGTCTGCGCAAAGGAGGAGGGCAACGCTAATCATCTCTACATGTATTTGACGTAAATAAATAAATAACCCAGAATGGACATCGCGGCCAATGTGAGCTGTAATATGCTGTAATGAATACATTGATCGCACACTGCAAATAGGGAGGTAGGACCCTCCCTGTAATGCCGAGGCTACGAAACTGAAGTCGATCACACTTAATAGCCATAGCTGCCCATCAGGCTAGATTAAGGGACAGCTGCTGTTATTCTGGAATTGTCCGTATCGCCTCCGAGAAACTATTCCCGCTCAATGTAAGAAAACGAAAAGCATTAGCGGCCTCGGTATACCGGATTCGCATTTTCGCTTGGCATCGCAATCTACACTGTGTCCACGATAAAGTAGACCCCTAGACTTTGTTACATATCTTGGTCAATTGAAATACTATAGGTACTAAATTTGGTGCACATGAACTTCAGTCTATTCTATCTAAACCCTGCAAATTTTATTACAATTGATGCAACGGTTACGATGATATACCCTTATGAAATTGGGTGGTTCAGGAACCAAGTTACCAACACGTAAAACGCATCGACAGATGCGTGCGCGGCTGATCATCCTGACTCAGCACCAGTTCTCCGACAGCATTGATATTTGTTTGCGTCCATGGTTTTGTTTGCGTCTCGTGGTTTCCTTGCAACTGATCTGGTTGTGGCAATCTTTTTTAACAGCTTGCTGACACCAGCTAGGGACCAATTTTTCATTGGAAATTCTGTAATGAGTCTCCTACGCCATACCCCTTCGTCTCTCTCAACTCCTTGATTAAAATCTTGTCCTCTGCACTGAAAACCATTTCTTTACAACCAACTACTGTTACTGTTACTGTTACGTAAAACAGATCTCGTAGTCTAATTGTTTCCGAAAATGACGCTTATAAACAACAGCCTATCCCTGCGGTAGCCAGAAAAATGACGTAATTCTATGCGTTTTACGTGTTGGTAACTTGGTTCCTGAACCACCCAATTTCATAAGGGTATATCATCGTAACCGTTGCATCAATTGTAATAAAATTTGCAGGGTTTAGATAGAATAGACTGAAGTTCATGTTCACCAAATTTAGTACCTATAGTACTACAATTGACCAAGATATTTAACAAAGTCTAGGGGTCTACTTTATCGTGGACACAGTGTATTCGAAACATTTAACAATTAACCTATTATTTATTGTGTTGAAAGTTTAAGGTTAATGTCGTTAGGGTCATTTCTTAGGAATAAAAGACTTTGCATTTTAACGTAATGTTTATTAGACACCTTTAAATCGTATGCTTCTGAAGGAATAAAAGGCTTTATTGTTCTATCGTTAACCAATGACTAACAATCAACGCTACGACTAAAGTTACGCGATATATTTCGCAAAAACAATGAGCAATGCATTGTATTGTATTAAATCATTCAGTATAGAGCCTCTCGCAGTGCACACCAATCAGAGGCGCTCCCAGTCAGTGGTAAAGGCCGTTGCTCTGGTCGATGCCCTGTTGGGTCATCCATTAATTATGTCAAAAATATGGGAGAGGAAGGGTGTCTGGAAAAGTTTGAGGAGGGTTGTTCAATACAAGGAGATAGAGGATCAGATGGCGAGATTGAAGACTGGCCAAACGCTCACATAATTATGCCAACGCTAAGAAATGAAGTCGCTAAGTCCATTCTTAAATAATCTCATAGTTTAACGAAACACTATGGCCGTTGACGTCGATTAAAAACACAGTGCTCCTTCCTGACTGCGATAGTTCCATAATTGTTCACGAACTATTACAATTATACGGTTTTCATAAATCTTGTACTTAAAAGGCGGAAAATAAGCTCAAAGAGGTGTCTAACAACTATTTTATTTATGTTCCATATCCGGAGGCTGGAGCTACGTTACCTTATTTGGCAATTGGAAGAGGGCAGTGAAATTGTCTTCAAGAGCTACATGTAGAAGTCATTACACATCCAAGCAGAAATAATACCACTCAGAATAGCAGATTAAATACCATTTGAATGCCTGCACAAATTCATCTAATGAGAACATATGAAAAACAAAGGCACTGGTTGTACACTGGCAGTGCTAGTCCCAAGCCTGGATGAAGAAGGAGGCGTTAGTGATCTTTCTTATCACACTTTGTTATTAAACTGAAACTACTAACTGCTACTAGCACAGGCTTTTAAATCCGGAACTGCTCGTATTCAGGCAGCAGTCGAGAAAGGAAGAGACGACGATAATCATCTTTGCTCTGCAACAGTGGCGTTAAACAGCAAGTCATCAACCAAAAGAGCTTTTAAAGCGGAACTTGAAAAACTGCATTTCCGTGCAGCAAGTAACAGTACGAAGCATATTTCCTTTTGTATCCTTGGCTTTGTATCAAGGACTTAGAAATCTAAGTGCATTTTCACCTGGCGGCCCGGCTGACTATCCGCGCCTCAGATTCACATTTCGGTGTGACCTTGCGCGCGTTACAAATTTATTTAATGATAATAATAATATTGCAATTTGTTCAAAATTATTGGTATCATTATGGAGTACATCAAATGCTCGTTCAAAGCCTACCAAAGTACCCGAGATATTCAAGACTTGTTTATTTTTTAATTCTGTTGTATTTATAGTCTTTAACGTATATATCAGACACCTTTAAATCATGTGTTCTGAAGCAATAAATAACTTTTCGTCAAAGCGTTGTTGTTCCCTTCATAAATTATGAATGTCTATACAACTTAACCACTACTTTACATCTGGCATTGCCACTCCCAAGCCTGGAGCAAGAAGGAGGGCGACGCTAATCATCATTGTTATTACAGTGTCGTTAAACACCAACAAGGCAACCATTCCTAATTCTGCCGCCTCTGCGGAAGGAATGATACGGTCATGAGCCGGGAGCGGAGGGAATACTTAGACGTTTTAATTTGGGGAAGCAATTCATGTGACACATGCCCATTATCCACCAGGATCTATGAAAAAAGGCGGAAATCAGCCTTTATGTATAGTTGCTCAAAAGACAGGAAGATAGTGATAGCGGATCAAGACTTCAAACTTGTCTTTGTCACGCTGTCCCACGAAACCCCACCACTGCCCACCAGGTTCTACTACTTCGCAACTACTTTACCTGTGGCATTGCCACTCCCAAGCTGGAAGAAGGAGGAGGGCGCCGTTAATCATCATTGTTACTACAGTGTCGTTAACACCAACAAGGCAACCAAACTATGCATAGAATGTCTACATAATTATATTCCTAATTCCGCCTGGTAGGGCCAGTCCCAAGTCCAGAAAAATGAGGAAGGCCAAGGTAATCATCTTTGTAACGACACGGCGTCCTTAACCCATTATTGCCCAAACTTTCCCCCATGGGCCAATCTTTATGATACTTTGGAATATAAGAAATGATGCTAGGGTAAGGTCCTTGGAACTTGTATTTATGTGATTCCGCGATCAGCCGCTAGATGGCGTGCTGTTCCCATTTGGGAACATTGGGCACATATGGAGTCTGTTCCCATTTGGGAACACCATGCAAATTTATTGCAGATATATAATCTATTAAATTTGCAGTTTTCAGTGACTACACTAGTTTTACTTTATGCACAGCATATATAGACTGCTCTGCTAGAGAAATAAAACCACACATCAATGTTGAAGTAACTAGTTTTCAGAAGTTATAAAGCAGTGCCAATGATAGCATTGTCTAATTCTGCGATTGAACACAACGAACATACACATCAACATATTCCAGGTATTTCTCCACGATGCCTTCCAGGAGACTGACTGAGTGGCTATCTGATAGCGCCGTTGGAGGATTGTCCAACCGCTGCTTAGTATTGTTCACAATTTGCCGCCAGAACTCCAGGTGATCAGACAATCCACCGACTTCAACGTGAAGACGCCAGGCAGCAACAACAGTCATGTTCAAACCGTTGATAAAGAGTCGCACCACCACTTCTTGGAGCCAAATACGGGGTGATAGTTAGACACGAAGGGGTCCAGTTAGCCCACAACACCCATGTGAAGAGTATGCTTTCCTATGACAGCTGGTTGACTTATATCAACCACATACTTTTTGGCTGAGCTCCAGCGTTTCAAATGACTCTACTGCAATGAAATTGGTAGCGACAGTCACACGCTGGTTGTCTCACAGCTATATCATAATTATGAAGAAGTTTCCATAGTAGACCTCATGGCACGTCGGGTTGGTAATGCAGCCGAGTAGACAAGTAACAACGTGGTGACTCAGCCCAAGCGTTTGGTGTTAAAAGTACACCTACACTTTGACGTTGAACGGAGACCCGTTGTGAGATGCCAGAACCAACAGTTGCATCCGTTTGCCTCGAAGGTATATTTTAGTTGAGTGATGGCAGTAACGGGGTGCTGTGACTCTCATCGTCTGAACCTTTATGCACAGAAGCAGTAACTGGCCAAGCAACAGTAGATGGAAGAGTCGAAAGCATTAGGACATCTTCATCCACACACTCTTCATTGGACACACCATCCACTATCTCTGGTGGCATAACTTTCATTGGACACACCATCCACTATCTCTGGTGGCATAACTATTTCAAAATCTCTCTCAATAGCAGACACTGCATCTGAAGCCTGTGCTAGGTGAACAAGCTGCTCAGTGTTATCATTGTCTCCATCTGCATCAGACTCTGTAATGGTAATCGCCTCTGACAAGGAGACTTTTCTTTGCACCTGGAAAAACACTATATATAAGGTGTGATTGCTGTGTAAACTAGAAATTCTAATTTATCTCATATTCATTTATAAATATGGACAGTAGTAATGCAATCGATGCGGAGTTTTCAATAACTCAATGAATTTCTCCACCATGTTCCCAAATGGGAACAGACTACATTTGTGCCCAATGTTCCCATTTGGGAACATCAAAGATTTCCTCAAAATTTCTACCGCAATACATTTGATTTTTTAATTGCACATTTGACATATCAGTAGCTACTTAATGTCTCACTTAAATCACATAAACACTTTTAAAATTTAAATTCTCTTATATTATATGCAGACGAGAAACTGGAAGCAGCCGGATTTTGAAAAAAACCGAAACTTTAAAGATGGCTGCCGCTCACTAGAAATTTTTGCAAACTCAAGATTAGGCTAAAATATCGTAAATGGACTATTTAACAGTCAAAAGCTGCCCACAGTAATTAAATAACACGATACATTTATTTTATACTTAAATTCATCCGCATGTTCCCAAATGGGATCATTGGGCGCTAATGGGTTAATGATTTCACCTCTGGATAGACCAGAATGCACCACGCGCCCTACAATCGCACTGCGCAAGCCAATTTTCTTTCAGTAGTTCATCTTCCTCCCTGTTAACATCTTTGACTTGAACCATGGTGTAGGATATAGACTTGAACAACGAACAGGCATTTAAGACCTTTTTCTCCTTACAAATATAGAGTATATATATATAGCCTAAGTATGTGCAATTTACGATATGACATTTATTAAAAGGCTAAAACAGAATTAAGTGTAGGCCTATCACGATAATCAGGAAAGACAACAAAACAAGAAACATTCCGGATACAAGACTAACTTTATTACACATCTATCTTCCGTAATGACCAAACCTAACATCCAACCATTAATCTAAGTAGAATAAGCTAATTATTTTCATCAACAAATACATCGCGAATGCAACGACAATAGGCCAAGTGTCACTGTGTCAATAGCCTAAAATAGTCTCCCAAAATGATGTATAGCTAAGCGCTCTGTTAAATAGCTAGTCCAGTAGAAGTATTCGTGAAGTAAAATTTAATATTAAACAATAACGTTTTCAAGTAGTGGAATCCAGAACGAAATACTTTATCGCGTTTTTAGTAGTTATATAAGAAAATATATTTTTCATGACCGACAGCAATTCTCGAGTCTTATAGTTATGTCAGAAGAAAGCAATGCTTTGAATATGAGGTGATTATAAGGAGAACCTTTGAATTCTGTATTCTGAAACGAAAGTGGTAGGCTACCAAATAAATAAGCATGCAGGTATGTATCCCAGCACTTTTTTAGCTTATTTTTTTCTCAAATTACAAATGCTTTCAGATGTATTTATGTGGAATCATAAAACAGCAAAAACTGGCAACTAAGTCGTCAGGTGGAGAAATTCGATGGCAAGAACAATGTTATATAAATTCTTTCTTTGGTTCAAGTAATTCGTCACATATTTATACCACATCCAAACGATTTTGACAGGGACGCTTTTAGATCTAAAGGAGATTTCAATTTGCTAATATAAACATTCGGCATCTCTAATTTTCGCTAAACGCCCTGCAACTTCACTAGAATCCGGATATATGCTCTTTCAGAAAAATTCATATGGTCGAAATATAATGCCTGTACTACCAACTGTGATGAAATGATCAGATAAAATAGCAATTGCTTCACTTCCCATTTCAAGACCCTGTGGCTGTGTTACTGCTTGGAGTTTAAACTGCTTCGCTGAAGAACTGCTCTTGCTATAAGGTTTATACTGTGTGTGTAGCTTCGCAGTTCCATGAGTCCTTCTGTGTTTCTTTAAATTTCCAGGTTCTGCAAATCCTTTGTTACAGAACTCGCATATGTATGGTTTTTCTCCTGTATGAGTTATCATATGACTCTTTAGATTACCGCCACGTGTAAATCGTTTCTGACATAACTGACACCTGTATGGTTTTCGCCAGTATGGGTTCTCACGTGTCTTTTCTGATGACTATTTTTAGCAAATGTTTTCTGACATAACTGGCAACCGTATGGTTTTTCCCCAGTATGGGTTCTAATGTGCATTTTCAGATCACTATCCCTAGGAAATGATTTCTCACACAACAGGCATTTGTATGGTTTTTCACCAGAGTGGGTTCTCATGTGTGTTTTCAGATTACTACCATCAGCATATGATTTCTGACATAACTGACATTTGTATGGTTTCTCGCCAGTATGGGTTCTTATGTGCTTTTTCAAAGTACTCTGTCGAGAAAATGATTTTTCACATAACTGACACATGTATGGTTTTTCCCCAGTATGCGTTTTCATATGCAATTTCAAATGACTACCATTAGCAAATCTTTTCGGACATAAATGGCACATGTATGGTTTTTCACCAGTATGGGTTATCATGTGTTTTTTCAGACGGCTATGATCAATAAATGATTTCGGACATAAATGGCACAAGTATGGTTTTTCTCCAGTATGGGTTCTTATGTGTGTTTTCAGATCACTTTCTTTTGCAAATGATTTCTGACATAACTTGCACCCGTATGGTTTTTCACCAGTATGGAATCTCAAGTGCACTTTCAGATGACTATAAAAAGTAAATATTTTCTGACAAAACTGACACCTGAGTGGGTTTTCGTCAGTATGGGTTTTCAGTCTACTACCCTCATCAAATGAATTCTCATTAATCTGGAACTCGTATTGTTTTTCTCCTGTATGGGTTTTCGTATTCGCCATCAGGCCACGTGATTAAAAATTTCACTGTTTTTCTCCAGTATGGGTTCTTTGACGAGCTGTTAGATGATCACCTGGAGTAATCGTTTTCTGAAGTAATAGACATCTGTGTAGTCTTTAAATGATTCGCAAATAGTTCTCCAATCACCAGATTCTAGACAAAGTTGGAATTTGTATGACTTTTGACATGCACTTAAATGTAATTTCCGGTGCAAAAGTTTCATCAATTGTTGTTGTCATAACCCTTTCAACTCCAGCAGTGTCCGGTTTCTCATATTTTCGACAACTTCATTTAAGTTTCAATTTCAGATGCTTACAAGAAGGGTTCACGTTTCAACTATGAATCTTAGTTATTTTTCAAGTAAAGTAAGAAATTGGTCACACAGAAAAACCTTTGTGACGAAATACTGAAACCATCCAGCTTTGGTATAATATCACACCCTTATGTTAAGTTCAGTGTGACTTACACTAAAGATGAAATAATTGACTCTGGTGAAAGTTGCACTCAATTAAATCCCTTGTAATTTGCTTGATGAAGATTAATGAGTTGTAGACCTTGTACTGTAACTGAATGTCGCTCGTCTTCTATGTGTAGTTGCTAAAAAGAACAGCACAAACTCAATTCTTATATTCATATATGAGATTCACATAGTGCCCCTTAAAGAATATCTACTTTATATGCAGTGAAATATAGAACATAATTTCATTCCTGATCAATCAATCAAAATGTTTATTGCAACCAATGAAACAGAATAATCAGGTATACATATTGCAAATTGGCTACAAAAAGGAGGCCCTAAAGGGATAAAAAAAATCCCGCTAACTATGGACACCAAATTACTGATTAAATTAGATGATTAATGGTGGCCTTAAAACAAAGATCATCATTGCAAACATATACTTGCAGTAGTCAAGGGAAAAAGCAAAAATGAAACAAAGTCTCTGCGCCTGGCCGCACCGGTGGCATTTACCCAAATCCCAACCCATAAAGCAGTTCATAAACATTTAAAACATATTTTAGGCATGTTTTGATCGCTCATCCAACTTCTACTTCTACTATAACATATTTAAATCCCTCAACCAACTTCTACCTCTACTAAAAATATTTTAATCGCTCATCCAACTTCTAGTTTTTACTGCAATAATTATATATACATTATGAACAAATGAGAGCAAAGTGCCGAACCCTGAGTGACACCACACATTAGACGACTCTTGGAAATAAATGCCACGTAAGTATACTGACTAAGCGCAGGACATATATAAGATGGAAACCAATTAAGTGCTATGATCAGAAACGCAAATCGGTTAGAGTACACCGGCGCGCATATACCCAAAATCCCAACCCGTACAGCAGTTCATAAATATAAAGTTATAGTAAAGCTAGAAGTTGGATGAGCGATGAAAATAATGGTACTAATGCTAAATTATTGCAGGAACATTAAAAATTGGATGAGCATGTTTATAGCAGAAATAGAAGCTGGATGAGCCATGAAAGAATGATTATAATGCTAAATTTATATTAGCAATTTCCATTTAAAAAGTAATGGCTTATTTTACTATTATCTATGGTCAACTCCATTTTAGCATATTTATTTATTTATTTCAATGATTTTAATGACTGTCTTTAATCATCCAGCTTCTATTTGTGGAAAGATTTTTTTCATAAATCCAACTTCTGTTTCTGCAAAGAATAATTTTCATCAATCCAAAGTATCGTTCTTTGACTTTATATCGTTTGAACAAAATAAGCTAAAATGGAGTTGAATTTACATGGGAATAAGAAAAATATGCTAAAATGGAGTTTTACCCAGAGTTGGATCTCGTGTAGGTTGATAGATATTATGATTTATTTACTGACATAATGAACAATGATAACATAAGCTCAATTTACTGCCTATAAAATTATTATAAGGAAAATTATATCACATTCTCTTTTATTGTGACTGAAAGATTTCTGTTTGGAATTCCTCTGCTTAAATTCAGCAGTCAATGAAGACAATTGATTAACGTTGTATGAGTGAATGGTTGCAACTTCAGACATAAACATTGATGGCAGAGATTTTGTGCTTAAAGAAACAAAAACTACCAAATCAACAATTTTGTTCTAAGACATAATTTTTGCTGTGTTGTGGTGTTGCATCTCACAAATTCTGAACAGTCTCAACATGAAACTTTAAAAAGTAGATAATAAAAATGATGATGGAGAATGAAATATTGCAAATTCTCTTTGCTAAATAGAAGTGTGATTGACGAAAATAATTTTTGCTTAGATAGAAATGGACTTGGTGAAAAGAATTTCGCTTAAATAGAAGCTGAGGCAAACCTGTTTTTTTAGCGTATTTAATTATAACAAACCCTCAATCACTGATATTCCTCGCTCTACCTCAATAAAAGCACTAGGCGTCACCATCGATGAAAAACTTTCAGTCACTGAACACACCAACAAAGTCGTCAAAAGTGGCTCTGCTTCCATCTTCGCCCTTAAAACACTCAAAAACCATGGTGCATCTGCAGACTCTCTACAACTTATCACCCGCGCAACCATTATAGCCAGAACAATGTACGCTTCTCCCGCCTGGTGGGGTCTGGCGAGCGAAAAGGACAAATCCCGCATAGAACGTCTGAATAATAGATTAAAACGCTCTGGTTTTATTCAGTCAGATTCACCTTCTACGAATGTTCTTGCTAATAAAGCAGACACTTCACTGTTTAAAGCCGTTCTCTTAAATGAGAATCATTCACTCAGATGCCTTTTTCCTAACCAACATTTTACGCCCTATTTTCTTAGGGTCAGACCACAAAACTTTAACCTTCCTGATAAGGACTCACGAAATTTTATATCTCGTATGTTATTCCTGAACTCTTACTAAGCTATTATTACTTCATACTATTATATCTATATGTATTTTTTTTCTCAATGTACACCTACAGCGTTATGTCTGTTGTTAACACATTAAACGAATATATGATATTGACTATTGCATGGGTTTCAGCATTGGTCGAATACAGGTTGGATTGAAGAAAAATAAGTGCTACAACGGACGAAATATTCGATACGCTAAAATAAACTTTTACTTCGAGTTATAGGAAACGGTCCATGACAAGGAACTGGGTCTAGCGATATCAATTGGTCGTCTAGTGTTCGTGAGAATTAGTTTCTAGTATTCGCTTTCGGAAGAATTAAAACATTCAGCTCAAACCAAAACATTACCAAGTTCTCTCTCACAGACACTGCTGTCGTTTATTATATGTGTTTGTCCACTAAATTATATGCACAGAGTTATATACATAATCTTACCAGGTTTGGCACTAAAGTCGAATTTCCACATTAAAAAAATCTGGTTTATTCAGTCATCGGCACAAAATGGCGAGCGATTTAAGTGATTCATTATAATGACATGTAAGCTGGAGTTTTATGTTTATCCTGTCATCTAGCGAATAGCTGTACATTTACATGTTATACAATTTAAGCTTAACTATTAACAGAATAGACAGCCTGCAATACAATGAAATCGTTTTGTTGACTTGACAGTTTGAATTAATAAACGAATATTGTTATCAAAGTATTCTTGTTTCACACATTTTATGTATTTCCGAATAACCTAGAGCGAATATCTGTTATAGATTACTCTGATAAGCTTGGGTTTTAGAATTGCAAAAGTTCAGAGGTACGCCGACTCTGGCCGAGCAATTTAACCGCTATCTCTCTGGCAATCTGGCTCACATCTCTCTTGGATATCACAGTCTATCCAAAGCTTCAGTCAAATAAATTTAATTTCTAAGGTCTTAGGGTGTAGTCTTTTGTATTTAGAATTTTTTTTGACAAAGGAGAGAGCACCATAGTATAAATGATCCTATAAATTGCGATTGATTGGTTGATATATTCATTGCTTGATTGAAAGGACCCATTGTATGCCCAGCTGTCTTGGATTTTATGAGTCGATGCGGAACTCCTCGTGGAGTCATTTCTGAAAATAAAACTGTATAACGTATATATTCTGTTCTGTTCTGTTCTCAGCCATCCTCGCTTCGAGGGTCGGCCGCATCATGAAGAATATTCCTCCAACGACTCCTGTCTTCCGTCAGTCTTATCATTTCCTCCATTGTCAATCCCGTCCATTCCTTTATGTTGCCCAACCAGTTTGTTCTTGGTCTTCCTCTTTTCCGTTCTCCCGGCATTGTGCCTGCAGCATGCATGATGTCTTTCTCCATGCATATTTCCTCTCTTCTCATGATGTGTCCGAAATAAATCATTTTTCTTTCTTTTACCGTCTTCAGCAGACTCCTCTCCACTCCTGCCGCCCCCAACACCCACTCATTTGTCCGCATTTCCGTCCAAGATATATTCATGATCAGTCTCAGACACTTCATCTCGAATGCCTCTATTCGTCTCTCCTCCTCCTTCCTCAGTGTCCAACTCTCACAACCATATATAGCCACCGGCCACACCAGTGCTCTCCACAACTTTATCTTCGTTGTATTTGTTATGCTATGACTCTTCCATATCCTTTTAAGGTCTGTGGCTACTGCATAACCCTTTGCCAATCGAACTCTGAACGTATATATTAGACACCTTTAAATCGTATGATTCATCCGCTATAAATAGCTGTTTCGTGTCATCGTGAGCCAGTCAATAGCGCGTGATATGTCGCGAAACGAAGGAACATTGAGCCAAGCTAACAAAACTAACAATGTGGAAGTTTAAACGGAGTTCTTTCTCGTTGTCAGTAGCCTGTGATGCCCTAAGAAGTCGTTAAACTGTTCGAAGTCAACGCTCATAATAATAATAATAATTAAAAAACCACTCTTGCGACTTAGCTCAATAGCGACCATCATCTAATGACTTGGCTATTAATTTGATTTTAGTGTGGATCATGCTAGATTAGCAGATATAAAGTGCATTGGCCCTCTAGCAACGGAAAAAGAGCTCAAAGCTACCGTATTTTTAATTAAACACCAGCAAATGAAGAATATCCTTAAACACCATTAAAACCAATTCTGGTGACGCAATAAATGACGAATTTTGCATTTCGATTCATTAGGTTGGACAGAGTTGGTATGTAATTCTCTTTCATGGAATATTTACACAATTACAAAATAACTACATAATAATTACATAACTCCGACACTACATGCAGCAGTGCCAGATCAAAGCCTGGAGAAAGGAGGAGGGAGGCGCCAATAATCTTTGTTATGTGTGTGTCCACAGTTTAACGGCAGCTTATGACAACATAGGCCGTTGCTGCCGACAAAGACTAATTTTGGCATATCACAGCTCTTATTTGTTATGGATGGATGGATCCTCAGTTTAACGGCAGCTTATGACAACATTGGCCGTTGCCGCCGACAAAGATTAGTTTTTGGCATATTACAGCTCATTACTAACCGTATAAACGCTAGATTTATAGCGCCATAAAAGCACTATTTAAAGGTGTCTATGTATTCCATTTGTTTAATGACCCCTACATTCCGTCTTGTGTAAAATGAACGTAGTGCCAGTTGTAAGCCTGGCTGAGGGAGGAGGGTTACGCTAATCATCTAATCATTCCAACACAATCAACCATCAACAGTCTTTCTGATAACTGGACTCACCTCTATCCCAAATTTCAGTCAATAACATTTAATTATTATTATTAATTAAAAATTTTATGTGTTCAGGGCTAATGTCATAAGGGACATTTCTTTGGACTTCAAGATTTTTGCATTTTAACGTAAAATTTATTAGAGACCTTAAAATCGTATTCTAGCGAATGTAAGCCTATAAATAATTTTATCGTTCAATAGTTAATCAATTACGCGGGCAATCCTGTGATTGTGATCAACGTTACTACTGAAGTTTCGCGTGATATGTCGCTAAACAATGAACAATGCAAAACAAAACTAACAATGAGGTAGAAATGCAATTGTTTCTTGACGTCGTCAATGGCGTTTGATACCATGAGAAGTCGTTAAACTTCTCGAAGTTATAGCAGTGTTGTAAAACACCATATAGCAAAACCAACCAATGCATATAGTGTCACGAAAGGCCTATATATTCCTAATTATTCAGCCACTGAACGTACTCTGGAAGTGCCAATACCAAGCCTAAGTAAAGAAATAGGGTTATGTTAATCATCTTTGTAATGACACAGTGTCTTTAAACAAACCAACACATGCTTAGGTGGTGCCAGACTTAAGCCCATGGATAAAGGAGGGGGCGACTCTAATCACCTTCTCCATGATATATAGCGTCGTTAAACAGAAAACTACAATACGATTTAGCCCAGTAGCGACCATCAACTGCTTATATTCGTTTTCGTTTTATTGATAAAAATAATCTGACAATATGCAGAAATGGGTGATGATGGATTAGAAGAGTTAATTAGATAATTAAGAAAAACTATTAAATATTTGTATATAACTGATGAATTCGCCATTATTACAGATGAGCTATTTTAGAAGAAATTTATTTTCGGTTTCAGAAAACTGTGGCTAAACACTAACTACGCGTCGGAACTTTAAAATATTCGTTGCCTTTAGACACCTTTAAAACCGTTTTAAAATACGCTATATATTTAGCACGCGCGCTTTGTTGCAAATAATGCGATATGTCGCACAAAAACTTATTTCATTTCGACGTCAACGGGTGAGAAGCGATTTGCAAATTTTAATGATGAGGTGAAAGGAGGACGGAGAAGTATTATCTTCTTATTGCAATGTAAAACTGTTTAGTAATTGTAGCCTAAATATAAACTTGCATTAATGACGACTACGCTTGTTTTGTTCTAGGCTCGTTCAGGTAAAGTATACATTCTTCTTTGATAGCACAAAAACCACAAGGGATATAGACTAACATGTTATAAAGGTGCTTACTGTCAGCCATCGCTATTAGTCTCGTTTATCCACTATGTAAATTGTTACATATTGAGTCTCATTTGTACCCTTATACGGGCCACCTAAGCCCACCTTACCTCAAAGAATCGTCAGAGCTGCAGAAACCTAGTCTTATATAGCCTCGGATGGCCGCGTTAAAAAGGTGTTTAGCAGCAACCATTACAGTAGTTTCTATAATTGCTCCAATATAAATTGTTTACTGCATTAACGTCTGCATAGAAGTTAACTGATACTAAAGCGTATTTCATATAGCGACAGATTTTGGTTGGTTGATAATTTACTGCTTAAGAACACTGTGTCATAGCAAAGACAAATAGCGTCGCCCTCCTCCTTCTACTGTCTTGGAACTGGCACGATAGAGTTCGAGCAGTGGCGAATGTATGCGTTAAAAAGGTGTTCAGCATTAACTTTAACGTATGGTCTGAATTGTTCCTTTAGTAAATCCGCCAGTACCCTAAGGATGGAGGGAGGTTTGGAGAGAAAAGAGGATTTCACTTTTTTACCCCAGTTAGGCCTATGTCAAATTATATTAAACAGGCTTAGCGTACACTTCAAAAATCAGTTACCATTACTATCAATGAAATTATTCGACTTGAAATAGTATCTAACAACCAGTTACTGTAATTATCTTCTATCTGCCCTACACCGATCTGTTTCCTGTTCTGATCTAGATGGTTCCGTTTCGTGGCAGAAGCTGTCGTCCTCCACTCCTTGTTCGCTAGGTGGTCGAAAGATGCCTGACACTAATAGCGTCGTAGCCAGGTGTCTGTAGAGGTGGTCAGCTGACGAGGAGGAGTGCCTCGGTGTTGACATAGACCTTCGCCAGGAACCAGTCATCAGGTGTTGGCAACACTTCCACTCATACGACTTCGACAAACACCGAACCTACCGCGTTTCCGGTTTCAACCAGTACGTCAAAGAAGAGGGGTGCTAAGGATGGAGAGCGGATTGGAGGGAAAATGGATTTCACTTTTGCCCCAGTTAGGTCTGTCTTAAGCTTGGATTCAGAAAATTGATCGCTTACCTGCGGTAGACAATATATTTTATATGCAGAAACCGTTTTACAGTTGTTTAAGTGGACCATTGCATATGAAATGTGTCACCCTATAACTAGACAACTGTTCAATTAACAAGCGATTATAATTATAATAGTAATTATAACTATCCACGTTTTCTATTACAACAGTATGGCCTCAGACCTGCTCAGTTCTCAATGAATTGATCCGGTGAGATTCTACGCCACCGCTGCAGCCCGTTTGATTGGGTGTCACGACATTTATTTACCTTTCGTTAGATGCTGTTTAACGACAATTGGTTGAATTAAGGATATACTTACTTACTTACTTACCTACTGTAATCGTAATCGTAATCTCCAAACTTCTAAAGCGCCACTGGGAAAACATTGTGTAAAACAGTGATGATTAGCGTCGCCCTCTACTTTCTCTAGCCCCGGAAGTACGAGCAGTGGCGTAGTTAAGATTAAGATCAACTGAATCTCCGTCGCTGGTCGCAATCTGGCAGTGCCAGTCATAAGTTTGGAGAAAGCAGGAGGGCGACGCCAATCATCTTTGCAATGACAAAGTGTCGTTAAACGGCAACTAACCAGCCAAACAAGGAGCAACTGCAATGGTAGCCACAAGATGTCGGTAAACGTTGAATAATAGTTTGAGAGCAAAATATTAATAATGTATCAATTAAGGTCGCCGTTAAGTAATTTTGTTCTCGCTGAAACTATATAATATTATTATATATTTAAGGTTTTCGCGAAATTGTTGACTTCATCGCGTCTTCTTCTTCTTGTAGTTCTCTGCCTCTTACGCAGGTTCAAATGTCCGACGTAGCCACTCCTCTCTTTGTTGGGCCTCTTCTTTCAGCTTCCTGTAACCGTTTGTCATGATGCAATCCAGCATCATCTGTCTTGGTCTTTCTCTTGTCTTCCTCCCCTCCCACTTTTCTTTCAATGACCGTTCTTAGTAGTGAGTCTCCTCTCAGCGTGTGTCCAATCCATTTCCTTTGTCTCTTCCTTATAGCGCGTATATACAAGGACTCCTTCTTCTCCAAATCTTCCCATCATTTCTTCATTTGTTGAAGTGATGGGAAGAATTGGAGAAGAAAGGGTAGGATAGTGAGAAATATGAACTAAGCTAGAGTCAAATTAAATGTAGTCTTTTTACCTCGTACAACAATAGACCTATAGGAGCTGAAAGTAAATATATTAAAACGGAGATAAGATGGGAAAAGTAGTAGCAAGTGAAAATGAGAGAAATTAAAGTAAATGAGATATAAAGTGACACACAGAGGCAAGGAGAAAGAACGAGGATGAGGGAAACAATCGTAATCGTTAAAGTAAAAGCAGTGTGATTCTCGTTAACGATAACGATCACGAAAATGTTCGTTAACGAAAATAAAATGATTTCGTTAACGATAACTATAACTATAACTAAAAAATATCACTAACTATAACTATAACGAAAATAACAATAACGAAAATTCATCTTTATTTTCGTTAATACAAAAAATAAAAAAAGAAAGTGCAACATGGACGATTCGACATAAAATTAATGAGAATGAAAAATGTTATATTTTATTATGCAATTTGTCAGTTAGTTTGGAAAGTCGTTTATTCAAGAAGGCTTCTAAAGCTCTGAGCATATTGTGAAACAACGTGTTAATACGCACAATTTTTCTTATAGCCTTAATTATTGTAACTAAGTAGTAACTAAAATTAACTAAAATAAAAATCCAGTAACTATAACTATAGCTATAACTAAAAAATTATACTAACTATAACTATAACTAAAATAAGAAACCATTAACTCTAACTGTATCTATAACTAGAATAAACTCTGTAAGGAGAATCACACTGTGCTGACAAACGTTTAAAGGAAACACTCGTCCAGAAAGAGTTTCATATCTTTATCGATCCCCCTTCCCAATTTAGCGACTCTCGGTGACTCGGTCGTCAAATCGTGAGAAAAAGACGAAAAATAACAAATAATACTAACTATAACTATATCTAAAATTAAAAACCCATTAACTATAACTGTAACTATAACTAAAGCAAAATCTGTAAGGAGAACCACACTGAGTATAAGCGGAGTTACAGGCGATCAATCTGTAACGCCCCCTACAGTAACTGTAGGTGACTTACGCCACAATAGAGTTTATCCTAATCTGGATACCGTTACCTTGAAACTATAATGAACTGGTAGTGAACGGACTTCAGTTCTGTCGATTTTAATTGCAAATGTAACAGTAATATTGTAAAGGTGCATCTTCATGTCTATAGCGTTTTCATTCTTCCGCTTCCTTCCTTCTGCCTTCTCTCTGGAAACTCCCCAGGCATAATTGTATTTAATACCATATTCCTATAAGCCTATGCTCAATGTAAGTACGAATGTTATTACCAGAAGTAACTAATACATGATAGTTACCAGACCGTTTGCTGGTCGTCTGCCCCAGCGGTAAACCTCTTCAATTAACCATAATTATTATCTATTTTCAAGTAGATCCGTTTTGCGGTTTGGTATTTCCAAAGCTTACCCTCACCCGTTTCCTCATAATATGACCTAATTAACACTACACAGAACTTGTACCATATAACTTGTACCACTGCTACTTCTGCTTGCACTCTTGTCCATGCCTTTGTCACAACCAGACTTGATTACTGTTGTTCACTTTATGCTGGCCTCCCGGCTGTTCGACTGGGGTGCTTGGATCGGATCCTGCGTTCTGCTGCCCGCCTTATTGGCCGCATACCAAAATATGGCCACATCTCTGGATACATGCTCGACGTTCTCCACTGGCTCCCCTCTGAGCAGCGGATTGCGTACAGAACAGCTGCCCTAGTCTGGCGCTGCTTACTAGGTTTCGCTCCTGCCTATCTTCGTGAGCTCTGCTGCCCTGTCCTTAGTGCTAGGGGCTCTCGATCCCTCCGCTCATCTGAACAGGGACTCCTACTTGTCCCTTTTGCTCGAACCTCCACTATGCAGAATCGCGCTTTCTCGGTGGGGGCCCCTCGACCTGGAATGGCCTCCCTCTGGAGCTTCGCCTTGTTCCTAGGACCTTCTCTCCCACGTTCTTTTCTCACCTTAAACTGTTCTTTTTGGCCGTGCTGGAGTCGGGAGCGCCTCTGAGTAGCTTCCTTGAAGGGGCGCTATACAAATGTTCGATATGAATGAATGAATAATTATAGACCTACGCAACAGATTTGATCAGCTGGATTTACATCCTACTAGTATATTCCATTGTAAAAGCAACAACAACAACAACAACAACAACAACAACAATAATAATCGGTCACTACACCGGAATATGACGTCCACTTTCCAACTTGGATGCCTTTAGACCAGATTCTCAGAATTATTATTTCTGGCCTTTACCAGACTGGTAAACGTCACTAAACCTAAACTGATGCCCATCCTTTGCTGTCGCCTCTGCTGGGTAGATCCTCATCTCGTACAATATACGTGAGTCATAATATTATTATGAGAGAGAGAGAGAGAGAGAGAGAGAGAGAGAGAGAGAGAGAGAGAGAGAGAGAGAGAGAGAGACAGACAGACAGACAGACAGACAGACAGACAGACAGACAGACAGACAGACAGACAGACAGACAGAGACAGAGACAGACAGAGAGACAGAGAGAGAGAGACAGAGAGAGAGAGAGAGAGATAGAGAGTGAGGGCGTAGAGAAGAGGGTGGCAGAGGCTTAGCTAAAGGACAGCGAGCGTGCATGTGAGCGACGTTCTCCTAGGCCTATAATTCTCCTCATTAGTCGTATCTTGACTTCTGACAGTAACAGACTATTTCGCTCTTAGTCGTACGAGTTGTGCAGCAGCAGAAGCATCACTACCAAGAAGCCATTCGACTTCTTCTTTTCAACAGTACTGACCGACCTACAACTCCTCGAATAATGACCGACAGTTACACGACGAACATTCCTACGAACGATGACAATGTCACGGTTACCCTCTACGAGAAATCGACTTACAATATCCGATTACAAATCTCGATCTGGAACCCTCAGACGATCGCCATGGTCGCTATTTTCCCCATCATCTTCGTCGTCGGCCTCATCGGCAACGCCACTTTGATCTTCATCGTGCTGCGTAATAAGTCAATGCGCACGAAACCAAACGTCTTGATCGTTAATCTGTCGATCTGTGACTTTATCTTCATTCTCTTCTCTGTTCCGTTCACTTTGGCCAGATTTATCTCCTTAGAGTTGCGCTTTGGCAACGCTATCTGTAAGCTGAACGAGTTCATGAAGACCCTGTCTCTCGGGGTTTCGATCTTCACCCTTGTGGTCCTCAGCGTCGACCGTTTCATCGCCGTCGTCTACCCATGCACTGACCTCCTACCGCTCACAGTCCTCGACCCGCGTCGTCGTCGCCTCTGTAGTCATCTGGGTGGTGTCTACCAGACTGGCGCTCATGGATCTAGTGGGAGCTCACACACGCCGTTGTCTGCAGTGCTATCGACAGATTGCAATCTGTTACTTGTGCCCGGTAGATTGGGGTGAGTGGTACCCGAAGTTCCGAATCATATTTCGCTTCGTTATCTACTTCGCCGTGCCAGTGATCGTGATCATCTGCCTCTACGTCATCATTGCTATTGTCCTCCTACGTCAGTCGTTTTCACCCAATTCACAGATGGGTATCAACGCCTCCTCCTCATCATCATCAGCCCTCTCAGAGTCACGCGAACCCAGGCTTAGACAGCCATGGGAAAGCGTTGCCATGGTGAAGCAGAACGAATCGCGCAAGAAAACCGCCAAAATCGTTTTATCGTTTGTCGTCATCTTCGTCGTCTGCTGGCTGCCACATCACCTATTCCCCATTTGCTTCCTTTTCATGGATGATTTTGATTATAACCAGGGTTGGATCGCCCTAGTGGTCGTCTCATTCTGCCTGATGTTCATCTATTCGGCCATCAATCCTCTGGCGCTCTACCTACTCAATGCAGAGTACAGACGCTACTTTCATCACTACCTGTTTGGCTGCTGCTACAAACCGTGGCGACTCACGAACATCGGTAACCACGGCAATCGTCAGTGACGTCATCGGTTTGCAGACGATGATAGCAACCACCATCTCTTCGCTCGAAGACGACAACCAGAATGGCGCTGAAATAGATTCATAAGTTTGTCGACTTTACTTTAAAAACTAATAATAATACTAATAATGCTCTTCGTTTAATATTTTCAGGTAAAAGTGCATTTTAGCGTATTAAACCCATGATGATTTCGGCCAAGTATTTTAGCGTATTTTATTATTTCTCTTATGTGGCTGCGTAAATGGAAGCTGGATTGATAAAAATAATTCTTTGCCGAAATGGAAGTTGGATTGATGAAAGGAGTTATCTGCTAAAGTGGAAGCTGGATTGATGAAAAAACGTGTAGTTTGGCGTCGTAAATGACACGCGATTTCATGGCGAATCAGCGTTGGTCGAATAGAAGTTGGACTGCAGAAAAGAATTCTTGCTAAATAGAAGTGGGATTGATGAAAATAATGTTACCTTAAATAGAAGTTGGATTGATGTAAAGAATATTGCTTAAATAGAAGCTGGATACATTTCAGTTATCATGAAAGTCATTGAAATAATAAAATACGCTAAAATACACGCCTAAATCCACTATCAATAAAATACGCTAAAATGCACTTTTACCTATTTTCAAACTGACAATTACGCAGTGTGATTACAAATCGGTATGAACGGATGATCAGAAGTTATTACAAGTCATTACAGAGACTGAGACGCTACATAAGTTTGTGAGCCTTGCGAGATAATCTTCGACGTTCATTTCTGTGGACTGTGCAGGTTTCGACAAACGACGACTTGAAAGCAAGTACAACTTTTAATTAATTACACGCTATACTTACAAAATTTAATTTTTAATTGTTCATGTCAGCATGTACTTATCTGGACTTATGTTTACAATTTAGATTCGAAAAGATTTCAATATCTTTAATTTCTCAATTTCTTATTAAACCAAACTTATAAAATATAAAATAATTGTTGTAGATTAATGTTGCTTTGTGTTTATTAAATTTCGTTAGATTAGTCATACGTTTTTACGTTACATCCCATTTCAAATTAAACTGTGCATTCAATTATAACAACATTAATTGTAGCTTACTACATTAAATTACAGTCAATTGAATAAATAGCATTTTGCGGTTTAATACACGCAGGCCTACATCAAAATTACATTGTTGCATTAAATTACATCAAAAGTAATTTGTACTTTATTACACTGAATTACATGTAACATTAGATTACATCAACCGTATATTAAATTACATAGGCTTAAAAACAAGATAGCCTACCGAAGTTTTTTCGCCTTAACCTTCGCAAGACAAAGCCGGGTAAATAATTACCCCAGCGGTATTTGGATGTCGATTGCGGAGCAACTGTGGGTAGTTATAATTTGACGTTTCATGTGTTTACAAGTTAATACCCCAGACATATTCTGACAGCATAACCACCTTGATGTCATGTTGTGAGGAAGAGATATTTGAGTCCAATGTGTCATGGGGTAAATATTTACCCCGCTTGGTCCTCGACGTCGTTATTTTTTCGAACAAATATCTGAGCTCATAAATAAAGTGTTGAATCTACCATAGAATTAAGTTTTGATAATTGTCCAACTGTGGAGAGTCTACTTTCCAAGATGACGGCCAATATGGCGGCCAAAAACACAGAAATACGCATATCTCAGCTCATAGACAAGCTATAATAACAAACAAAGTGTCGAATTTAGTATTTTCAAGGTCAGGGATTCGATCTGTCATAACGGCAATAGTAGGAGAGTGTTAATTTCCAAGATGGAGGCCAATATGGCCGCTAAAACACAAAACTATGTGTATCTCAGCTCACAGGTAAGATACATTAACAAAATAATGAAGTGTCAAATTTAGTATATTGAAGGTCAAGGAATTGTCTTATCGTAGTGGCAATATTGTGTGAGTGTAACTTTTCAAGATGGCGGTCAATATGGCGCCAAAACACAGAAATCTTTATATCTCAGCTCATATTTTTTTGGCGGTCATGATCAACGCCATCTTGGAAAGCAACGCTCCCATACTATTGGCACTACGAGAAATCGATACGTTGATCTTGAATGTATTACATTTGACACTTCTTTTGTTATTCTAGCTAAACTTAAAGCTGAAATATGCATGTTTTGTTTCTGCGGCCACAATGGTCGCCATCTTGGATAGTAGGCCCTATCATCCTGAAACTTTTGCTAATGCGCAAAATCGACTGTTTGACCTTGAAATTATAAAATTTTACACTTCATTTGCTATCGTAGCTTACCTATCAGCTAAGATATTTATATTTTTTTTTTGGAGGCCATATTGGCCGCCATCTTGGAAAGAAACACCCACACACTATTGGCACTATGGAATCCTTGATTTTGAAACTATTAAATTCGACACTTTATTTCTTCGGTAGCTTACCAATGAGGTGAGACATAAATATTTTGTTTTGGCGGCCATACTGGCCGCCATTTTGGATAGTATCAGTCTAACACTATTACAACTACGAGAAATAGATATTTTGATCTTGAAACTATTAAATTTGATACTTCATTTGTTATTGTAGCTTATTTTGATCTGAGATATACAAATTTTTGTGTTTGGCGGCCATCTTGGATAGTAGCATTCCCACACTATTGCTACTATGAAAAACCGATTGACTGACCTTAAAATTAAAATTGTTATTGTATCTTACCTGTGTGCTGAGATATTACAAATTTTAGTGGGGTAAAAAATTGCCCCGCTTGGACCTCGACGTATCGTAAAATGGAATTGGATCCACAGTTTAACGGCAGCTTATGACAACATAGGCCGTTTCCGCCGACGAAGATTAGTTTATGGCATATTACAGCTGCTATCGTAAAATGTTTTTGGTCCTGCGAAGGTTAAAGGGGCGAATACTACGCTTAATAATAGGCTACAGTTGGATGGATCGAGAGTTTAACGACATCTGAGGGTAACAAAGACCGTTGACGTCAGCAGAAACTATTTCGACCAGTTCGCATGGCCTAATATGGCATTGCTTTTTAATTTAACAGTGTTTTATTATTATGCCAAGTTTAACGTCGTCTAATGATATCAGAGGATATGATAAAGGGGAGGAGAAGAGGAAGAGTAGGCAGAGGAAGTAGAAGAAGAGGAATGGGAACAGAGGGAGGAAAAAGAGAAGGAACAGAAGAGAAGGAGAAGCAGGAAGAGAGGAGGGGAAGAAGAGGAGGAAGAGTGATATGAGGAAGACGAAGAGGAGGAAGAAGAGGAGGAATAGGAGTTGAAGCCGAAGGAGGAATAGATGGAATAGAAATGAATAGGAAGTGGAGGAGGAAGCGTGAGATGAAGACGGTGAACAGGAGAAGGAGTAGACGGACGACGAAGAGACAGAGGAGGAAGAGATGGAATACATGAGGAAGAGAAGGAGGAAAAGGAGTAAGGGGAAGAGAAAGAGGTAGATGAAGAGGAGGAATAAGAGAAGTAAACGAAGGAAGGGGAGGAGAGGAACAGGAGAATGAGGAAGAGGAGGAACAGGCTTATTTGGAATACAAATTCATAAAATTGCGATTTTTCTGAGTGCCTTCTTTTTTAGCGATGTGTCTTAGGGACAAAAATTATGCAGGAGAAAAAGGAGATAGAAAGGAAGGGAATGAGGAAGAGCAGAAGAAGAGGAGGATCAGGAAGTCGAGGGGAGGTGGAGGAAAGAGGTGGAGGAGGAACAGGAAAAGAAAGTGGATAAGGAAGAGAAAGAGGAGGGCGAAGATGAAGAGTGAAATGAGGAACATGAAGAGCAGTAAGAAAAGGAGGAAGAAACGGGAGGATCAAGAGGAGGAGGAAGCGTGAGATGAAGACGGCCAAGAGGATGAAGAGGAGGACGAGGAGAACTTTCATTGAAAACAAAGAATGGACGAGAGAGGAAGAGGCAGAGAAGGAAGAGATGGAACAGGGGAGGAAGAGTTGGAGGAGAGGAGGCAGAGAAGGAAGACGAGGAAGAAGAGAAGTTAACGAAGGAAGGGGAGGAGAGGAACAACAGATTGAGGAAGAAGCAAAAGATGTTTAAAGAAAACATCTCGTCTGATGATACTTATAAACCGAATGATGCACTTAAAAGAGGTGTATAATTATTTTACCAGATCTAACCGTTTCCTTGACATAATAATGGATCCAGAGTTTAACAACATCTAACGGCAAGAAAGGCCGTTGACGTGGACAGAAATTATTTCGAATAGTTCGTATGGCATAATAATATTATCATGCCATTGCTTTCTTCTAAACAGTGTTTTATTATTATTGCAAAGTTTAACGTCGTCTTTGACATCAGAGCCTCAGAGGCCGTTGACGACATTTCAGAAATGTAGGCCCATACAATGCAAACAAAACGAGAACCCTTTAGGCCTACTACCATTTGGTAGTAGCAAATCCAATTTAGAGCTGGCTACTATAGCATTGTATTAACCACTGGTTGACGATAATAATCGTTAGGCCTTCACGTCAAATTCATGCGATATGGATGGATGCCTTGTTTAACTAGATCTTACGACAACAAAAGCTTGTTAATCACTGTTTAACGACACTGTGTCATTAAAAAATATAGTCAGCGTCGCCTTCTTCCGTTCTCCAGGCTTGGGTCTGGCACTACCACATCGTAGATTTTGGCGGAGTAAGTCAAAACATGGCTGCGCGTATGATTATAGCATTTTATCATGCGTCTAAAAGGTCTAACGTATCAGTTTGGATAAGTCAATAATTATATAAGTATTGTCTTAACCTTGAGATCTGACAGTAACTGAATAATATCGTGCCGAAGAATGAGTTTATATAGTTTCAGTTGAATACGTTCTAAAGGTGTTTAGTATCAGCCTATTGTAGGTAATATATTTTTTCGTTTATTCAACGATCCGGTTGACAAACCGCAAACGGTTACAGTGTACAATTATGCAATTCACAAGACACAAATCTTAACTACTAACAGAACAGACAGCCTGCAAACACAAAGCAAATCCGCCCAAAGGGGGCTCGAACTCGGTACCTCTCGGTCTCTTGGCAAGATGTTATCCAATGCGCCACGCCCCCCAAAGAAGGTGAAGAAGACACTTATTCAAAATTGCTAAAGCATGTGAAATATAGCCTAAATATATGCACTGACGCAAACATTTTAAAGGTGTTTTATAATGGCCCGTAGATTTTGGCGATAATAATAATAATAATAATAATAATAATAATAATATTATCTTTTCTTTAACAAGCGCCTGACAAACGCATTGCGCTGTACATTTACATGTTATGCAATTGAAACAATCTTAACTAGTTAACTACTAACAGAACAGACAGCTTGCAATACACGGCGCTAATAGCAGCCTACAAAGCATATCCGCCCTATACGGGGCTCGAACTCAGTACCTATCGGTCTCTACGCCAGCTGTTATCCAACGCGCCACCGGTGGTGTGTTGTAATCTACCAAGTTCTTGACGACGTATGTTGCCCTTGTAGTTTAGTAAATGCACACCTGGACATAATAAATGCAAAGCTCTTGATAGTTTACATCGGCATAATATATTAGTTGATATACACGTTGAAATGTATTCGCTAGATGACAGGATTTACTTTCACTAAATCCAGCTTACATGTCATCTTTCTGAAAGAGTTTCATCGTTCGCCATTTTGTGCTGATAACAGAATGAAACCCATTATGTGGAAATTTGATTTACTGCCAAACGTGGTTAGATTATCAACTGTGTGCATATAATTTAGTGGACAGGTAAACGTGTAGTTTAGCGTCGTAAATTATTGGCCACTGAAGGGGTATCAGCGATGGTCGAATGAATACAAGTTGCATTGACGAAAATAATTCTTGCTAAATAGAAGTTGGTATAAACCCGTAGTTTAGATTGCTAAATTATTTTATATTATGAAATTAAAATGGAAGCTGGATTGATTAAAGAATTTATTTCCCTAAATGGAAGTGGGATTGGTGAAACCAATTACGTGTTTACATAGAAGTTGGATTGATCGAAATAATTTTTACCGTAAATAGAAGCTGGATTGATGAAACTAAGTTTTTCACGCAATAGAAGCTGGATTGATGAAAATTATTGTTTCCGTAAGTGGAAGCTGGACCCATAAGAATAGGGCTTAGCTTAAATAAGAGTTCTATTGATGAAAAATATTTCTTTGGTTAAATAGAAGTTGGGTCATGTTCTCATGAAATGGAGGCTGGATTGATTAAAAATATTTCTCGATGAAATGTAAGCGGGATTGATGATAGTTATCATGGACATAGGTAGACTGCTTACTTACCAACGTGAAGTACGGCATTGAAGACATTCGAGTAATTTAGCAACCTAAACTACGGGATAACCCCAGTTTCTACTTATGGAAACAATTATTTTCATCAATCCAGTTTCTATTGCATCAAAAACTTAGTTTCATCCATCCAGCTTCTATTTTACGGTACCAATTATTTCCACCAATCCAACTTCTGTTAAAATACATAAATGGTTTCATCAATCACACTTTCAAACTCTGTTTGCTTTCTGACAGTGCCAGTCCCAAGCCTGGATAAAGGAGGAGGGCGACGCAAATGATCTCTGTTACCACACAGCTAGTCATTAAAAAGGAAACACACACTTTCATTTAGGGAAACCATTTTTTTCCATCAATCCAGCTACCATTTTATTTTGACGATATAAAATAATTTACCAACCTAAACAACGGGTTTACCAAAATTATTTCTATCAGTGCAACTTCTATTTAAACACTGAAATGGTTTCATCAATCCCACTTTGATTTAGGGAAACAATTTTTGGCACCAATCCAGGTTCCATTTTAATTTGATGATAGAAAATAATTTACCAACCTAAACTTTGAGTTTACCCTGGATTGATAAATATGTTTTCCTAAATGGAAATTGGATTTGTGGAACTAGTTCTTTGCTAATAATTTATGGAATATATATTGATAAGAAATCGTGTAGTTTGGCGTTGTAAATGACTCGCCATTTCATGGGTTTAAGCATTGGTCGATTACAAGTTAGATCGACGAAAAGAATTCTTGCTAAAAAGAAGTGGTATTGAGGTATTCGATCAACGCTGAAACCCATGCAATAGCGAATAATTTACGACGCTAAACTACACGTTTACCGAAAATAACTTAATTAAATAAAAGTTTTATTGTTGAAAAATAATTCCTGCTTAAATAGAAGCTAGATTGATGAGACGAATTCTTGCCTAAATAGAAAGTGGATCAATGTCAAAGATTCTCACTAAAGTAGAAGTTAGATTGATGATAAATAATGCTACAACCGGCAAAATATTCACTATAATTTAGGTTTACGGAAATACCGAAACTATGCCTGCCGTTAACCCATGGCTGTAGTACATGTAACAACCTTTCAATCAACTAAGGATGGAAATCATTCTGAACTTAATGTAACCGCAATTAGGCTTATGTCTTAAAAAAACTGTTACTGAGCTGATGCTGTTCTTCATTTGACAGGTGCCTGACGTTCTGCTTAACAAGTGCGTGAAGACGAACATTATGTTATAACTACTCAATGCAGTCATTTGAGAAGGCCTTAGTTGGCTTCAATATTTCATCAGAAATATAACTGTTTTCGGTTTGACTAATTTTTTTTACTGTATCACAGAGGAACTATTAAATATTGACACTTGAATTATGATAAAAGTTTGCACTTGCATCAACCATAGAAGAAAGGATCTATAGGTTACATGCATATGTTTTCAAATGAAAACAACTCGTGCTGAAGAAAAGCCTTGTAGAAATACAAATTATGTGAATAATCATTTGCATATTCGGGTGATTTACAGAAGCACGTAACCAGTTTTGATGAAGCATCAATTGCTTTAGAAATCATACGATCAAGGTGAAATTCTGAGAGCTCTTTTGCGAAAACATTCTAGAGAGTTAGAATGAAAATGCCAGTTATGTGAGAAATCATTTACTGAAGTAGGTTGGTCGATGGTGCATATAATTATGGAAACCTATACTCGAGAAATAACTTACAAGTGCCAGTTATGCCAGAAATCATTTTCTCAAGATGGTAATCGAAAGCACACATGAGCACCCGTACACGAGAGAAGCCATACAAATGTCAGTTATGACGGAAATCAGTTTCTCAACATGATCTGAAAACAAACATGAAAACCGGTACTGGAGAGAAGCCATACAAATGTCAATTATGTCAGAAATCATTTACTGATGGCAGTCAGCTGAAAGCTCACATGAGAACTCACTCTGTAAAGAAACCATATAAATGTCAGTTTTGTCAGAAATCATTTTCACACGGTTGTGACCTGAAAACACACATGAGAATCCATACTGGAGAGAAACCATACAAATGTCAGCTATGTCAGAGATCGTTTGCTCAAAGTGATCATCTGATAAAGCACAAGAGAACCCATACTGGAGAAAAACCATACAAATGCCAGTTGTGTCAGAAATCATTTGGCGATCATACTACTCTGAAAAGACACATGATGACCCATACTGGAGAAAAACCATACAAATGTCAGTTATGTCAGAAATCATTCGCTCAAGCCAGTCATCTGAGAATGCACATGAGAACCCATTCTGGAAAAAAACATACAAATGTCAGTTATGTCAGAAATCATTCGCTCAAGCCAGTCATCTGAGAATGCACATGAGAACCCATACTGGAGAAAAACCATACAAATGTCAGTTATGTCAGAAATCGTTTGCTCAAAGTGGTCATCTGATAACGCACAAGAGAACCCATACTGGAGAAACACCACACAAATGTCAGTTATGTCAGAAATCATTTGGCGATCATACTACTCTGAAAAGACACATGATGACCCATACTGGAGAAAAACCATACAAATGTCAGTTATGTCAGAAATCGTTTGCTCAAAGTGGTCATCTGATAACGCACAAGAGAACCCATACTGGAGAAAAACCATACAAATGCCAGTTGTGTCCGAAATCATTTGGCGATCATACTACTCTGAAAAGACACATGATGACCCATACTGGAGAAAAACCATACAAATGTCAGTTATGTCAGAAATCATTCGCTCAAGCCAGTCATCTGAGAATGCACATGAGAACCCATACTGGAAAAAAACCATACAAATGTCAGTTATGTCAGAAATCATTCGCTCAAGCCAGTCAACTGAAAATACACATGAGAACCCATACTGGAAAGAAACTATACGGATGCCAGTTATGTCAGAAATCATTTGTTTCCGCCGGTCATCTAAAAAGACACATGATAACTCATACAGGAGAAATACCATACATATGCCAGTTATGTCAGAAAACATTTTCTTATCCTAGTGATCTGAAAAGGCACGTGCGAACCCATACTAGAGAAAAGCCATACAGCTGTCAGTTATGTCAGAAATCATTTGCTCAGGGTAGTAATATGAAAGTGCACATGAGAACCAATACTGAAGAAGAGCCATACAGCTGTCAGTTATGTCAGAAAACATTTTCTTATCCTAGTAATCTGAAAAGGCACATGAGAACCCATACTGAAGAAAAGCCATACAGCTGTCAGTTATGTCAGCAGTCATTTGCTGATAGTAGTGATTTGAAAAGGCACATGATAATCCATACTTGCGAGAAACCATACAAGTGTCAGTTATGTCAGAAATCATTTGCTGTGCATTGTAATCTGAATACGCACATGAGAACCCACTCTGGTGAAAAACCATATAAATGTCAGGTTTGTCAGAAATCATTTGCTGACTATGGTTCTCTGAAAAGGCACGTGAGAACCCATACTGGCGAAAAACCATACATGTGCCAGTTATGTCAGAAAACATTTGTTGATCTTAGTCATCTGAAAATACACATGAGAACCCATACTGATGAGAAACCAAACAGATGTCAGTTATGTCAGAAACCATTTGCAGGTTTTGGGGATCTAAAGCGTCATATGAGAACGCATACAGGAGAAAAATCATTCATATGCGAATTTTGTAACAAAGGATTCACAGAACCTGGAAAACTAAAGAATCACGGAAGGACTCATGCAACTGCGAGGCTACACTTACACAATGAAACTTTTACCAAGAGCAGTTCTTCAGTGAAGCAGTTTAAACTCGATGCAGGAACACAGCCTCCGGATCTTAAAATGGGAAGTGAAGTAAATGCCAATTTGTCTGATCATTTCATCACATTTGGTAGTACAGGCGTTATATATAAACCAAATGAATGTTTCTCAAAGAACATAATATATCCGGATAGTAGAATTGCAGGTCCTTTGCCAAGAATTAGAGATGGAGAATGTCTGTCTGTTAGCAAATTCAGATCTCCTTTGAATCAAAAAGCGTCTTGGTCAAAATCTTTTGGATGTGGTATATGTGAGGAATTGCTTGAAGCAAAGGAAGAATTTCTAGAGCACTGTTCTAGCCATCGATTTTCTCCACCTGACGAGTTAGCTGCTTACCTATGCTGAATTTTGATTTAACATAATTACAGTTGAAAACAATAAAATTGTGATATGAGATTACTGAGATAAAGAAAAGTTGCTACATTCTGCTCTAACTTCGAAATGCAGTTGTCAGAGAAAGTCTACATCTTACTAAATCTTCATCTTGAACATTACAGTGGATTTATCTGTTTGCACAACTTTTTTGAAAGTTGACTATTTCATCTTTGGCTAAAATCATAATGAACAGTTTGAGCATGAGAGTGTTCAATGTCTGACCCAATAACTTTAATTTGTCTAATCAAATTAAAGTTATTGGGTCAGACATTGAAGGTCGCTGTGTTGCACTTCAGTTGCACTGTGGTAATCGTTGTCTTATAATAGTTAATGTATACTTTCCGTGTTATTCTAATTCTATTCAGTACAAAGCACAGTTGAATCAATGTTTTGGTTTTATTGATCATGTTTTGGGGTCTAATGTTCACACAGATATATTAATCTTGGGTGATACTAATTTTCAATGTTCACTGGATAACAGTGGGTATAGTAGTTTTATTAAGCTGATGGAAACTTATAACTTGTTAAGCTGTGATGATTTTACTGGAGGTATTAATACTTATAGGAATGTGGCTTTGAATCAGTCCTCATGCATTGACCATATGTTTGTCTCTGTTCCACTGCATAACTCAGTGACAGAAGGGAAAGTGATTGAAAGTGTTTTCAATCACAGTGATCATAAACCATTAAGCTTCAGCTTGAGGTCTCTCCTAGATAGAAGTGGTAGGAATTTAGCAGTGAAAAATAGTCCTCGGCAGCATTATTTACGTTGGGATAAGGCGAATTTATCTGATTATTATGGAGTATCTCGTGATTTACTGAGTGAGAGCAGGTTAGCTCAGTCGTTTGCTCAGTGCTCAGTGGGATGTAGCAACCACAACCATCGACAAGCCATCAATTGCATGTATAATGATATTGTATATGCTCTGCAGAGGGCAGAGGCTTCATCTGTTCCTAGAATACAGCATAATTCTTTAAAGCCTTTTTGGAATGAGCATCTGGATGATCTTAAACAAAAGTCCATGTTCTGGGGTATGATGTGGAAGGATGCTGGTCGCCCAGAATCTGGTGAAGTATTTAGTATAAAAACTTCATGCTCTCTTAAATATAAAATGGGTATTAAGCAAGCAATATATGAATTTGAACACAAATTTGATGATAAGTTGTATGAGCATTTTCTAAGTAAGGAACCCAGTCAGTTTTGGAAGTGCTGGAATCGTAAGTTTCATCGATCCATGGCTTCGAATCTCTCAGGCACAGTAAACGGTGTGCACGATGATGTTGGGATTGCAAATGAGTTTGCTAAATATTTTGCTTCTGTGTATCACACTTCTGACAAGGATAGTGCTGCTGTCAGTGATTTCAATGTTTTGCAATGTAAACGTAAGCTTGAGTCTATACATAATATTAATGTAGAAAGTTTAATACATGTCGAGTTAGTTGATAAATGTATTCATGAATTGAAACTTGGCAAAGCGAATGGTCCTGATGGTCTTAGTGCAGAGCATTATTTTGCTTTATACACATCCTCTTCTTGTGGTTTTACTGACTGCCATGTTTAGAGGTATGGTCTGGTTTTGTGCCAGAGGCTTTTGGTAATGGCATTATAATACCATTGGTGAAAAACAAATTGTCTGATTTGAGTTCTGTAGATAATTATAGAGCTATCACTCTTATCCCGGTTATTTCAAAACTATTTGAATGCATTTTATTAAAGATATGTGCAGATTATTTTAAGTCTGATGATTGGCAGTTTGGTTTTAAGCAGGGTGTGGGATGTGCTAATGCATTATTTGCAATGCGCTCCTCCATTGATTTTTGTTGTTGACAGGGGCAGCACTGTATTCACAGAAGCTCTGGATATTAGTAAGGCATATGATAGTGTTAATCATTATAAGCTGTATTCTAGCCTCTTAAGGTCTGGGTGTCCAGAGTGGGTGGTTGATATCCTGGTGGATTGGTATAGTAAACTATCGGTTGCAGTGCGTTGGAACAGCAGTATGTCTAAGTCATTTGCAGTTAAGAGTGGTGTAAGGCAGGGAAGTTCTTTGTCGCCTTCGTTGTTTAATGTTTTTGTTAACAAGTTCATCGTGGATACAAAAGCAGCAGGCCTAGGTTGTTGTATTAACAAGTCCTGGCTGGGTTGCATCATGTATGCAGATGATATCATTTTGTTATCGGCTTTGGTAATAGGGCTTCAGGCCTTACTAGATAATTGTGATGTCGTTAGTAGTCAATTAGGCCTGACGTTTGATTGTACTAAATCTTGGTGCCTAGCATTCGGACCTCGATTCAAGGCTTCCCTACCAGATATGTTCCTAGGTCACAAAAAGGTTGAGTGGTCAGAGCAGATTAAATACTTGGGAATCATCTTTTGTGCTGGTAGTAAATTGAGTTGTGATGTAGACTGCGTAATGCGAAATTTTTATGCAGCTTCCAATAATATTTTTAATAACTCTTCAAGTTTGTCGGAGTTAATGCAGCTTTACTTACAGCAGACTTATAGCTTACCAGTTTTAAGATATGGCTCAGCTGCTGTAAGATTATCTCAATCTCAACTGAGTAAACTAAAATGCTTGTTGGAATAATGTGTATCGTAAAATATTTGGTTTTCATAAATGGGAATCAGTAAGAGAATTTATTGCAGGTTTAGGCAGTTTGGACTTTAAATCTATGAGAGTTATTGCTATGTTTAAATTTCTTAAAGACATGCTAACAGTTGATAACAGTACATTAAATATGCTGTCATTGACATTCAGTTATGGCCATGAGCATATTAATTTAGTTACTGGTTATGGTTTGTCTGTAAAAGACAACATGTATTATGTAAGATCGCGGGTCCACTACGTTTATGCTTCGAGAGGAGCAATAGTTTGAGTTGTCTCCCAGTCTGTTTGGGAAGGAGTTTCTGTATTTTTGTATTTGTATTTCTGTTCTAGTCTTTGCTAAGTTTGCTTAGTTTCTCTACTCTGCTTTGTGCGAAATAAAGTATATATATATATATTATATATATATATTATATATATATATATTATGTGTTACATAATTATATCAATTCCAGATGATGTGCTGATTATTGCAAGAAAATGTTTAAGGAGACGTTATTAGTCAGTTGAAATTTTATTAAAGTCTTTAAAAAGAAGCTAATTCTATGTGATGGTAATAGTCATACTTGTAATGGATTAGAAAAGAGCTGTGACACAACTAAAGCCATGAGCAACGTCAAAGTCATTTAGTTAAGGATTCACAGTTTTCATTAGCTATAATTATACCCTACATTGCACTGCCCTGACATGGAAAATGCATAAAAATTCATACTTGAAAAGTGTTGGAACCACCTGAGTGTGAATTATTTAAAATAAGACTGATGACTTAATGTGCAATGAAATAATAAAATAAAAGCAATCACTGTATTATAAAGCATCATTAAATTTCAACATGAATCGAACATGTAAAACTTTGTCCATTTTATCTCTGCAGTGTCTTTGTGCACATTTACTTGGCAGTTTTCAGTCATCATTGAGATGATAGTCTGTTAAAGAAATTTACCATGTTTTTATGTCACTCTGTGCAACGCCCTTTCAGCGAAACCATGAGCCTTGAGCATGGAGAGAACCAAAACAGGCACCCAGGATCTCATGGACGTGGGAGGTGGCACGAAGATCTTCACATAATATGGTGACTCCCAAAATCTTCATCGATCACACCCTCACCACGTCAAAAAACGGCGGTGAAGGGTCAGCATCTCTCGAGACTCCTTCTGATTAAGCCTAAAGTTGTTCTTAGAGGCCGAGGATGATATCCACTCCAGCTCCTCACGGACCGTATCACGCTTGGATACCCCAATCAGCATGTAGCTGTCGTCGGCTTACTTCACCAATTTGTTCTCAGGGTGAACCGGATGGAGGACGGAGGCATTGACAATGAAATCCGGTGGACCAACCCCCGACCATCCGATTATAGATTCTATCAGGCAAGTCGAGTCTCTGGGTGACATTATCCATCAAGGTGTAGTGTGACCGTGTCTAAGGCCGGTGAAAAGTCCAATGAAATGAGGGATTGGTAGCTGTTAGTCGCGAAGAGCGAAATGGCGTGGTGAGGCAGTGAGACCAGGGCCGCGGTCGTTGACCCCGTAGGACTAAACGCGTATAATTGGCTGTCAAGGAGTCTAGACATTTGTGGAGTGACGAGTGTTGGGTTTTAAGAATAGATGTAGGCCTATACTTATTCGCTCGCAACGAATCAGGAGTGAACCGACGTGATGGAGATAGGTCGAAAATCTGCCGCAGCAGGCGCCACCACTTTGGCCACTGGGCGAAAGAAGGCGACTTTCCATTCTGATGGTAGGCCTACGTTTGAGGAGGAGAGCGAGGTGTTGATATGGGTGGGGGGGCTCGTCGACGTCAGAGTACATAGGCGCGGCCAGGCGCAGAAAGCAGACCGGTTGGCCATTTGCTTCATCTGCCGCGTGGTGCAGTCTGTCCAGAATCTTGATATTTCGTAACTCTGAGGTGAATGGTTGATTGTGTGGCGCCGTCATGTAGTGACCAGGAATTAAATTATATTACATGTATAAATATTATAGCATATAAAGTAGATAATTTTGAAGGGGCGCTAAGTATTAATAATATAAACCAGTGTTTCTTAACCAGTGTTCGACCGAACCCCTGGGGTTCGGTGAGCCAGTGCCAGAGGTTCGGCAGAGGTTCTCTGAAATATATACATATTCAGGGTCAGTGTGTGTGAGTGAAAAATCATTTGCTATTTTATTTTCGACTTTTATTTAATAAAATAGTTAACTGTTAGTAGTTCATGTATTGAATGTATTAATATTGTATCACATTTTGGTACAATTTTTTTTCCTTTTGTTCCCATTAGTTAAAAAATTATTGTTCAAACTTGAGAGGTTCGGTGAGTGGTCATGGATTTCTCTTGGGTTCGGCTCCCTTGAAAAGGTTAAGAACCACTGATATAAACGAAGAGAAATCTCTGCATTGAAGTCAGCAATCCTGTAACGAATACCGGCATACCTCTACGAGCCCCTTGGCTAGCCGTGACAAAAGGACGACGGTAGGGGGTCGACGGAGGGAGGAACTGACGGGTAAGAAGGACGACAGGGCAACGAGCTCAGCCGAAGGCGGACGAGTACCATCCCCTGGGGCCATATATGCCACCCTGCCGCCCTCATTTCCTTCCTTCCTTCCTACCTGCCTGCCTCGAAGACAACATTCGTCACTATAGAGTTTGACATCTGCCTGCCGGTCTGGGTGGCAGAGGGGATGGAGGGAGGGAGGTAGGGATGGATAGGGGGATGTATGGGAGATATGTACGGACGGTTTGAGGAGGGAGGTAGGGAGGAGATGGACGAATGATTGGAGGTAGGTAGAGACGGACGGACGGAGATAGGAAGGGAGGGTTGTAGGTAGGGTGGATGGATGGCGGGAAGGACGAGGACGAGGAACTAACGGAGAGGCAGAGGACACATGAACTTCGGTCTATTCTATCTATAACCTGCAAATTTTATTACAATTGATGCAACGGTTACGAGGATATACTCTTATGAAATTGGGTGGTTCCCTCCCTCCCTCCCTAATACCTCCCTCCCTCCCTTTAACCGGTAAACACTGTTTCCATTGCAATTGCTTCCTAGAACGAGATAACAGTCCCCGTCCACAGCATAAAAACCAACAGAATGATCGTCTCATCTACCAATGCACACACGCAACCAATCACACACAAACGAAGCTCACAAATATTGACCTCATCATGGTTTCGTTTTTGTGCGCCATCAGTTGATACATAGGACACCGGCGCTATAGAAGTTACTAGTTACAGATAGGCTACATGGCATCACATACTCTATACCATGGTCACCCGCCCTCATATGCCGAGATGAGAATATGAAGTCGCTACCACTTCTTATTTTCTATATTGCGCGGTTATAGATTCACGGGGGATGGTACACGCACCGTTCCCGACGAATAGCAGACCCTTAAGCCAGTCGTATTTATAATCTACAATTCTACATGTGTAGTGCTCTTAGCAACAGGATGAACACTCATCGAAACTTGATATACTTATAATCAAAACAGTTTAGTCTATTTTGGTCTAGTACGGATTAGTGGTTATCGTCATGGATTGTCAACCGCAAATCGACGAGATTAATGATTGCGATGTACGACGTTGTACGTGCTTCACCATAACAAAGTCAATTACCGATTAAGCAACACTGAACCATATAGCGTGGCTAAAACCGATTTAAAGGTATCTAAACTACGCATCTGCCCGTAGTTGGTAAATCCATTGTTTGACGACATCTAATAGCTATAAAGGCCATTGAAGTAAAGATATTTTGAAAGAAAAATGCTGTGTATTAAATGAACGCAAAGTTAGTGTCCTTATTCTGGTTGTGCCAGTCCCAATCTGGGGGGGGGGGCTGATAGCGCATTGGATAACACACTGGCATAGAGAGCGAAAGGTACCGAGTTCGAGCCCCGTATGGCGGATATGCTTTGTAGGCTGCTATTAACGCCGTGTAGGGTATTGCAGGCTGTCTGTTCTGTTAGTAGTTAACTAGTTAAGAATTTTTCAATTGCATAACATTTAAATGTACATCGCAGTGCGTTTGTCAGGCGCTTCATATAATTAGAATTATTATTATTATTATTATTATTATTATTATTATTATTATTATTGTTATTGTTATTGTTATTAAAGAAGAAGGCGATGTAAATCATGTTTTTTGTAATAGTGTCGTAAAAACAAATAACAAAAAACCTTATGCATATTATAGTCCCTACTCCCTACTATGGGCTTTATAAAATTATATTCCTAATTGCTTTGTAATAACACAGCGTCATTAAACAGCAACTGACCAAAACATCTTCGGGTGGTGCTAGACCCGAGCCTGAAGACAACGAAGGAGGACGACGCTAATGATATAGCGTCGTTTAACAGAAAACTACCACTACAATTATCCTCAGTAGCGACCATCAGCTGATAACTGGCCGATTTTGGTCTATTTTGGCCTATTTTAGACTAGTCCGTATACTCGAGCCTAGTGTTTAGCGTTCTGAACTGTCAACCGAGAGAGAGGTCGGTGGTTCAAATCCCCGCAAGAACAGAAATTTATTTCGAGGCTTCCGTTCCATTGTACACGCCCCCTAGCCAACTCCGCCGTAATGAATACACTGACCGTATAGGCCCTACCGGCTGTGGGAAGTTGAGATGGTGAGGGAGAGGACTGGTCATCCGGATTCATATGCCGAGACTAAGAAAATTAAGGCGCTAGCCCAATTTTTTAAGGATCTCATAGTTTAAGGATATCTTATGAAGACTTATGGCATCAAAGGCCGTTGACGGTCGATTTGAAAACATCGTCTAGATCAATGCACGGACCAAAATCGTGATAGCGTGCAGTGGTAGTGAATGGCTGATAGCACGGAGTTGGCGTAGGTAGTAGAAGCAGGAACGAGAGACACTATTGACGTGATCAGATAGAGAGAGGACAGGATCGAGAATGAATCCAAGATCACGGGCAGAGGAAGTGCATCTTTGGAAACCGAAGAAGAAGGGAGTCAGCATAATCTTGGTAAGCTGGACACGACTACCGAGCCATAATTATGTACTGAGTCGAATTATGTACGGAGGCGATTTGAGAATAACCATCGGTCAAGAGCAGCTGAAGCCTCTAGAATACGCTCGACCATAACAACAGCTGTGTCTGCAGGTCCATGAAGGTAAGCCTGCCGTGTCATCAGCATATTGGTGGGATAGGACACCCAATGGACCAAGGACCCCAGCCAGATTAGAAGCATACAGGACAAACACAAGGGGAGCATGAACAGAGCCCTGAGGTAAACCGTAAGACCCAAGCAGAGCGGGTGGAACCAAAAACTACCGAGACAGAGCGATCAGACAGAAATTAATCAGTAATTCCAAATGAGTTAGAGAGCCGGTCAAGAAGGATTGTGTGATCAACAGTGTCGAAAGCTGCAGCACTAATAGAGGGAAAGTAGAGTGACATGGCCACGATCAACGGCATGAAATACATCAGCCAGAAGACTCACCATAAGAGATTCTGTCGAGTGAAATTTCCTAAATCCAGACTGAAGAGGAGGCATTAGAGAGTGTAGGTCAACCAGTTGCACAGACACACATTTCTCAAGAAGCTTCGAGAGGAAACACAAGTTTGAGATAGGGCGGTAATTTGAAGGGGAGCCAGGGTCAAGACATGCAACTATGATAAAAAATTCAGTGTTTAATGTTGCTAATTTACCAGGTGAGTCTTCATTTAGTTTATGCTGAATTGCTAACGTCAATTACAAGAGTTTTTAGTTGTGTAGGAACATTGATATGTAATAACCTCTAAGAGCTGTTGACCTCATTATGTCCTTGCAACAAATTACTCCTAATACTATGTTACGGCAACAAAGGCCGTTATTGACGATTATGTTGGTTTGGTTAGTTGCTGTTTAACGTCATAACAGCGATTATTAGCGTCGCCTTCACCATTCTCCAGGCTAAGGAATGGCAGCTACCACAGGTGGAGTAACGCGAAGTTATGTAATTAAGTGATTAGTATAAAAGGTGATTATTATGCAAAAATGTACTTATTCCATGTGATTACTGTGTAATTATTTCATGTAATAAAACGACAGTTCAAAATATTAATACCGAAGTCACTACATCAAGAGCAAATATTTCTGTAATTATTGCGACAGGTGAACTTGTTTTAATGGCTTCAGATCATCCATCTGTGTAAATGCTATGCTACATCATTGACATTTGCTTTGTATGAATAACTCTTCATCTCTTACCTTCACCTCATATGCCCGGTCCGCAATCCCAGTGTTACTTTTGATCCACATCTCTAGCCACATGGATAGGTGAATTGAAGGGTCAGCGATATCATGATCCTGCAAATATTTGACCATTGGAACAGAGCTCAACACGCCATCCAGGACTGATTCTGAGACAGCGATGAGTTAGAATCCCACACGTCAGCGCATTTGACCACGCAGCAAAAACACCGCCATTATTCGTTACTATATGTTTGCCCGTCCTAAGACTGTTAAGTTTAGGCAGTTCGCACGCTCCACTTAACATCGCATGATCGGCGGCCCGCGAGCCCATACAGGGCAATAGGCTATGATGCAGCGCAAATTTTATCACACGGCAATATAAACCTACACGACGGTTTAAAGTTGATAGCAGCGCCTACCGACTTTAATTACACGGATTTAATATACTGAGGAACAAACGAAATCATGCGACCTCTAACGGTGACTACCCACTGAATGCGCCAGTCTCTGCCGACCCTACGCGGTATTCGCCTCTTCCTGCTACTACTACTACTACTACTCTCGCCTCCCCTTGCCTCCTCTCTCTTCTCTTCCCCTCCCCAATCTCCTCTTTTCTCCTTCCCTCCCAAAACTCCCTCCTTCCCTTCTCTTTCCTCTCCCTCCCCTCTCCGCCTCCCTCCCTCCTTCCCTTACCCTCCTTTTCCCTCTGTTCCCTCCATCTCCTCCTCTCCGCCTCCCTCCCTCCCCTCCCTCCTTCCCCTCCCCTGCCCTCCCCCCTTCCCTCCTGTCCCTCCATTCCCTCTCCCTCCCCTTCCCTCTGTCCTTCCTCTCCCCTCCCTCCCCTCCCCTCCCCCTCCCCTCCCTCCCTCCCTCCCTCCCTCCCTCCCTCCCTCCTCCTCCCTCCCCTCCCTCCTCCCCCTCCCCTCCCCTCCTCCCCCTCCCTCTCTCCTCTGGTTGACGCGGTTGCTTGTCCGCTCCGTGTGGCAATAATTGAAAGCGAAGTTATAGCCTATGTGTAACGTCACGATAATATTGTGACGTCACACAAAGATTACCAGTATCTCTTACCAAACAGCGTTACACCACAGATGGACGCACAGATGGACGCACGCACGCAGGGAGATTTCTGTGCGTTTAAATTATTAATTGTTGCCTCGAGATCTATACAGCGCCCTTTTACTTAAATTGCTGGAAACCTACTGCTTAAAAAACTGTCGACGATGTAATAAAACCCACGTCAACAAAATAATAAGCAATAAACTACGAGAAATAAACAACAGTTGCTCTGAACAGTTTAACCCTAGGGCTACCAAGCTTTTTTGTAACACGGACTACCAAGGAGGGGGGTTACCACCCCCCCTGGATTTTGGGTTTGGTTTCACATATAATTTCTTGTAATAAACCGTTGGATTCAGCATTCAATTCTGTACAGAATGGTATATTTAGTTGTACATTATGTGAATGCACCTCGAAATTACATCATTTTTAACAAAGGAACCGATAATTAGCGATATTTTATATTATTGCGTACATTTTGTACGTTTTGGATAAACAAATATACGATTATGTGTGTTTTAAAACTGATCTGTGTATCCAAGATACACAAATACATACCTACAAATGTTTATATACGTATAAATACGCATCCATACATATATACATATATATGAATGCATGCATACATGTACAATGCTGCATTCAGCCATTTTCACACAGATTACGCGTATTATTATTTATTTTGAACACTTCCGGTCATCAAAAACAAATTAATCAGTATGAAAAAATAGCACTACATGTCCTCTATGCAACGGCATAATTTATTTCTCTTCAAAAATAAATTATGAATAAGTTATAATCAAAAAAACATGAAAAATGTGTGAAAGTGTAACCTATTTTCATACATTTTAATTTATTTTGAGCACTTCCGGTTGTCTCAGGTCAACTCAGTGACCATAGAAATGTAGCCCCACATTCCCTCTATAGAATGGTATAATTTGTGTCTATTAATATTAAATGACAAATAAGATATAGTCGAAAATCTAGGGGGATGTGGTATCCACCCCTCTGGTACCTCGGGTATATTGGGTATAACTTTTGAACGGTGTGAGATATCATCTCACATTTTACCTCAAAACGTGTGTAAATGAACTCCCTACAGCTACCTAAAAGGTTAAATTTTTATTCCATACGGAAAAAGTTTGAGATGAAAAAAACCTTAGGGGGGTGGATACCCCCCCCCTTGGTAGCCCGAGGGTTAATACAACTGATTTTCTGAGTACGAAAAAGGAGTAGGCCTAACAGGTCAATAAAATCAATGAATTTACCTCAAACGTTAAGAATAATAAGTAGAAAGTTGCTTACGTACTAAAAAGCTCTCCTCCTAGGGAATTCTTTAGTTGTTTTTTTATTCGAAGACATCGAAGCGCCATTCTTTAGTTTCGATGCGTTTAGATCCTCAGGTGGCGCTACAGAATTTGGTGGTCAACGAATGCGTTTGCAGATCTTAGCCTATCAATGATTCTACTCTACTTGTTACATGTTCTTTATACGAAACGCCATTTTGAAGAACTTGGTTGATTAGTCTGTCAAGAAAAACGATTTGTAACTAAACTGTTTTGTTTACTTTTCTGCCTTCGATACGTTATATTGGCCTCTTTCGTTTCTTTTAACTGAAGTATATTTAGCTGTATGTATATAGCCAATAACTGCTGTTTTTTTAACTATTAGCCTATTTCTCTTCGTAATATTACGCGCACAGTCGATGTCGGTTGGTCGAAGTAATGTTTCGGGCTTGTTTCACTTACAGCTCACTGCTTAACCGAACTGCGTTATACAATGGTTTTCTAAAATCACTATTTGACTTACACCGTGCGCAAAATTTTACAGAATTTTAGGAGTAGCAGTTCAGTCTAACAGAAGCATTTATTTAATAGAATAAACCTTCCATCGTTTTAGCGTATTAATTTTTATGTTCAGTGACACATGGCATAGGGTCTACTTTTCCCGGTTTGATGGACATTGTAAATTGTATCCATATTTTTTATGTGAACAGAAATTTCGTTCGCAACTCTGTACGTGTTCAAGGTCTCAAGATGCAAACAAGTAACCCCAATAAAGCAAATATATACATTTGTGATTTTTGTAAGAAAACGTTTGCAGTGAGATCCATTCTCAATACCCACGAAAGAATCCACACTGGAGAAAAACCATATAAGTGTACTTTATGTGACAAATCATTATCGCAGAAGACTCATTTCGATTATCATACGAGAACTCACACTGGAGAGAAGCCATACGAGTGCAGTTTATGTCGCAAAGCATTTGCAAATAAAAGTCATGTGAAAAGGCATACAAGAACCCACACTGGAGAAAAAAAACACGTTTGCACCTTGTGTTACAAAAGATTTGCAGAAAAGTGTGTTCTAGACAACCATACAAGAACCCATATTGGAAAAAGGACACACACATGCAATATATGTGACAAAACATTTTCAGGACAACGTATTCTAGACAACCATTTAAGAACCCACACTGGAGTAAAACCATACATTTGCAGTTTGTGTAACAAAGGATTTGCAGATAGGAGTTATTTTACACGTCATAAAAGAATCCACACTGGAGAAAAACCATACATGTGCAATTTGTGTCACAAAGGATTTGCGTTCAGGTGTGATATTAAACGCCATGAAAGAACACACACTGGAGAAAAACCATACCGGTGCAGTTCATGTGGGAAAACGTTTGCACGGAAGAGTTACATGAAATGCCATTCAAGAATTCACACTGGAGAAAAGCCATACAAATGCAATTTTTGTCACCAAGAATTTGCACAGAAGAGTTATCTAGAAAGCCATAAAGTAACTCATACTGAAGAAAAACCATACATGTGCATCTTATGTCACAAAACATTTGCACGAAAGCAGGAGCTGCGAAATCATACAAGATGCGACACTGGAGAAAAATGATACAAGTGCAAGTATTTGTTGCAAATAATTTGCACAGACTAATGTTTGCAATTTCATTACATCACTCACACTCAATCAAGCATATACATGTTAAAATGCTGTAAGTGTAGACAAATCAATTGAATGTTAGAGGCTTTTGAGATTTCATAGGCAAACTCAACTTCCATCAAGATCCCATAATATTGAAGAATTATCCAAAACTTTATTCAGTGAAATGGTTTTGTTGAAAAAGCTTTAAAAAGCAAAAGTTGTACCTTGTGTAACAGATTCAGTTGATAGAAGTACCACTGTAACTATGCTAATGAAACGCAGTGTTCAACTACAGAAACAATGCTTCTAAGGAGAAGCAATGCTCTGGAGATCATTCTAAACGATATTTATCGTATAAATTTTAGATCACACGGATGTCGAATATTTGAAGAAATGTTTTAATTTGATGCGAATTTGTTGGAACATTGTTGTAAACACTACCATATCGCTGTACACATGATAACGTTTCCTTGAATTAGTTGATGTTTATTTGTTTGGTTTCGTTACCTAGAACACAGAAAACAGCTGAATTCACAAGTCTGTTGTTCATTCTGTTGCTACTGCACTAGTTTAATTTTAGCACCATTTGCGTGATGTTCGTCTATTCATGTCATCAGGTTGATCATGAGATTCTTCTCCAGCGTCTTGAGACCTCTTATGGGCGTAACCCTCAGGCTACCATGGAGGGGGTGGTTGCCACCCCCCCTATGTTTTTTTCATCTCAAACTTGTTTCGTATGGAATCAAATTTTGACCTTTTAAGTAGCTGTAGGGGGTTCATTTACACACGTTTTGAGGTAAAATGTGAGATGATATCTCACACCGTTCAAAAGTTATACCCAATATACCCGAGGTACCAGAGGGGGGGATACCACCCCCTAGATTTTCGCCTATATCTTAATTTAATATTAAGAGACACAAATTATACCATTCTATAGAGGGAATGTGGGGCTACATTTCTATGGTCACTGAGTTGACTTGAGACAACCGGAAGTGCTCAAAATAAATTAAAATGTATGAAAATAGGTTACACTTTCACACATTTTTCAGGTTTTTTCGATTATAACGTATTCATAATTTATTTTTTAAGAAAAATAAATTGAGCCGTTTCATAGAGGACACGTAGGGCTATGTTTTCATACTGATTAATTTGTTTTTTGATGACCGGAAGTGTTCAAAATAAATAATAATACGCGTAATATGCGTGAAAAATGGCTGATTGGAAGCACTCCCCCCTTAGTTTTTTGTCTGCAGCGTATTCGTTTGTCTTCCTGGACAAGAAACAAAGATATCATTCTTTAGAGGGAATGTAGGGCTTCATTTGCATACCTACATCTTTGTCTTTTGAATCCCGGAAGTTATCAAAATAAATAATAATACGCGTAATCTGTGTGAAAATGGCTGAATACGGCATTACAACGTAAACCGATATATATGTATGGATAAAATTGGATTATATGTATGGATGTACATTTATACTATATAAACATGTGTAGGGATAATTGTGTGTATCTTTTATACATAGATCAGTTTCAAAACACACATAATCTTATATTTGTTTATCCAAAAAGTAAAAATGTACGCAATAATATAAAATATCACTAATTAATGGGTTCCATTGTTAAAAGTGATGTAATTTCGAGATGCATTCACATAATGTACAACTAAAGATACCATTCTGTGCAGAAATGAATACTGAATCCATTGCTATATTACAAGGTATGATATGTGAAACCAAACGCGAAATCCAGGGGGGTGGTAACCCCCCCTTGGTAGTCCGTGTTACAAAAAAAGCTTGGTAGCCCTAGGGTTAAGGGCCTACCTCTTTGTTGGTTTCGGTCATACCTATCTGAACGAACCCAAATGATTATTACTGGTGACTCCAGAACCCAATGGGTCCACGTTAAACTGGGTGTCCCTCAAGGCTCCGTTCTTGGTCCTCTCTTATTTATTTTATATACGGCTGACATCTCCTCTCTTTTTCCGATCTGTGGTGCTGCTGGTCATCTCTTCGCTGATGATGTGCAAGCATTTGTCCATGGTCCCACGTCATCGCAGTTGCTTTTGGTCGAGAGTATTCAATCTCTCTCTAATCATCTCCACTCTTGGATGTCTTCTAATCGCCTCTCCCTTAATGCTTCTAAGACTCAATTCATCTGGTTTGGTACCCCTCAGCAGCTCCATAAACTTGATTTTGCTCTCCTCTCTGAAAAGTTTCCCCTCTTCTCTTTCTCGTCAAGTGTACGCGATCTGGGTGTTACCCTTGATAGTTCACTTACCTTTACTGATCACATCTCTAATCTCACACGCTCCTCCTATTTTCACTTAAGACGTCTCAGGGTCATTCGTCGTTCCATCTCCTCCTCTATCTTCACAACTTTAGTTCATGCTTTTGTTTTTTCTCGGATTGACTACTGCAATTCCCTTCTTGTTGGTCTTCCTAAGGTTCGTCTCTCTCCTCTTCAGTCGGTCCTCAACACAGCTGCTAGACTGATAGCCCGCCTTCCCCGGTACTCTCACATCTCTACCTTTATGTTTCACGAACTTCATTGGCTCCCTCTGCATGCTCGCATACAATTTAAAATCCTCTCTCTGATCTTCAAGGCTCAGAGGGGTCTTGCCCCGAAATATCTGGTTGGCGTCCTACTTCGGCCTCTTTCAGCTTCCTCCCATCGTCCACTTCGCTCCTGCAATAGACTTGACCTCTTGGTTCCCCGCAGTAGAACTGCTATGGCTCAGGCTCGTTCCTTTACTTCAATTGGTCCCTCTCTTTGGAATGCTATTTCTCCTTCTGTTCGCTCTAAAATTCTCTCTGGCAGTCTCTCTTTTTCCTTCGCTTTTCTCAAAACCTGTTTATTTTCGCGGGGCTTAACGCACTGGGAGCGCTTCTGAACGGTTCACCCTACGAGAGGCGCTTTATAAATGTTTAAATACGATACGATACGATACAATCAGTGCCTATGCGTAGCTATGCATTTGGACCAGTTGTTCATCTGTTAGTCAGATTTTAAAAGTTTCAAATTTTTCGATTAGGCTACTTGAAGTTAATTTTTTGGCTTTCCAGTTAATATTTTCATATGCTGCCTGTAACTAGAACTGTAGCCTATAGACAAGGTTGGGTCGAATATCATGTGCACGTCCAAAATCGACCTCCGTGTAAAGGTGGGAGAGATGTCACCCGATTACATACATGGGGTTATGCCAGTGCTAACATCCTCTTCTAAATGCACCATGTGCATTAGCTCTCTCCTTGCTGTCCACGCTGTCCTCTAGTTAGTCTTACGCAGATGACGCCCCGGTTGCACACAGGCATTATGTTTTCATTTTCTGTTTTATTAAAGACCTTTCTCTTTTCTCAGGCCTGTCACGCTGAGAGCGCTTCTGAAATTGATCTGCTGTGCGAAGCGCTTTACAAATGTTCATATTAGATTAGATTAGATTATAGGGCCTACACAGATCAGCGCGTGACTCCCTGCAATTCTATTAGGCATAATATCTCTTCAAACGTTAGGAATAATTAGTCGAAAAGTTTTTAAATGGTAAGAGAAACTCTTGAAGAGACTTTTTACTTGGATTTTGATTCGTTCGAAGGCATCGAAGCGCCCTTCGTTGGTTTTGATGCGCTTAGCTCCTAAGGATGGCGCTATAAAAAAATAGTAATGATTCCACTTCTACTTGTTGCATGTTCTTTTCACGTAACGCCATTTTGATGAACTTGGTTGATTAGTCGGGCAATGAAAACGATTCGTAAATACTCCTTTTCTTTACTGCCTTTCGATAGGTCATGTTGACCTATTTCGTATTATTTTACTGAACTGTTTTCGCTGTTTGTTTATAGCAGATAAGTAGGCTACTGTTTTTTTAAAAATATTTTCTGTTCGTTATAGTACGCGTACTGGTCGATAATATAAGTTAGCCGACGTAATATTTCAGGTTCTTTTTACTTTCTGCTCGCTGCCTAGCCGACCTGTGCAAATTATTATGCGCTGGGTAGGCCTATGAGATCTTTTTTGGTAAACCCGTAGTTTAGGTTGGTAAATTATTTTAAATCGTCAAATTAAAATGGTAGCTGGATCGACGAAAAAAATTGTTTCCCTAAGTGGGAGTGGGATTGACGAAACCATTTCCGTCTTTAAATAGAATTTGGGTTGATGGAAATAATTTCTATCGTAAATAGAAGCTGGATTACTTAAACTAAGTGGTAAAGTCGTAGTTTACGTTGCTAAATTATTTGATATTGTCACTTTGAAATGGAAGCTGGATTGACGAAAGAAATTGTTTCCCTAAATGGAAGTGGGATTGATGAAAACATTCCTGTGTTCAAAATTATTGAAGTTGGATTGATCGAAATAATTTTTACCGTAAATAGAAACTGGATGGATGAAATTAAGTTTTCGACTCAATAGAAGCTGGATTGATGAAAATAATTGTTTCCGTAATTAGAAGCTGGATCCATGAGAATATATCTTTACCTAAATTAAGGTTCCAGTGATGAAAAATATTTCTTTCATCAAATAGAAGTTGGATTGATAAAAGTAATTTTTTCAAATTAAATGGAAGTTCGATTGATGAAAAACATTCTTGATGAAATGGAAGCTGGATTGATGATATAGTTAACATGCATATAGGTAGACTGCTTACTTACCAACGTCAAGTACGGCATTGAAGACATTAGAATAATTTAGCAACGTAAACTACGACTTTACCAACTAAGTTTGGTAATCCCGTAGTTTAGGTTGGTAAATTATTTGCATGTCTTGAATGCCGTAGGCCTACTTGACGTTGGTAAGTAAGCAGTCTACCTATGTCCATGATAACTATCATCAATCCCGCTTTCATTTCATCGTGAAATTTTTTGATCAATCCAGCTTCCATTTCGTGAAAATCATTATCCAACTTCTATTTAACCCAAAAAATATATTTCATCAATGGAACTATTTTTAAGCAAAGAACTATTCTCATGGGTCCAGTTTCTAATCAAGGAATCAATTATTTTAATAAATCCAGCTTCTATTTAGCCTACGGTAAAAATTATTTATATCAATCCAACTTCTATTTAAAGACATAAATGGTTTCATCAATCCCTCTTCCAGTTAGTGAAACAATTTTTTACCTTCATCCAGCTTCCATTTTAATTTGTCGATATAAAAATAATTTACCAACCTAAACTACGGGTTTACCGTTTTTGTGTAGATAAAAGTTCCATTGATGAAAAATATTTCTTTCGTTAAATAGAAGTGTCACTTTTGTCATGAAATGGAAGCAGGATTGATGATAGTTATCATGGACATAGGTAGACTGCTTACTTACCAGCGTCATGTACGGCATTGAAGATATTAGAATAATTTACCAACCTAAATTACGGGATAAAAATTTTTAAATCTCTAAATGGCTTACACGATGTGCACAATTTTACCGATTGTTAGGATTAGCAGTTCAGTCTAGAAGTATAGGCCTATAAAATGCATTTTTAAAATAGAAAGAATCTTCCATCTTTTAACGTATTAGGCCCTAATTTTGGTTCGATGATACACAGCATAGCCTAGGTTTCTTTTCACGGATTGGTAAAAGTGTATTTTAGCGTATTTTATTAATAGTGAAGGCCTATATAGGCCTAATAGTTGTATTTTAACGTATTTTATGGTTTCAATGATTTCATTGATAACAATAAAGAATCCAGCTTCTATTTATGCAAAATTATTTTCATCAAACCCACTTCTAGGCCTATGGAGCAAGAATTCTTTTCGTCAATCCAACTTGTATTCGACCAGCGCTGAAACCCATGCAATGGCGAGTCATTTACGATGCCACAGTCTACTACAAGATTTTTCTTCAATCCAGTTTCTATTTTAGCAAGTTTCTAGTTTCATCAAACCATCTTCTATTTTAGGAAAATAACTAGTTTCATCAATCTAACTTCCATTTATGCGAACAATTAGTTTAATCAATTCAGCTTCCATTTACACAGACACAAAAGAAATAAGAAAATACGCTAAAATACTATCGGGCATTGCCGGTGTCCCGAGATATTCTATCCCACCCCCTAAATAAAGCATATGCTACCCCCGGATGAAATAAACCGGTTTACAGTATCCGGGGATAAACCATTCTATGCCCCATCGTCATACGCATCACAATAGCCGTGACGAAAATTCAGTCAAAATCACCAAAAACGATATAAATTTACTTCAGGTCGACGTACAAACTTAAAATATGTTATGTGTACAATAAATACAAACAGTACGGCTGAATACACTGAGAAACCGCCAAAAATGCAAACCAAACAGAATATACCATTTTGGTAAGACGGATACTCATGTATGGGGATACTCTATTTCGTGACAAAAGCAGCATCATGAATTAAATACGCTAAAATGCACTTTTACTCATAATAGATATTGAAAATTGCATTTATGTTTATGTAAAACAGAAATTTTGGAAGTCTGAAGGTCTCAAGATGCGAACAAGAAGCCCCAATAAAGCAAATATATACCTATGCGATTTTTGTAAGAAAGGCTTCGCATTGAGATCCGCTCTCAATATCCATGAAAGAATCCACACTAGAAAAAAACCATACAAGTGTGATTTTACTGATTTATGTCACAAAGCATTTGCACAGAAAAATCAGTTGGATTATCATACAAGAACTCACACTGGAGAGAAACCATACAAGTGCAATCTATGCCAGAAAGCATTTATGCATAAGAGTTATCTGAAAGGTCATACATCGACCCACACTGGTGAAAAGAAATACATTTGCACTTTGTGTAACAAAAGATTTGCAGATAGGAGTAATTTTGAATGTCATAAAAGAACCCACACTGGAGAAAAACCATACAAGTGCAGTTTGTGTCGCAAAGCATTTGCACAGAAGAGTCCTCTGAGCAGGCATACAAGAACCCACACTGGGGAAAAACCATACATTTGCACTATGTGTAACAAGAGATTTGCACATAAGTGTGTTCTAGACATCCATACAAGAACCCACCTTGGAGAAAAACCATTTAAGTGCCATTTATGTCACAAAGCATTTACACGTAAGGGTAATCTGAGCAGGCATACTAGAACCCACACTGGAGAAAAACCATACATTTGCGGTTGGTGTAACAACGGATTTGCACATGGAAGTAACTATGAATGTCATAAAAGAACACACACTGGAGAAAAACCATATAAGTGCAGTTTATGTCACAGATCATTTGCATTTAGGTGTAACTTTAAACGCCATGAAATAACACACACTGGAGAAAAACCATACAAGTGCAGTTTATGTGGAAAAACGTTTGCACAGAAGAGTCATCTGAAATGCCATACAAGAATCCACACTGGAGAAAAGCCATACAAGTGCACTTTATGTCACAGAGCATTTGCACAGACGTGTCACCTGATATACCATAACGTAACTCATACTGGAGAAAAACCACACATATGCATCTTATGTCACAAAACATTTGCACGAAAGCAGCAGCTGCAAAATCATACAAGATGTGACACCGGAGAAAAGTGATACAAGTGCAGTCTTTGTTGCAAACGATTTGCACGGATTGGTGTGTGCAAGTATCATGGAATCAATCACACTGGGTTAAACATATACATGAAACATTTGTTTTGTGTATAAATATTAATGTCTTGTTTTATGCATTTGAGATGTCATGTGCAAATTCACTCTTTAGAAAGACTATGCAGGTGCAATTTGTGTCATAATGCATTTGCCCTGAGTGATTTTCTCAACTACCATCTAAGATCTCGTATTATGGAAGAATAATGCAAAAGCTTATTCAGTGAAATGGGTGTGTTGACATTGGATCAAATATACAACGGATAAAATTTCTATAGCAGATTCAGTTGATAGAAGTACCACCGTAACTGTGCTAATGGAAAACATTGCTGAACTACAGAAGCAATGCGAGATCTCTCTTGGAAAAAAATGTTCTGGAAATCATTCTCAGAGCTCTACTCTTACGATGTTGATCGTATACACTTTGCATTACATGGATGTTTAATATGTGAATAAATGTTTGAATTTGAAACTTTTTGTGGAACATTGTTATCAACACTAACGCTCTACAGACAGTTACATTTCTTGAATTATTATTGAAGTTGATTTTGTTTAGTTTCATTATCTAGAACACAGAAAGCAGATTAATGCACAAGTCTGTTGTTCATTCTGTTGCTGCTACACAAGTTTAAGTTGATCAGCATTTGTTTGATGTTCGTCTGTTCATGTTTCATCAATGTCTATGCTTAAGCTATGCGTATGGACCAGTTATTCCCCATCTGCTAGTTAGATTTAATGGTTTCAAATGTTTCTACTACATGAAGTCGATTTTCCGCTTTCCAGTTAATATTTTCATATGATTTCTGTAACTAGACTGGTATAGATAAGGTTGGGTAGATTATTGCATGTGCACGTCCAAAAACGACTTCCGCTGAGGGTAGATGTCATCCGAATACGTACATGGGGTAGGATAAGGTTATGCCAGTGCTAACATCCGCCTCTAAATGCAGCCTGCGCATTAAACAACAATATCAGTTAGACAGTGGATATTTATTGACAACACTATGCATAGCATGTTTTAAGCTGCTAGTTTCATTCGTTTATTGTTACCTGCTTCAATAATTAAGTTATCTGTTCATGTTTCATCAATGTCTATGCTTAAGCTATGCATATGGACCAGTTATTCCCCCTCTGCTAGTTAGATTTAATGGTTTCAAATGTTTCTACTTCATCTTTCTATTGCTAGTCATAGAGTGGAATGATTGGTGTTCTGTCAATCTTCCTCATTAACTGAAATTGGCTGACTAACACTTTCACGTTGACTATTCTGGGCAGCGTCAGGGTTCATGTCATCATCAGTACAGTACACCATCACCCCCATGGAGGTTTCCACACCAAACTAAGTCTCACCGCTTCAATATTTCATACTCAGATTCACCCTGTCCATTGCTACGGAATGTGCCAACATAATCGTTTGATCTACAAGAAACTGCTCTCTGCAAGATCAAAAGATGGAAAAACTTATCTGCCACCACGTTCCTGCCACTGAACCGCAATAGTGATACCAGCTGATTCACCACTCTAGCACCTTGTCCTGTCTCGCTCTGAGTGTTTCCTGTCTCCCAATATATCTGCAGTCAGTGGATATGGAATAACAGCCTCCCAGCACCACAACGTATTGAGGCCGTATTTTACAGATTTGGACGGTATACGTACTGCCTGAAGTTACACCTGCCACGGTAAGCCACCAGCTCTGCTTATCTACGCACAGATCTTAACCAGGGACAAAAGAACGTTGGCACTTGAGCAGTAAACGTTGTTCGTATGATTGTTCATTGTTTACTGATTGCTGCTTGGATTGTATGAGTAATGAAACTGTCCGTGATATGAAGTATATGTAGCCTATATAAGTCCCGGAAAACCACAAGTTTGTCATGGTTCATCTTTTCATCACGTGTTGCTTTGTCGTCGAATAACATAAAAAATGTTGGACTATCCAATGTTTTTTCACGGTAAACACGGTGAAGCTGGGTTCGTGCGGGACCCCACTGGATATCTGGTACTTTAAAGTTAACCTTTAAAGCAAAACCGGCTTTCAGTAGACCTAAACAGTGAGCGATAGGCCTATCCAAGTGGAAAATTCAGAAAAAAAATTGAAAAAATACGTGACAGTACCCCCAAAAGTTGTACAAGCCGATGCTACGCTGGGCTATCCCAGTTGGTCGCATGCTGCTTAAAGCTTTACTACTAGACGACTCTACACACTACAGTAAGGTTGCGTACTTTAGCTTCTTACAAGGATTTAATTCAGTTAAAATTAGATAAAACAGATCAATGTGACGTGTACAACCTTAGTGTATTAAACAACTATATTCTATTCAAGCGACGAGGGATGAGCTTTTTCCACGAACTTTCTTGGCTATTAGGCAGTGCCCTGCTTTTTCGGTTGTGGGCCCTTCCATCTGGAATGACCTAACGCTTAAGCTCCGTTCTTTACTTGTGATCCATCCCAAAGGTTTCTGTAAGTCTCTCAAGTCTATTTTCTTTAGTCGTGGCTGGGCTGGGAGAGTTCCTGAGTAGGTTCTTGAAGGGGCGCTATATAGATGCTCTGAATGAATGAATGCATAGAAATATAAGCATGAGCAATTTATGACACGCAGCTCATTCCTTTAAAAGCTAATACAGAATGAAATATATCATAGAAATCACCAAAAGACAAGAAACCATCAAATATTCAGTATACATGTACATCACAAACTTGATTACACATTTATCTTTCGTATTGACCAAACATAGCGTCAAACACTTAATCTAAGTAGAATAAATCTAATTAATTTCATGATTTAATACATCATGAATGCAATGGCAATAGGCTAAGCAACAATAGTCTGAAACAGTCTCACAAAATGGTGTACTGTTAAGCGCTCTGTTAAATATAAATCTAGCAGAAGTATTTGTGCAGTTACATTCAATAATTAACAATAAAGGCCGAAAGACTTTCCTGGGGTTTTAGTTACTATAGCATAAAATTTCAATCTGATGACATGCAATAATTCTAGTATTACAATAATGTAAGACAGTAAGTAGAAGGCAACATCTTAGTTATGTGTCGCATATATGAAGAAACCTCTGGATTATCTGTGTCAGAATGCTACTATCTAAGTGTTCTGAAAGTAAAGTGGTTATAAAGTAAGTTTTCTTGTATCTACGTATCCCATTACTTCTATAGTATCTCAAATTGCATTTCCTTTCAATTGTAAATATGTAGAATCATAGTTCAGCACAGATCGGCAAATAAGTCGTCAGGTGGTGAAAATCTATGGCTAGAACAATGCTCTAAAAACGCCTCCTCTATTTCAAGCAATTCGTCACATATACCACATCCAAAAGATTTAGGCAAAAACAGTTTTGCATTCACAGGAGAAAATTTGCTAATATTCTGACATTCTCTATCTCTAATTTTCGGTAAACGACCTGCAATTCCACCAGAATACGGATATACATTCTGTGAGAAACGTTCATTTCGTTTATCAACAACGCCTCTACTACTAGATGTGATGAAATAATCAGACAGGTTATCAATTACTTTATTTCCCACTTTAAAATCCTGTGGTTGTGTTCCTTCATGGAGAGCAAGCTGCTTCGCTGAAGAACTGCTCTTGGTATAAGGTTTATTGCATGTGTGTTGCTTCTCAGTTGCATGAGTTCTTCTGTGTATCTTAAAACTTCCAAGTTGTGTGAATCCTTTATTACAAACCTCACATGTGTATGGTTTCTCTCCTGTATGAGTTCTCATATGACATTGTAAGCTACTGCCTACTCTAAATTGTTTCTGACATAACAGGCACAAGTATGGTTTTTGGCCAGTATGTGTTCTCATGTGCTTTTTCAGATAACTGCCATTAGCAAATGACTTCTGACATAACTGGCAAATGTAAGGTTTTTCAACAGAATGGGTTGTCATGTGCATTTTCAGAGTACTACCTTCATGAAATGATTTCTGACATAGCTGGCACCTGAATGGCTTTTCGCCACTGGTATGTGTTCTCGTGTGTCTTTTCAGAGTACTACCAGCAGCAAATGATTTCTTACAAAAATGGCATATGTATGGTTTCTCACCAGAATGAGTTCTCATGTGCATTTTCAGATGACCACCTTCATTAAACGATTTCAGACATAGCTGGCACCTGTATGGTTTTTCACCAGTATGGGTTCTCAAGTGTCTTTTCAGATTATTACCTTTAGTGAATGATTTCTGACAGAGCTGGCACCTGAATGGTTTTTCGCCACTGGTATGTGTTCTCATGTGTTTTTTCAGAGTATTACCATTAGCAAATGATTTCTTACAAAACTGGCACATGTATGGTTTCTCACCAGAATGAGTTCTCATGTGCTTTTTCAGATGACTACCTTCATTAAACGATTTCAGACATAGCTGGCACCTGTATGGTTTTTCACCAGTATGTGTTCTCATGTGTATTTTCAGATGATTACCCTTAGTGAATGATTTCTGACATAACTGGCACCTGTATGGTTTCTCTCTAGTATGGGATATCAAATGCTTTTTCAGATGAATATCTCTAGCAAATGATTTCTGACATAACTGACATCTGAATAGTTTTTCCCCATGATGGGTGCTCATGTGCTTTTTCAGAGAACAATCCTGATGAAATAACTTCCGACATATCTGGCACTTGTACTGTTTTTCTCGCGTAAACCCCATAGATGCGTTTTTGTATTCACCATCAGGCTACTGCCTTAATTGACAATTTCACAGCTTTTCTCCAGTATGGGTTCTTTGATGAGCTGTCAGTTGATCAGCCTGAACAAACGATTTCCAAAATAAATGTTATCTGTGGTTCTTGTTACAATGATATGATTTCTGTTTCTCCATGGCTTTTGAAAAGCATGAGTTTTGGTATGCATTTCATACTTTATAAAGTTCCTGAAATTGCTGTTGTCATAATCTTTCCAACACCAGCAGTGTCCAGTTTATCACATGATCGACCACATCATTTAAGTCTCCGTTTAAGATGTTAACAAAGAAGGATTCATGTTTCATCCTTCAGTACTTAGGAGTTATTTCTCAAGTAAAACGAGAATTAGTCACACAGAAAAATAATCTATGACGAAATACCGTAGCTATCAAACTTTGTATAATAGAATACCTTTATGCTTTTGTTCAGTATGATATTAACTGAAGATGAAGTAGCTGAATATAGCGAAAGTTGTACTGAAATAAATCCACTTTAATGTTGTTGATGAAGCTTAATTAGAAGAAAATCTTTTCTTGCAACTGAATTTTAAAGTTTCAACATAGTGTAGCTCGTCCTCTTCATGTATTTCCTAAAAAAGTAACAGTAGAAGGTCAAGTTTTATATATTCTACAAATATTTAATATAATCTCGTTCCTGATCGTTACTGCAGCTTAATGGCTAGCTAGTAATAACATGAAGGTATAGTCTTCAAGAATTCATTAACTAATGTTCTGCTAAGATGTCGACTTGTTTGAACACATTACGTTGTAGCTCTATCTCAAAACAGGATGGTCTTAGAAGTACACCATTTCATGACAACATTCAACTAAAATCATGACAATTTTAAATCACACTATTATAATAAAACCGAACCTTTAAGACTTTTGCTGCTTTTATCTCTGAAATGCTTTGTGCATATTTCATGCATGCATGCATGCATTGAACCATCCCTGTTTACATACATGCTTACATACATACATCCATACATTGAACCAGATATAATATATCTTCGTTAGTTTCCAACAGTAGCACAACTAAAACTTGGTAACTTTGGTCCGAACCTACCAAATTATAATCATTTTGTGGCAGACATGATTGAAAATTGACAACTGAAATATGCGCAAAGCACTTCAGAGATAAAAACAGCAACAGTCTTAGATGTTCGGTTTATGTTGCCGTTTAACAATACATTGAAGAACAGAGTATGAGGACAACAGTACTAGAAAAGAAAAAAACGAAGGTAATGATATTGAGTAAATATAAAGAAGAAAAGAATAACTATTGTCATCGATGGTTCCGAGTACGAGCAAGTCTACCAGTATTGTTATCTGGAAAGTTTAATAACAGATGATTTGGGCTGCCGCGCCGAGATTAAGATAAGAATAGCAATGGGAAAGGAAGCATTCTGGGAATTGGTTATCCCGTAGCTTAGGTTGGTAAACTATTTTAATGTCTTCAATGCCGTATTTGACGTTGGTAAGTAAGCAGTTTACCTATGTCCACAATAACTATCATCAATCCCGCTTCCATTGCATGGAGACATTTTTTTCATCAGTCCAGCTTCCATTTCATGAAAAAATTATCCAACTTCTATTTAACCAAAAAATATTTTTCATCAATGGAACTTTTATTTAGGCAAAGAACTATTCTCGTGGGTCCAGCTTCTACTTACGGAAACAATTATTTTCATCAATCCAGCTTCTATCGCATCAAAAACTTAGTTTCATCATTCCGGCTTCTATTTTAGCAAAGTACTATTTTCATCAATCCAACTTCCATTTAGGCAAATAATTATTCTGATCAATCCAGCTCCCATTTACGCACCCACGTAAGAAAAATAATAAAATACGATAGAATGCTCGGTAATCCTGGGAACGGCGGTCGTAAATTCCGAAACACTGTAATCAACAGAGGCCGCTTTCTTATAGTTTCGCTAAAACGTGCTATATATTTTCAGGCATCCAGCTTCTAATTACTGACAAGATTATTTTCATCAATCCAGCTTCTATTGAATCGAAAGTTAGTTTCATCATGCAACCAGCTTGGTATCCATACAGCTTGTATTTACGGAGAAAATTATTTTAATCAATTCAGCTTCTATTTCAACACAGGAATGTTTTCATCAATCCAACTTCCACTTAGGGAAAGAGTTTTTTCATCAATCCAGCTTCGATTTAGCGATACAGTTTTTTCATCAATCCAGCTTCCATTTTAAAGTGATAATATCAAATAAATTTGGGTAAACGTGTAGTTTAGCGCCGTAAATTATCCGCCATTGCATGGGTTTCAGCGTTGGTCGTAAACAAGTTGGATTGATGAAACGAATTCTCGCTAAACGGAAGTCGGATTGATGAATATAATTTTTGATTAAATACAAGTGGGCCTGATGAAAAGAATCCTGCTTAAAGAGAAGCTGAATTGATGGAAACTAATTCTTAATTAAATAAAAGTTGTATTGATGAAAAATAATTCCTGCTTAAATAGAAGCTGGACTGATGAAACGAATTTTTGCCTTATGGAAGCTGGATCGATGAAAAGAATTCTCACAAAAGTAGAAGCTGGATTGATGAAAATAATAATGCTACAATGGGCGAATAATTTACGACGCTAAACTATAGGTTTACCGCCCGCCAGCATCTTGAATTAAATACGCTAAAATACTTACTTTTCATTTAATTTGACGATAATACATAATTTACCAACCTAAACTACGGGTTTACCCGATTTTCCGACATGGCTTTCCAGCCATCCTCTAAGTATGGAAAACATAAACGTTAATCTCAAATAATAATAATTTTAACTCTCTCATTATAATTATTGCATATGTCTGACCACTAAATAATATGCACGGAGTTTGGAATCTAACCATGTTTGACAGTAAATCGATTTTCCACATCATTATAATAATCTGGTTAATACAGTACAGAGTAATCAGCACAAAATGGCGAACGATTAAAGTGTTTCACTATTATGACAACTAAATCGGATTTTGTGACAGTATGTTCTGCCATCTAGCGAATATGCTTTCACGCCTCTATCTTATTCATATCTCTGCAAAGTTTATTTGTTTTATTGAGAAAAACAATCTGACAAAAGCTAAGAAATGCTAACATGAGAGATTATGGATAATAAAAGTAATTATAAAAATCTAAAATAAGCTAGTTAAAAGTTATGTGAAAAGGATCTGCGAATAAATAGACAGTTGTCTTTGGGTGAGAGAATAATTATGGTTGTGTGCTCTAGGTCTTAATTGGTGAAAGAAGAGGGGTTGGATTGGAAGTAGGAGTTGGTGAAGCACATGATGGGGTTGCGTAATATGGAGAAAAAGAATTGCGGGGTCCGATAGCGCATTGGATAACACACTGGCATAGAGAGCGAGAGGTACCGAGTCCGAGTTCCGTATGGTGGACATGCTTTGTAGGCTGCTATTAGCGCCGTGTATTGCAGGCTGTCTGTTCTGTTAGTAGTTAAAATTTCAATTGAATAGCATGTAAATGTACAGCACAGTGCGTTTGTCAGGCGCTTCAATAGATGCAGCATTGAAATAAATTTAGAAAGAAGTAAAATCTGTAAAGCCAAAACAAACCCAAACAGCCAAACATGACCCAATATTATTATACACATTCTCTCTGTGTTGTTTAAATATTTTCTGAAAAATATTAACTACCACAATATCAGATCATCTTCTGTGTTAGTCCCTCTACAAATTGTAGAATAAAGTAAGCTTATGCTTGTAGCATTTTAAATGAATAACAATGATTTTTTATGTTAAGTGCTTGGACTAAGAGTAGAAATCTGCCACCAGGAATGGAAGACGATGGGAAGCAAATTCCTATAGATATTAGGCAGCACATGCTGCTAGAGCATTACACGTTAAGCATCAGGATCTTAACCCTAGGGCTACCAAGCTTTTTTTGTAACACTGACTACCAAGGGGGGTGGTTACCACCCCCCTGGATTTCGTGTTTGGTTTTACATATCATAACTTGTAATATAGCAATGGATTCAGCATTCATTTCTGCACAGAATGGTATATTTACTTGTATATTATGTGAAGGCACCTCGAAATTACATAACTTTTACCAACGGAACCCAATAATTAGCAATATTGTATATTTTTGCGTACATTTTTTACTTTTTGGATAAACAAATATAAGATTATGTGTGTTTTGAAACTAATCTATGTATAAAAGATACACACAATCATCCCTACACATGTTTATATAGTATAAATGTACATCCATACATATATATCCATACATATATATCGGTTTACGTTGTAATGCTGAATTCAGCCATTTTCACACAGATTACGCGTATTATTATTTATTTTGATCACTTCCGGTATTCAAAAGACAAAGATGTAGGTATGCAAATGAAGCCCTACATTCCCTCTAAAGAATGGTATATTTGTTTCTCTTCTGGGGAAAAAAAATGAATACGCTACAGACAAAAACTAAGGGGGGAGTCCTTCCATTCAGCCATTTTTCACGCATGGTACGCGTATTATTATTTATTTTGAGCACTTCCGGTTGTCTCAGGTCAACTCAGTGACCATAGAAATGTAGCCCCACATTCCCTCTATAGAATGGTATAATTTGTGTCTCTTAATGTTAAATGACGGATAAGATATAGTTGAAAATCTAAGGGGTGGTATCCACCCCTGGTACCTCGGGTATATTGGGTATAACTTTTGAACGGTGTGAGATATCATCTCACATTTTACCTCAAAACGTGTGTAAATGAACCCCCTACAGCTACTTAAAAGGTCAAATTTTTATTCCATACGGAAAAAGTTTGAGATGAAAAAAACCTAGGGGGTGGCAACCCCCCCCTTGGTAGCCTGAGGGTTAAACTGAATGTTCTTTTGATTAACCCTAGGGCTACCAAGCTTTTTGTAACACTGACTACTACCAAAAGAAGGGGGGGTGGTTACCACCCCCTGGATTTCGTGTTTGGTTTACATATCATAACTTGTAATACAGCAATGGATTCAGCATTCATTTCTGCACAGAATGTTATATTTAGTTGTATATTATGTGAATGCACCTTGAAATTACATCACTTTTAACACTAGAAGGACGGCACTTTTCTACCACCTAAAAGGACGGAATGGGTCATTTTTGACCCATACAGTTTCATTGATAGAAATCATGTATTTTTAAGGATAATTCTTCTGCAGCGGAAAATTCCGCCCCAGAAGTAATATTTTTGATATAATTCCGCGACGGAAGACCTTTGCGCATGCGCAACCTTCGGCGCATGCGCATTGTCCAAACTGCGTTACTTATATTAATTGGCGTAGTGAGGGTCGGTTATGGTGAGATTAGGCGTTGTGAGGATCGGTTAGGGTCAGGATTAGTCGTCATTAGATAAAATGCTTAACACCTTCCGCCGCAGATGTAATTTCTTCATGCGCTGCGTGGCGGAATATTCCGCCGCAGAAACACCACGCATGTTTGAAGAATTCCTGACAATAACTGAATGATTTACTGATCTCATTGTAATAAGCTTTCAGAATGTTAAACTTTTAATTTATTTATGCTGCCCCTAAAGTACCTGAAGGTAGGCCTACTGCTTAGAGGCGTCAAAATCCTCAAGTGATACTGACACGCTCGTGCTTCCCTTTCAGTGCATCGTTGGATGCTATAGCGCATCATGCCTTCATCAGCTAGAAGTATAAAGTCGGTCAAATAGAATCTTGTCTTATTCGCTGTGTCGCAAACAGTGGCGGCGCCAGAGGGATAGGGGGGCTCAGCCCCACCCCCAAAAAGTGGGAAATCACTGCAAATCACAGGGAGGAGGGGACAAAGGGAAGGGCTTGGAGCTTTAACCACGACCTCGTCCATGACTACGAGAACCCCCTCGACCACATGCACGCACACTTCCAGAGATAGGAACTTCAAGATTTGGAATGGTTAACTGCAAAACTGTCTTGTCCACCATGATCACTTCGATACTTAGAACAGAAGAACTGCTTCTTGCCTCAACGGACAGGTTGTGTATTCTGGTATCTGAGACTATCACTATCATTGTCTTCTGATGCGCAGAATTGTCCTCACCGATTTCTTGAATCAAACGAAGGGCTTGGTTTGCTGTATGCATATAATCGTACACGACGACTCATTTTAGCGCTGGTATTGATAACCCTCAGATATAGCTGTTTTTATATCATAACCATAACCATAACCAAAAATTTTATTCCTTCAAGTAGGCAACATCACAATTAACAACACAAATATATTATAAAATCGCCAACAAAAAGCAAAGGGAGAGAAACCCTTAAAGGACCAGGGTCCCGCTAACAGGGTTACCCATGTACACGGGAAACGTAGCAGCAGGTTATGCATAAGGGTACCAAAAATTGTAGAGCTTAACTAGTTAACTAAATATAAAAAATTACACAAAATGAGTGTCTGCACCGAGCACAGTATGTACGAATTTGAGCTTGCACGGCAGGTAATATCGGGGGAAGCATGGTGGGAGTTAGGATCCACAGTCAGTAAGTGATGACGGAGTTTCTTTTTAAATATTGAAATGCTAGAAGAAAGACGAATGGCGACAGGGAGATTATTGCATGTCCTAGGGCCAGCACTTTTGATGGAGAATTTCCGTGTATTTGTTCTAATGGCAATTCCTCTATAATTGGAAGAAGTCCGAACATTATAACGATTGGATTGGGATGTCAAGCTAAAGTAGTCAGTAAAAGCTCCAGGCAAAAGATTATGCATATATTTAAACATAAACTCAGAGGTCTGTTTAATTCTAATCTGTTCTATATTACAGATGTTCAATTTCTGTAACATGGCCTGAGAAGACAGGGAGTTCGAGTTACCCAGGATAATTCTGGCCGCTCTTTTTTGTAGTGAATTTAACCTAGCCAACCGAGAAGGGTAATTAGAGGCCCACACTACATTACAATATGAGAGATAAGGGTGAACTAAGGAGTAATATAAGCTAAGTCTAATTCTAGTCGGTAGAAGGTAGGCAGTACGGGCCAAGATACCTACACTTTTCGCAACTTTCTTAGAAATATTTTCTATATGTACCTTCCAAGCTAAAAATTGATCAACGTATACTCCCAGGAATTTGACCGAAGTTCCTTGGGGTAAAGGTCAATTGTGTGTAAACAATAAACAAAACTGTTTACAAATGACGGGAAGAACGTGAGCTTTACAATGCCGTTATAAATAAGTAAGGTTAATATAAGATAAACACTAGAAAAATAGGCATTTGCAGTAGGCCTACCCTCGTAATTATTCAGAATTAGTCCTGTGGAGTTAACGATTCCTTTCGATTTAGTTTCGCTTCCGTTTTCGTGCAAAAACGTCCATTAATAATAATATAATATATGTTCTTTAAATAAGCGCCTGACAAACGCACTGTGCTGTACATTTACATGCTATGCAACTGAAACAATTTTAACTAGTTAACTACTAACAGAAGAGACCGCCTGCAATACAAGAAAAATTTGTACAGTAGGCTACTCATTTACAAAATAAAGTTGAGTTCTTCATGTTTGATATTATTTAGGCTTACAGTAACTGTATTCCTAATTGATGCTTTCGAAACCTTTTAAGAACTTTCAACCTGTGAAAAATGTTTAACCGATTTAAGAAACATAGATGCAAAATATGAAGCCTACTCCGTGGTGACATTAAAGACCAGGATATAAATTGATCGGCATCTATTTTTAAGAACAAATTCTGCGCCTCATCGCAACAACACATCTTTGTTGCTGCGCCTGAATTTTTTTACATTCGCTTCCGTAAAATTCTATTAAGATTTTATAGTCATATAAAAGGTTAAGGTTGACGTAAGACCAAAAGCGTCTCTGAAGAGACACAATTCGTAGTTGGTCTTGCAGCAAGTGATTGTTTGAACAGTTTGCCGTTGGCAGTCAAATTGTTCGAAGAATGATGGGTTTAGGGGAAGCCGATTGATGCTGAAAAGGTGACATTTTCGTAGTACTGTCTAGTATTCGATGGTGTAGGTCCCCCATTGCTGTAATCTTTACTGTACAATTCTGAAGATCACAGGCTGATCACGTTTAAATCCTGACCAGTTCGTTGCAAGTTGTAACAAAAAAGATATTTAACAAGCTACAACTAGAATACTGCGCCGCCGTTCAGCGACGCCGTCGACGACATTTGTGGGCGCCGTCACCGCCGATTTTTGTTGGTCGGCTCCAAAGCCACGCTGATGTGTTTAATAGTTTTTGTTGCATTTTTCACATTTGCACGAATTAGAGAGAAATTGTTATATCAGTGCGAAGTAGACGTAGACATCTTGCACTAACCTGCTCTTCTCATTATTCTGGGTTTCAGCAGCAATGATTTTGCGTCAACGCTGTGAGCTTCTGACTAACAATAAGATAGCCTTTGCAACAGTACAGTTAGCGTTTGCTGTAGAACGTATTTTATAGAAATAATTGTTTTTGAAGTATGGCAACAAACGAAGGACCAACCAAGGCCTCCCCGTGCGTTAATAGTTATGCGGCATGCACCTTACACGATGGAACTGTTTACTCATGATGCCATAGAGAGTCGAGAGAATAATCAAGAGATAGTAAAAAAATATGTCTTGCTAGACTGCGCTCATTTGACAAGATGGTAAGCTACAGCGAATGGAATCCATTGACAACTTTGGTGCAGTTCTTAAAGGTCTTCTACTCAGCTACAGCGACGGTTTGAGCGATGCGAAGTATTCCACAATCAGCTTAGTGTATTTGTTCAGATCAGTGTTACCGCTCTGACTGTGAGAAGGTGAAGTTATTGAAAGTCAATGTGCTCGTCACTTGACCGTAGTGTACCCGTGACCGATTTGAACGTTGTAGCAGCAATGCTTGATCCGTCTCAGTGAGCTTTGAGCTCTGCCCAGAGTTTTCTGATTGAGCAGGATAAGACGGCGGTTTACTAACTGAAAGCAGTTTTGCATAAGTACTTAATTGAAGTGAAGGCAATTTCCAGGCCTATTACTCAGGGACAGGCAAGCCAACAACAACTCGATGATCATGCACTGCCATGGAAGAAAGCAAAACGCGACCTACTCGTAAAACACGAAACTTCCGAGTCGTCAGTCGAACGAGAATTTCAACAGTTCAGATGTTTTAATATTTCTACGGACGACGATTTGACCTTTGGAGGATGAAGCGCGCGATCAATTCTGTCACTTCTTGTATGCAGCGTGCCACCGGAGAGAATTTTCTCTGTTGCCGGGTTTACAGTCACTGCGTAGCAAACTTTCGAGACACGGAGGCCGAAGTTGCCAAAGAAATATGTAATATCTCAGCTCACAGGTAAGCTACAATGACAAATGAGGTGTCGATTATTATATTTCCATGGTCAAGGAATCGAAATATCGCATTGTGAATAGTGTGGATATAGTATACTTATCAAGATGGCGGCCAATATGGCCGCCAAAGCTCAAAAAATATGTATATTTAAGCTCATAGATAGGCTAAGCTACAATGACAAATGAAGTGTCCATTGTAATAGTTTCATGGTCAAAGAAAGAATCGAACTATCACATTGGCAATAGTGTGGGAATAGTACTATCCAAGATGGCAGCCAATATGGCCGCCGAAATTCACAATGTGTATATCTACGCCAATATGGCCGCCATCAGTTCGCCATTCAGCTTATATATACACATTTTATGTTTCAGTGGCAGTATTGGCCGCCATCATGGATAGTACTGTTCTCACACTATTTCCAATGCGATAGTTCGATTACTTGACCTTGGAATGAGCTTAGATATACACATTTGTGTTTCTGGCGGCCATATTGGCCGCCATTTTGGATAGTACTATTCCCACACTATTCCCAATGCGATGGTTCGATTCCTTGACATTGATAGTATTACAATGGACATTTCATTTGTCATTGTAGCTTCTTATCTATGAGCTCAAATATACACAATATCCCCCCTTTTATTGGATTCCTCCAGTTCCTCACACATGTCCACAATTTGTTGTCGTTTATCTTCTCTTATTCTCTTCTGTACTTCTCCTTTAAGTGCCCTGTATTTCTCTTTATCTCTGTTCCTTGCATCCCTTTTTTCTGCAATTAATTCATACGTTTAATTAGTTATCCAAGTTTTACATTTCTGTTTCTTTTTATACCCAATGGTTGTTTCAGCCACATCAAGTAATATTGTTTTTGTATCTTCCCATAGTTCATCAGGTTTCCTTTCTTCTTCCCACCTCCCCAATTCTTCAAATCTATTAGTGACCTCCACATTGTAGGCTACTCTTCTGCCTTATGACCGTACAGCTCCTCTATATTTAACCTTTTACCTGTTCCCCATTCTTCTTTTTTATAAGTTTGATCTTCAACTTTGCTATTAACAAATTGTGATCCGAGTCACAATCCGCTCCTGGATATACCCTGCAATTTCTAATGCTGCCTGCCCATTTCTGTGCAATCGCAATATAATCTATCTGGTTTCTGGTAGTCTATTCCCATCCGGTGATGTCCACGTATACAATCTCCTTGGATGATGTTCGAACCATGTGTTGCATAAGCTTAGCCTAGTTCATTGTTCAAACAAAATTCAACCAGTCTTTCGCCCGCTTCATTTCCTGATCCCAGTCCTCCTCTTCCCACTATCGCCGGATATTCATCTGTTATTTGTTTCCCAACCGTTGCATTAAAATCTGCCAACACTATCAAGATGTCTCTTTTTGGTACTTTCTTTATCATCTTTTCTACCAGAATATACTTTCAGGAAATCCCGCTTATTTGTCATCGAAGTGAAAAACTGTAGGCCTGATCGTTCGCCATTTTGTGCTGTTGACAGATTGAACCAGATTATGTGGAGATTCGATATAAGCTTACTGCCAATCCGGGCAAGAATCTGGACTCTGTGCATATAATTTAATTGACAAACTCATTTAATTAATGAAAAGGAGAGAGTTGCTAACGTTATGATTTTTGCGATTTGAGCTTAAATTTTTATTTTTTCGTAGTCGATGACTGGGAAGTCATTCCGACCAACATTAGACCACCAGAAGTCGTTAGACGCAGTCATTCATCGTTTTTATTTTTTCGTAGTCGATGACTGGGAAGTCATTCCGACCAACATTAGATCACTAGAAGTCGTTAGACGCAGTCATTCATCGTTCTTTGTAACTACTTGTCATCGTAGTGAAAAACGCGTAAATAAGTAGGTAAAGCCGTAGATTAGGCCTACGTTTCTACATTATTAAATTTTATATTGACAATTTAAAATGAAAGCAGGATTGATGGAAAATAATTATTGGCGTGAATGGAGGTTCGATTGATGAAATTAATCCTTTGGGTTAGCCCGTAGTTTCGGTTGCTGAAAAATTATTCTAATGGAAGCTCAATCGCCGTACTTGACGTTGGTAAGTAAGCACTCTACCTATGTCTATCATAACTATAATCAATTTACGCTTCCATTTCATCGAGAATATTTTATTCAAATAAAATGGAAGCTTCCATTTAATGGAAAAAAATGACACCAACTTCTATTTAGGATTGATGAAAATATTTTTCATCAATGGAACTTTGATCCATGGGTCCAGCTTCGACTTATTGATGAAACTAATTATTTCAATTATTCCAGCTTCTATTGCATCAAAAACTGAGTTTCATCAGTCCAGCTTCTATTCAACGGTAAAAATTATTTCCATCAATCCAACTTCTAATTAAAGTCAGAAATGGAAGTTTCATCAATCCCACTTTGAGTTAGTGAAACAAGTTATTTTTCCTCAATCCAGCATCCATTTCAAATTGATGATATAAAATAATTTAGCAACCTAAACAATGGGTTTACCATTCATTGTTTAAATAGAAGGTGGATTTATGAAACTAAGGCTTTGCTTCATTGGAAGCTGGGTAAAATTGGAATTTAGCATATTTTATTGATAGTGGAGGTAGAGTTGTATTTTAGCGTATTTTATTATTTAAAATTTTTTCACGATAACTGTAAAGAATCCAGCTTCTATTTAAGCAGGATTTTTCATATTAGCCTATAATTTCTTTCATCAATCCAACTTATATTAAGGCATAAAATTTTTGTTTCATCAATCCATCTACTATTTAAGGAAAATAATTGTTTCATCGATGTAACTTCTATTAAAGTAGAACAATCTTGTAATCAGTCCAACTTCGGGGGTTAATGTCCGGGGGAAATGTTCGGGGGAAATCTCCAGGACCCCTATACTTTATAGCATATGAAGTAGATAATCTTGATGGGGCGCTATTTATATATCTTAAATGAATATAACATTTAGTGTTACTGTTCTTTATTATAGCAAGTACACGGAGAAGACGAGCGACATTCAGTTGCAAGACAATGACATTGTCTACATCTCATTAATCTTCATCAAGCAAATTACAAGGAATTTAATTGACTGCAACTTTCACTATAGTCAGTTACTTCATATTCAGTTAAAGTCACACTGAAGTGATGTTATACGAAGGTTTGATTGATTCAATATTTCGTCACTAACGTTTTGCTGTGTGACTAATTTCTTACTTTACTTGAACAACAACTATTACTCATAGATGAAACATGAAGACTTCTCGTAAGCATCTGAAATGCAAAATTTAAATGAAGTCATCGAAAATGTGAGAAACTGGACACTACTGGTGTTGAAAGGGCTATGACAACAACCATCAGAAACCTTTGAGAAAGCAATCACTTCAAAGTGCATACCAAAGCTCGTGCTTATCAAATTCCAACTTTGTCCAGAATCTGGTGATTGGAGAAACACATACGAATCATGTAAGCAGCACACAGATGTACTTCAGAAACCGTTTGCTCCAAGGTGATCATCTGACAGCTCATCAAAGAAAACATACTGGAGAAAACGGTGAAATTATTAATCACATGTGGCCTGATGGCGAATGTGACAACCCATACGGGAGAAAAACAATACAGCTTCCAGATAATTCGCAAATCATATGATCATGGTAGTAAACTGAAAAAGCATATAAAAACCCATACTGGCGAAAACCCTCACAAGTGTCAGTTATGTCAGAAAATATTTGCTGATCTGAAAACGCATATGAGAACACATACTGGTGAAAAACCATACAGCTGCCAGTTATGTAGGAAATCATTTGCAAGTCATAGATATCTGAAAAAGCACATAAGAACACATAATGGAGAAAAGCCATACATGTGTCAATTATGTCAGAAATCGTTTACCCAAGGTAATACCCTGAAAACTCACATGCGAGCCCACACTGGGGAAAAACCACACAGGTGCCAATTATGTCAGAAATCATTTGCTCAAGGTAGTCATTTGGAAACGCATATGAAAACCCATACTGGGGAAAAACTATACAGGTGCCAATTATGTCAGAAATCATTTGCTCAAGGTAGTAATTTGAAAACGCATATGAAAACCCATACTGGGGAAAAACCATACATGTGTCAATTATGTCAGAAATCGTTTACCCAAGGTAATACCCTGAAAACTCACATGAGAACCCACACTGGGGAAAAACCATACAGGTGCCAATTATGTCATAAATCATTTGCTCCAGGTAGTCATTTGAAAACACGTATGAAAACCCATACTGGGGAAAAAACATACAGGTGCCATTTATGTCATAAAACATTTGCTCAAGGTTTTGATATGCAAGTGCATATGAACACCCATACTGTTGAAAAACCATACAGGTGCCAATTATGCCAGAAATCATTTGCTAATCATGGTTATCTGAAAGTGCATATGAGAACCCATACTGGTGAAAAACCATACATGTGCCAGTTATGTCAGAAACAATTTACACAGGGCAGTTCTCTACAGCTTTATAAGAGAACTCATACAGGAGAAAAACCATACACATGTGAGATTTGTAACAAAGGATTCACACGATTTGAAAATCTAAAGAGACACAGAAGAACTCATGCGTCTAAGAAGCAAGACAAACTCAGTAAACCTTATACCGAGAACAGTTCTTCAGCGAAGCAGTTTAAGCTCAATAAAGGGACACAGCCACAGGATATTGAAATGGGAAGTGAAGTCACTGCTAAAATATCTGATCTTTTCATCGCATTTTGTGGTAGAGGCGTTATTGGTAAAGCAAATGAACGTTTCCCAAAGAAAATATATCCGAATCCTAGTGAAATTGAAGGTCTTTTGCCGAAAAAAAGAGATGGAGAATGTTCTTATGTTAGCAAAAACAAATCTGCTCTGGATGCGAAAGCTTCTTCGTCTAAATCTTTTGGATGTGGTGTATGTGAAGAATTGTTTGAAACAGAGAAAGAATTTCTAGAGCATTGTTCTATTCATCGATTTTCTCCACCTGACAATTTAGTTGTTGACCTGCACTGAATCATGATGTCGCATAATTACAGTGGAAACAATCTTAATTTGTGACAAATAAAAGGTGCTCTAGAAGATCTCAGATAAGGACTACGTACATACATGAAAAGTACCTTGCGACAGATTCATTTCCGAATACTTTGACAATAATCTGATATTATAGAATTTATTCGGTCAGCTATCCTTCGTCGATCTGTAATCATATACGACCTGTTCTTAGATGAACATCTTGACATCATAGCACTTTGTAAAGACGGATCTGTGACGTAACACTCGACTGTATCAATATAGAGACATTGCTTCGGATGGATTTTCCATTCTCCACGTTCACCGCCGCGGAATCTCCGGTCGCTCCATTGTTGGTGGAGGCCTCGCTATCATCTACAAGTCCTCAATAGACATCAACGTACACAACCAAAAGGAATCGTTTTGTTTTTCCCCGTGTGAAGTTCAGTTTGTTCGACTCGGAATTAAGTTCGTCATCATCCATCACAGTCGCCAACATCTGCCACCCTCCTGTTGTGTGGTGATCTGAACTTCGGTGGGTCTGATGGTCATATCAGACAAGGAAATTTATGACAACTGAACGCGCTATTAGTTATACGCAAGCTTATATTCATACATATTACATAATTATGTCCATCCGTAACGAGCGCTCATATTTAGACACCTCTTTTAAGTAGCCTACAGTTATTACAAATTTAAGACAAAACAACGGCGGCCTTTGATGTAACGCATAATAGACTGACAAGCTAACACGACTAAGTGTGTCCAACCGTGAGACTCGAGAGAGCGTTCTTAATGATAATTGAGACACCTCTTTTAGGTATTACAATCTCGCTATATAAAGGATCTGACGCAAGGCCTATTGTCTGTTACAGATGCGAAAATTATTATCGACGTAAACGGAATATGATGCCGTAAAACGGTGATCGTAATCTTAATCTCCAGGTCTCTCAAGCGCAACTCGAAAGCTAAACGCAGGACACCAGCTTATTCATATATTCATGTTTTGATTAGAACTACGAGAGTACGGAATCGGTCATCCTCCCTGAGACGGACACTACAGTACAGGGAGTAGGCTAGGTCTTTCACTCACAATAATTACTTAGTGCTATCTATTGAAAATTATTCGCTGGATTGTGGCGGTTAATAAAGGCAGAAATAATAATATCAACACCTTATGACCCTTTGACCATTACTTACCGTATTTTAATCCAAGAGTTTCGTGATTGATCTGTTGCAGAGAATTCTTACGGGAGATAAGCGTTTTAGTTGCGACATCTGTGGACGAGAATTTCCCCAATCCGGGAACCTCAAACGTCTCCGTCTCACTCACACGTCAATCAAACCCGACGCATGCAATCTGCCTTAAGGCGTTCAATCGCCTGACTAATTTACATACGCACTCACGAGCCAAGACGAACAGTCAGAATCAGCTGAGGGAATAGAAACTGGATCAGTGAATCCATAAATCAATCACTCAATCAATAAATCCATCAATCAATAAATCTTATCATTCATTAAGTCAATAATTCATTCTCTCCATCAGTCAGCCAATCAATAAATCAAGCAATCAATCAATCATTACGGGCTTTAGTATTTTAACCGCGTATCAAAAAGAACAACATAAAGCGTAAAACATAGCAATTGATTGATACGCATTAGAATTAGCAAGCCAATAAAATTTGTCAAACTTAATAGTCAAAATAATAGTCCTCCGATTATCTTTTTCTTCAAGTGGTGCTTAGCACACACACACACACACACACACACACACACACACACACAAACACACACACAATGATGCATTCACTTACTAAGCTTATGCATTAAAGCTAAAAATTCCAGTAGCGTCGCAAACGATTTACATCTTTTCCTCCGCTTCATCTTTTCCATGACCTTAAAAGAGGAAAGGCACAAATGTTGCTTGACTTACCGTTTGGCCTACTATTTTGCGAGGCTTCGACATGACAAAGATGATTAGAGTCGCCCTCCTCGTTTCTCCATGCGTAGGAGTGGCACTACTAGAGCATGGACAGCAGCTGAATTATTTTGCCTTCACTTTTAGTTTTGGGTGATAAACGACCTCTTACAAACGGACATCCTTCCGACAGTTGAGGTTCTAAAAGCCTACATGCTCTATTTATAACAGCACTTGCAACTGTTTTTGAGGTGTGTAAAGACATCATTTCGTTTCCAGTGTTTTTCAACATCCTAGGACCGTTGACGTCAACTTCACTATGCCCACGCTACATTAGGATATCAGCAGTTTAAAGACATCTTATGGCATCATAGGTATGATGTGAAAAGCTATGCAGGCCTACGATAATCTCGGATATCCTACCGAGTTGCTGCACTTGTATGGCGGTGCCTTCTTGGCTGTGCTCCATCCTACTTGTCTGATCTTGACCTCGCAGCCCGTCGATCTCTGCATTATTGAGCAAGGAGGAACTTTTGATCCCGCGAGGTCACAATTCCATTCCACAGCGTCGAGCCTTTTCGCTCGATTGTGGGTCCCTATGTTGCCGTAATATTATGTTATTAAACTGTAGGAATCCTTTTGTTACACATCACATACTGATGTTATATCAAATGGAATTAAAATGATGTTTCTATGCACCTGAAAAAAGCTGCAAATGACGTTAGCAATTCAGCATAAAACTAAACGCAAACGCACCTGATTAAAATATTCATTCATTCATTCATTCCGATAATTTATATAGTGCCTCTTCAAGAGACCTACTCAGAGGCGCTCCCAGCCCAACCACGGCTATAAACGTGTTATTTGAGAAACTTATAAAAAGCAGGCGAGTTTATTCGAGGCATCAATCACAAGTCTAGTGGGTGGCCACTCCAGTTGGAGGCCGTTGCTGACGTTATGCTGGTTTGGTTATTTCCTGTTTAATGACACTGTGTCATAACAAAGATAATTAGCGTCATCAGACTCCTATAGGGCTGCCAATTTTATGACGTCTGTGGTTGTGTATACTTCCCTATGCCGACTTTTCGAATAGATGTTGCAATAATTTGGTTTGTAAGGTGTATGACACGTTTTATAGATGTCCACTTCGTTACGGTACCGAGAATTAATCTACAATGAAAATAATTGACTTGAAGAAAAACTATGGCGAGTTTCATTTAATAAATCGTCGAAACAACAGGTACGTTTAATTAATCTAATAGCGTCATCCTACTCCTATATAAGTAAGTAAGTAAGTAAGTAAACAAGTAAGTATATACAGGCTTGGGATTGACACAGGTTGGGTAGTGGCGGAGTAATATGATTCTGCAATATAGCGTTTAAAATAATTATGATCGATTCTAATTCCCATTTAATTGTTTAAATTTCTGCCTTCGCGGGCAATGCAGTGTTCAATAATGACTGACATCAAAGTAATTAGAGAATCGCGTGAATGTCCTTATTTACATAATCAGCATTACGCTGCTCATTTACTTATTGAATCGAAAAGACACGATTTAAAGGTGTATAATAAATACGTTAAAATAAATAAATACGCTATAATTTTTATTTTCGTCAGAATACGCTATAATTTTTATTTTTGTCAGTTTTGTTCAATCAAAATTATGTCAAAACTAATTTCTATCGACGGCAACGGCCATTGTTGTGATAAGCTGTCGTTGAATTATTCTGAATCCATCAAATCACCAATGCATTTCAGTGCCAAGGGAAGTGCGCCTGCATTTTAAAAGTTGCTAAGTCTATTTGTTGCTGCCGTGGTTGGACTCGGAGCGCCTCTGAGTAGGTCTCTTGTAGGGGCGCTATATCAAATTACTTGAATGAATAGGTTACTTAAAATAACAAATGAAGTGGTAATAGTGCGAATATTACAATCCAAGAAAACATGAAAAGATCTTCAAAGTCAAAACCCTATATACGATCTGGTTTTTGCTGATGCTAGAGTGGTCGATGCCGATATTGAATTAGAACCTGTGCTCCCACCAGAAAATGATAACAGTAGCCACTGGAGGTAATATGAAACGTTGCGTGCCCTACTGTATTATTCGAATCTGGACATCTAACGTAGAGTGCTATTATACACACGCGTCAACTAAACCCTTAAATTACCATCCTTCGTCGATTGTGTTAGTTGCTTTTAAAGATGATTTTAAAGATGATTACATTGATTAGCGTTGTCCTCCTCCTTAGTCCAGGCTTGAGATTGGCTCTACCAGACTAGGGGCAGTGACTTAACATTTACATTACACAACGATTTTCCAAGTGCATCCTCAACATTATTTATTGGGGTATCATAGGAAGGTTAGTTTCTGTTTAACGACCCTGATAATTGGCGTCTCCCTCCCCTTTCTCCAGGCTATAGATTGGCACTATCACAGGTAGTGTAGTGTCAGAGTTATATAATTTCAGGGTGTGTATTGTCGAAGTTATGTAATTATTAAATTATTTTGCAATGGTCTAATTATGCCATGTCAGATAGGGACATTTTCAAACAGCAATACAGTAAACGAAAGCTTGGTTACTGTTTAACGACATTGTGTCATAACAAAGATGATTAGCGTCGCCCTCCTCCTTTATCCAGGCTTGGGGCTGGCACTACCACAGGTATGGTAGTGGCGGAGGTAATAAATGAAAGCGCAAAAATCATATTTTATAGCGATAACTTAACGAGTTTTAAAGGTGTCTAATGATATTCTTCATTTCTCAGTGTTTAACTATAAATACGATAGCGTAGAGCTTCTTTCCCGCTGGTAGGGGGCAAATTCAATTTACCTTTGCTAATCCACTATAACATAAACTAGAAGCTTCTATAGCGCCACTGTAATAATGAACCAGTCATCAGTCGATGGTTGATATTAAGCTAAATCGCAGAAGTAGTTTCTTGTTATTGAACGACGCCAGGTCATAATTATTAGGAGTCGCCCTCCGCTTTGGCCATAGCCACAGGTCTGGCACCACCAGAGGATGCGTTTCATTAGCTGCTGTTTAACGACGCAGTGCCAATACAAAGATGATTAGCATAACCTCCTCCTTTATTTAGACTTGGGACTGGTACTACCAGAATGCGCGATGAGGCAGAATGAGGCATACATGTATGCCTCAGAAAATAATATATGCATAGGTTGGTTGCTTAGTTGGTGTTTAACGTCACAGTAATATTACGAAAGATGATTAGCTCCAGGTTTGGGAGTGGCACTGCCACAGGTAAATTAGTGGTAGAAATGTGGAGTGACAAACACAATAGCGCTGAAACGAAGACTTATTTATAGCTTTGGGAATATACTGACAACTGACAACTGACAACTGACAAAACTTTTATTCCCAAAACAACAACAGCATACAACAGTTCCAATAATACATAGTACATTTCAGTGCACTGTCTAGGGAATAGGGGAGACCCAAAAGGGGCAGAAGCCCCGCTTAATTAGGGACACCCCATTAACTAGATTCGATGATGGCTGATTAGTCAGTTGTTAACTAGCCGATAACATTGAACTTTCAGAAACAGAAGAATAAAATGTAAGCTTCACAATCAAACAATTCCAAATAAGACATCGGCAATCTTTCAACCTTGATTTAAGTAAATCCTCCACAACTTCTTAAACTGGGTAAGCGTAGGTGCATTCTGTATACTACGTGGTACAGCATTCCAAGTTTTCGGACCGTTACAGCAAATGGAAAATCTACGATAATTTGTTCGTGCATATGGCACACATAGACCACCAGATGATCTTGTGTAGTAACCATGCATGTCTACTACTTTAATAAAATAATTTAAACATGATTCAGGTAACAAGTTATTGCTAAATTTATACATGAATTTACCAACTAGATAGCGGTTCATGTTCTCAAAGTTCATAATATTATATTCGCGGTATCTAGATGCTGTATGGGCATAATAGTGATCTCTAGCAATTACTCTAATTGCTTTTTTCTGTAAGAACACAAGACATTTTAACCTATCAGAATAATTTGAGGCCCAGACAATGTTTCCATAATCAAAATAGGGGTTAATTAAGGTATAATATAAGTTCTTGCGAACATGAACCGGGATTAGGTGAGATATTCTCTTTAGTATGCCAAGGTTTCTAGCAATCTTGCCTGCAATAATATTAATGTGTTCAGTCCAGGTCAAACATTCATCAATACAGACTCCAAGGAATTTAGTAGAGTGGGTTTGGGAAAGTGCAATTCCATCAATTGACAAGTCTGGTCGAAAATCTGGTATTCGTTTTTGTGTAGAGTGAAATATTATAAAACATGATTTTTTAATGTTAAGTGAAAGTCTATTGGTCCTAAACCATTCTGCTAGAATATTTAACTCGCAGTTTATTATTTCAATGAGCATAGGCAAAGAATCATGTGAACAGAAGGCATTCGTGTCGTCAGCAAACAAGATAAATTTAAGCACCGAAGAAGCATTGGGAAGATCATTTATGTACAGTAAGAACAGCATAGGACCAAGATTAGAACCCTGGGGGACACCAACTTTTATAGGTTTACGAGAAGATAGGGCACCATTACAAAGCACCTGTTGATGCCTATTCTCCAAGTAACTTTTAAACCAGAGATGAGGTGTACCCCTTATCCCATAATTTTCAAGCTTACTTAATAAGATATTATGATCCACCGTATCGAACGCCTTCGCTAGATCGAGGAATATACCAATAGAATATTTATTGGTGTCTATTGCCTTGGAGATGAGGTCTTGCATATTAATTAGAGACATTTCCGTAGAATGACCTGAACGAAATCCATGCTGAAGGGGGTATAATATATGCATGTTATTTATGTAATGATTTAATCTTTCACACATAGCCTTCTCTAGAATTTTGCCAAAATAGGGTAAGATTGATATGGGTCGATAATTAGACATTTCCTGCTTGTCTCCTTGTTTAAAAACTGGTGTTATTTTTGCAATTTTTAGATCGGGAGGAACAACACCTGTATTGAAAGAGCAGTTGATAATATCTGAAAGAACATTTGCAACAGAGCCAATAGTACTTCTTGCCACCAGTGGGTCTATATCATCAGGTCCCATACTACGAGTATATTTCATAGACCTGGCTATAGTAGCAATTTCATTAGCATTAGTTGGAAGAAGTGCAAAAGATCCTGGAAGTGGAGGGTTCATAAATTCTTTAACAGTCTTAGCACCTATGGGTATTTTATCTGCAAGGGTTTGTCCAATTCCTGAAAAAAAACCATTAAATGCATGTGCAATTCTTGTTGGTTCATTGGTTTCTACTCCATTAATTTTTAAAGTGTCAATAATAGTGCTTTTAGGTTGGCCGCTAATTAATGATTTTATGATACCCCAGGTTCTTTTTAGATTCTGATTATGTTTAAGAAATTCCTCTGTATAGTATAACCTTTCTGCACGGATCCTAACTTGTTTAAATCTATTTCGATATATTTTATATTTTTCCTTATTACTATTCGTAGGAGACTTTATATATTTTAAATATAATTTATCCTTTTTTTACAGGATTTCAGGAGCCCTTTAGTCATCCATGGCTTGTGGGGAGTGTCTCTTCGGGATCGCTGGCTACTTGCCACTAGGAAAGCTTTGTCATAATGCTTGTTATATATGGATATAAACATATCATATGCAAGAACAGCGTTATTATTACAGGTGGCTTCTCTTACTGGGCCCCAATCAGTTTCATCCAGAGATTTAGCAAATTGATCCAATAGCTGGTCGTTTATAACTCTATAGGAGGTAGCTGTTTTCCAAAATTTGGGGGGTATTTTATTCCCAAACCATAGCATAATTGGCAAGTGATCAGATATATCATTTATTAGGATTAAAGGGTCAACGACTTCTTGCCAAAAGTTAGTATAAATATTATCTATGAGAGTAGATGAAAAATCCGTAATTCTTGTGGGACGATCAATCATGGGAATAAAATGTGATGCTGTCATAATATTCAGAAAGTCCTGAGTGGGTGTATGCTCACTAAGTTTCAGCAAATCCAAATTAAAATCTCCAAGTAGTATCACTTTTTTGCTACCCTTAGTTATTTCAGGGAGTAACAGGTTCAATTCATTATTAAATGCATTGACAGGCTGTCCACATGGTCGGTAGATTACTCCTATTACAAGAACCAGACCTTTTGGTTGTGCTACAGTAATGAATAGACCTTCATATGCTGTATTAGAAGCTGAAGTGGCAATTTCCAAATTTTGGAAGGTAATGTCCTCTTTTACAAGAAGTGCAACTCCACCCCCTGCACGCCCAATTCTAGATTTAGTTATGGTCTTGTAATACGACATAAAGGTGTCTAAAATAATTATACTTTAAAGGGTTTTATTGTCAGAAATGACTTTACCGACAGATTGAAGATGGCTGAGCATATAATTGTGTTCTCTATTGGTCTAAAGTTAAAATGTGAATGCTAACCTTAAACACTCAAATAACAATTAAATATTATTGACTGAGGTTTGTGGTATAGAGAGTGGAGATGCGAGTGCTACAGTTGCCATTTAGATCAGTGATGGTTGGTTGTTTTGAAGATGAATAAATGATGACCGTTGCCCTCCTGCTTTGCCTATGGGCTTCAGAGTATACGGGCGCTTGGGGACGTTCATTTTATACACAACACTTTACGGTGAAATATTTTACGTGAACGGCTTTGTATTCGTAGAATATCATTCAAAAATGGATTACTACTATTTATCCACCTTCTGGTAGATCGATATTCTTAACATCATCGATTTGTGACGTGATGGACAATATGATAAAGGATAAACTGGAAAGAACAATATCTAATTCAAATATCAAACAAGGTTTAGAAAGCAAAGGTTTTGGTGACTTCATTTCCGAAGCCTTGGCATATATGATGGTGGTTGGCCAGTCCTCCCCCTCGCCGCCTTATCGTCCCAACGACTGTGTACAGTGTACTCATAATTGTCTAATTGGCTATGGGAGCAGGTGTAGCAGGAATCTCGAACTAAATTTCTGTCCTAGCGAAGATTTGAACCCCGACCTTGCGATTAACCGTTCAGCACGCCGACCACTACACTATCGAGCACCATTTAATCGACTCAATATTCAACTGAAAATGAGTTCACAGACTGTTCGAAATCGGTATAGCCAATTTGTTCGCCTTGTAAAGCGGAGGATACGGACTCGAGACTCCTCCTCCACTGAGTCGGTTACTAATTAATGCGTATTAAACGACATCTTATTACTGACAAAGCCGTTAACGTCGATCGTAACATTATTCTGCTAAGAATTACAAGATAACTCCTTAAAGCCAATAACTATTTATAAAATTACTTACAATCGTTTTATTATAATCACCGATAGTTTTGTAATCAATGTCCTTTCTTACGAGCTCATTATATCGAGAGTTAGTAAGAGAAATGGAAATTAACTGGTTATTGGACATGATACAGTGATACACCAGTTATATATATATTATAATTCGTGTGTGTGTCCACAGTTTAACGGCAGCTTATGACAACATAGGCCGTTGCCGCCGACAAAGATTAGTTTTGGCATATTACAGCTGCTCTTCAATATTGATACACCAGTTAAAGAAGAATGAGTCATTTATAACGTCGGAAACCTGTGATTTAAAGGTGTCTAAGCAACGCATAATATCAGTGATAGTCAGTGTATTACGACATCATCTGGCATTGGTGAAAGCTTACGATGTCTGACCTCATAAAAGGGAAAATATCGAACCTCATCAGCAGCAGTTAGAAAGTATAACATCCTACAGACAGCCTGCAATACACGACGCTAATAGCAGCCTACAAAGCATGTCTCTCATACATCAGAACTACAGAAAGGCGATTTGAGAATGTGATTAAATGAAATAATAATATTAATCATTATAATGATAATGATAATGATAATGATAACGATAACGCAGAGCCTTCGGGTTCGAGCCTAATCCCTCGAGTCGGTTACTAATTAAAGTGTCAGACGATATCTTAACCTTAAATCACCCGTCGACTAAATAAACTTCCTTAAAGCGTATGTCAATAATTAATTGACGTTGACTTCACCTCTTCAACGCCACATTAAGATACTTACAGATTATTTACGTCTTTCAGGCAAAGCTTTGTATAATCCTCATCGATAGTTCCGTTATTTTGCGCCATCTATCTATCTATGAAAACGCCATTTTTTACTCCAAACTGAAACCATCACACAGCTTGCTTGTTAACTGTTTAATGACACTGTGTGGTAACAGAGACCATTAGCGTCACCCTCCTCCTTCATCCACGCTTGGGACTGGCATCACACAGCTCTTGAAAATAATTGTTTTATAGTTTACAGTGAGTTCTTGTCAGTTCGAATCAATAAAACGAAGATCATTGTTATTTACTATTAAATTCATTGTTTAACGACATCCTTGGGCAACATGAAATAACGCCACATTGACGTTAAAATATTCCACAGATAACTTTGTGTATAAATTGAACGTTCTGCCAGCGTCAGTATAAACGGGTGGTGCCAGTCGCTAGCCAGGCAAAAGGAGGAGGGCAATGCAAATGAGTTGATCTGGAATGCTCTTTCGCCCGCTGTTCGTGCTGCACGCGGTTACATGATTTTCTAAAGACGCACTTGTTCAGCTGTTCGATGGCCACGTGTTGAGCGCTTCTGAGAGACTCTTAAGTGGCGTTCTATAAATGTCTGGTTACATTACATTACATTACATTACGTTACCTATCACTGGTCTCTGTGGAAACCAGTCTCGCATCTCCACCGGACATTCCTATCTATACTCCAAACGTCAGTCAATAAGATTTAATTATTATTATTTATTTAGTTTAATGTTTAAGGTTAACGTCTTAAAGTAATTTTTTTCGACAAATACAGTTTACAGTTTAAAGTTCAGGCGGCAGTAGCGAAAAGGAAGCTCGTCAGCAAATTCGTAAGTAGGCTATGGGCTATTTTATGGTTCCAAAAAGCGATGACTTGTAGATTAGCTCAGAAGTTCATACACTGAAATTGTACTGTTTCGTATGACTTTCAACATGAATAATTTCTATTTCAATTTAGTTGTCATTTTTTCATCACGTTACAAAGTGTTGATGTTTAGGATATCGATATCTTTGAATCACATGAAGCAGGAACCACAAAAATTATCAGCGATTTAACGACACTAACAAATATATAGCGCGGAGAAAGCTATAAAAGGTGTCTAAGCTTGTATCTGCCCGAAGATATATACATATATACATACATACATACATACATATATACATACATAAACACACACACATGCATACATCCACACAAATTTTTGTCATCTTTTCTTATGTCCTTAAACATCAATGAAACACATAAGCTTTGGTTATATTTAGACACCTTGAAAACGGATGCATCAGATCCTATATATAATTCACGCGCTTTATTTGATCATGTTAGAGCTGTAATATGCCAAAACTAATCTTTGTCGGCGGCAACGGCCTATGTTGTCATAAGCTGCCGTTAAACTGTGGACACACTTGATCATGTTGATGCAGTAATGGTTGGAGTTTCATGGACATTAGTAACTATAATTATTACTTTATGCTGTTAAAAAAAAATTTAATGGCTGTTGGTGACGCTGTAGTGTAGTGTTTCGACATTTTAGATTGATGTCATCAATGTATAAATTTCTATTTTTATTCTTTCCGCCACTGATTTCAACCCAAAATAAAGGAAAAGAACCTCTATGCACAACACCAGCTTATGACTTGACCAAATTCTTCTACTTTCTAACAGACACTTGCCTTGGGTCATTACACGGAGTCGAAACCACATCCTCACTACAATCCTTTTGGACATTATGATAACGGTTCAATTGAAGTCCTAAATTAGATTATATTGGAATGGTTTAGACTATATTAGATCAGATTAAGGAAAGTCATAACAAGATCAGATAAAAAGAAAGATAAGATAAGATAAGATTGGAATGGAATGGATTAGATGAATTTAGGGTAAGGGATAACAAAATAATAACCTAAAAAAAGTATTATATAGGATCAGATAAGTTATGCTTCACTTTCTCATGACCAAGCATCAATCGATGATAATATAATTATAGACACCCTTAAAATGTATGCGTCAGATGCTATTAATTTATCACGCGTTCAATCGCGTTCAATGGTTTCCATTGGCTTTGATGTAAGGTCGACGTTAACAGCAGACGTAAGATGTCTCCAAACAATTACAAATCAGTATGCATTATTAGCAGTGGTGATTAGTATTGGTATTAGTACTTAATTTAATAGGAAGAACAAGAAGAACAAGAACAACAAGAACAAGAACAAGACGAACAAGAACAAGAACAGCTAGAGCCACAAGAACAAGACTACAAGAAGAAGAACAAGAAGAACAAGAAGAAAGAGAAGAAAAGAACAAGAAGAACAGGAGGAAATGAAGAGAAAGGAGGAGGGGATGAGGAAAATAAAGTAGAAGAAACTATATTAATTCGTTAATTGCTATGTGCGAAATTTATAATATGTGCACGCATGGCCATTAATTGTGATTCTGGTGAGCTGTCCAATTGTGAATGAAGGACTTGCTCAAGGTCCCTAGACACCTGCTATTTATAGAACAAACCAAAAAGGCCTACACTCGGGCAATGGCTTGAAATCGTTAGACAGTTTTTTTTAGTTACCTTTAACACTCGGGCTACCAAGGGGGGGTGGTTGCCACCCCATATGCGTTTTTTTTTCATATGGAAAATAATTTTTGCAATTGAAGTAGCTGTAGCAGATTCATTGGCGCACAGTTTGAGGTAAACATCATGGTGGTAGCCCACGCCATTCAAAAGTTATACACACATAATAACTCCGCCACTGTTCGCTTTCTGACAGTGCCAGTCCCAAGCCTAGATAAAGGAGGAGGGCGACGCTAATGGTCTTCGTTACCACACAGCTAGTCGTTAAACAGAAAAAAAAACCACCTCGTCGAATCTCCAAGAGTTGTAATATGCCAAAAATAATCTTTGTCAGCGGAAACGGCCTATGTTGTCATAAGCTGCCGTTAAACTGTGGATCCAATCCAATCGAATCTCCAATGAGATCCTGACGGTTCTAATAATAATTATTGTAGAGAATTATTTACTATCGACGTCAACGGCTTTTATTGCCGTAAGTTGTTAAACAATGGAAACTGAGATTAGCATTTCGCTTAATTAATCGCTGATTAAAACCTAACAGATAATCATCGTTGTTATGACACAGTTTGGCTAAACAAGGTTCATTATTATCGCCTGTCAGTATGTATGCATGTTCCAGTCGGCAGATGTTCAGAGTTCCTGCAGGGATCAAGTTACGCAATTATCTAGCGCCCAATGGAATTACTTCACAACTAATTGTAGTTATTAAACTTCTATAGCGCAGATATCAAATGCATAAGGCATCAACCGATAGCGCAACAAAACCAATTTGTAACCAGGTCAGCATCCAAATGGTCGGTTCGCTAAGACAGGCAGCAGTAGTAGTAGTTTCAATTTAACGGCCACAAAGATCATTTGTAGCCTTCCTCCTTCCTTTTTTTCTCAATTGCTAGAGTCATTAGCAAGCTTTTCTCAGGAATATAGCAACGTCATTTTATTTCCATTGTGTAGGAACATCTTGTGTACTGTAACGTAGCAAGACATTTATGAAGCGCCACTTTTAGTCTTCCAGACGCACTTGATGTCGAACTCACTATTTCCGCATAACAAAAGGATTCCTAAAGTTTAGCAACATGTTACGGCAACAAAGACCGTTGTTGACGTTATGTTGGTTTGGTTAGTTGCTGTTCAACGACATTGTTTCATTGCAAAGATGATTAGCCTCGCCCTCTTCCTTTCTCGAAGCTTGGGACTGGCACTACCAAAGGTAGGGTAATGGCGGAGTTGTGTAATCATGTAATTAAATATTATGTAAATACGCAACTATTTCATGTTATACGCTGAGAGTTTGCAATGGGGCCGTGGGAGCAGTAATATCACAGCGACATTCTTTCTTTTATTGCACCATTTGATCGTGTTTTAAAGGTGTCTAATAACATCCGTCATTTGCTAGAGTTTTACTACAAAAACGTTAGCGCTGAGCTTCCTTTGCAATGCAAGAGGGCCAATTCACTTTACTTTTCCAATTCTTTTGCAATCTATTCTAAATGCTTCTATAGCGCCACTATATAATGGCAAAGTCATCAGTTGATGGTCGTTATTAAGCTAAATTATATAACTTAGTATTGGTAGTTATTTTGTTGAACGACGCCACGTCATACTTGCGTCGCCCTCCTCCCTTATCCGTGGTCTTAGGTCTGGCACTACACTTGGTTAGTTGCTCTATAATGACGCTGTGCCATTGCAAGGATGATTAGCATAACCATGTTTCTTTATTTAATCTTCGGACTGGCACAACCAGGGTACGTGTATTGGCGGCATCAGTGCTATCTATAATAGTGAAAAATAATGCATTGGTTGGTGGTTAGTTGCTGTTTAACGACTCTGTCACAACGCAGATGATTAGCGCCGCCCTCCTCCTTTCTGCCCGCTTGGAACTGGCACTGCCCGAGTAAGGGCAATGGCGTAGTGGCAAAAACAGCGTAACCGAGAAGTTAATAGCGCTGGAGGTCGCGAATTAAAAGGTGTCTAAGAAGAGCGCAACGTTCTTAGCAGCGTTGACTTCGAACAGTTGAACGACTTCTTAAGTCTTCAAAGGACATTGACGATGAGAGGAAACAATTCCGTTTAATGATTTTCATTGTTAGTTTTGTTATCATTGCTCATTGTTTTGCGTCTATTTCGTAAAACTTCAGTCGTAACGTTGATTACAACCATGTGGTAGCGAACGAGTGGTCCATGTTGTTCGCTAGTTGATGTTTAGCGAAGATTGTTAGCGTCGCCCTCCTCCTCTCTGCATTCTTGGGAATGGCACAGCCAGAGTAAGATAACGTTGGTTTGGTTAGTTGTTGTTCAACGACACTGTAATCATAACAAAAATGATTAGCGTTACCCTCGTCCTTGCTGTAGTCTTGGGAGTGGGAGGGGTTTACGATAACGGTAACACTTTGGTACGAAGAGCAGAAGATCAGCTCGGACGCGGGATCGATTACCGCTACCCTACAAAGGGGTTCGGACAATTCCCCGGTCAATTCCCCGGACAATTCCCTCCGGACAATTCCCCCGGTCAATTCCCCGGAGTCAATTCGTCTGACAATCAGGGATGGGCAGTAATTGAAATTACGTAATTGAAATTACTTGAAATTGAGCAATTTTGTAATTTGTTAATTTGTAATTCAATTACTTTTCCATGTATTTTGTAATTTGAAATTACATTTCATGTCCCAAAGTAATTTGTAATTTGTAATTCAATTACATTTTTCAAAAGTAATTTGCCCATCCCTGCGGACATTTCCCCCCATTAAAATGAACAGTTTATAACACACGAAATTAATTATCATCACTTTACAACACCTTTACTTTAATCATCTAATTGACTAATCAGCAATGAATTCATGAAGACTGACTAATCAGTAATTAATGAAGACTCAATGCATTTGAAGTTTGGTTGTTTACCCAATGTGTTGTTATACTAAAGTAATTATCATAACTTCATAACACCTTTATCTATAATTATCACATAGGGGGGAATTATATTAATATAAATAATATTTATATTATAATTCAATTTATAATTAATAATATATATAATAACAATATAATTAAATTATTATTATATTATTATTGTAATTAATCAATAACAATATAATTAATTATTATAAAATCATATGTATATATATTATATATATATATATAATTGAATATTATTTATATTAATATAATTAATTATATTAATCTAGTTATATATTATATAATTTATATGCACAAATATAATTATATAATAATATAAAATATATGTAATTATTTTATAATAATTATTATATATATGTAGGGGGAATTGACCGGGGGGAATTGTCCGGGGGGAATTGACCTATTGAAACGCCGGGGGAGGTGACCAGGGGAATTGTCGGGGAATTGACCGGGGAATTGACCGGGGGAATTGTCCTAGACTCCCTACAAAGGTGGACGCAGCCTTTCATTCGCTAGGTAGCGTTACTAAAATGAGCAGTAGGTTGTTGATGGCCACAATGGGAGTTAATAATATATTTCTATTTGTAAAATTGATTAACTATTTTGCTTGTATTTTCAAAATTGTTTCGATAAGTATCTCCCCATCACTGTGAGCATAGAATGGGTCCTTTATTTTAGGTTGCCAGAAAACCCAGTGATGGTTCATCGCGTTGTTGAAATTTAACGTAGCCCTCCTCCCGCAGCCAAGCTTTCGACTGGCACTACCAGAGTAAGGACATGGCTGAGCGTTCATTTCTTGCACAACATATTTCTGTGGGATATCTTTAAGTCAACGGCTTTTCTATCTTGGCTGTCTTTAAACAATGGAGTACTTCGATTTTGCCACCGTTGGGCAGATGCAAAGCTTAGACACCTTTAAGTAGCTTTACCCAACGCTATAGATTCGTCAGTCTCGTCCAGTCGATAATTATTTTAAGCAGTCTTACGTTTTTAATTCTCTTCTGAGTCGCGTAGATCGATATCATTAACATCAAATTATAACACACAAACTTCAGTTGTATTCTGAAATTAAATTATCCTGACTAAATATTAAAGAGGGTTTAGAAAGCATAAACACTGCTAATGTTTTAGGCAGCATTTATTATTCGAAATGAGAATAACTTATTAATAATATAATAGAACAGAAATCTCTGCCCGTGACTATGTCTGTTCGTGATGTTACGCTGTTTGCCTGTTAAGCTGTTTTCGCCTTCATTGCTATGGACAATATGGCTTGTTACGTCATTCTACGTCATAGCAATAAACATTAACAGACGTCGTCATAGCAACGCGAGATAAAATGCACAGGACGACATGTGGATCCTTCTTCGTGTCTATAAGGGAATGGGGAGGGCTGTTTCTGTGTATTAATGGAAGCCTTACAGAAAGACAACTCATGCTCTTTATAATAACAGGGAAGACTGATCGTTGAGAGATTGTCTATTGGTTAGAATGCTGGACTGTCGCTCCCTATCCAACTCAACTATGATGAGTACACTGAGTGTACATTGTCGGTGGGAAGATAAGTCGACGAGGAAGAGGACTGCCACCCGTGCTCTTACGCCAAGGCTAAGAAAATGAAGTCGCAACAACTTCTCCTTCCTATAGTGTGAGGTTATAGATTCCCGGAGGCATTACGGACCATTCCAGAATAAAAGCTGTCCTTTAAGCTAGTCTGGAGGCAGCCATAGGTATGAAGTGTTAACGACTTCAGTTTCTCATCCTCGGTACATGAAGGCGCGTCTCATCTTCCTTCTCTCAGTGTGCGGTCAGTATAATCAGAGGAGTTGGCTATGGGCGCCCGATAGAACATAATTCTCAAAATAAGTTTCTGCCCTGACGGGGTTTTGAACTCCGATATCTCGGTTGATAGTCTAGCACAGTAGCACACTAACCACTACACTGTCGAGTACGTACTAGTCCACACTAGACTAAAATAGGCTAGGCTTGTCAAACGATTGAATTTTGAGTTGAATCTTAGATTTGGATATCAAGACAACACTCTTTGAAGGTCCATTTCTTTGTTTTCGTTGCTTATAATAAGCACTGATAGACTGCTATCATATTTGATATCTCAAATATTAAATATTATATCTCGGGGCAGAGCACTGGTCTTGCAACCCATGGATCGTAGGTGCAAATCTTAATGGAGCAAGTCGTTTACAAAGACGCAGCTTCGTATTGCCTGTGCCTAGCAAAAGCAGGGATATTTAGCAGGTCGAGTGCGCACAAATAACCCTTGCTGAAGATCTATCATTGTCATTGTATTAGCGAACTCACTTAGCCACACGTAGATACGCTCTAACAGGCACGCACGCACCCACACACACACACCTACACACACACACACCTACCTTCATACACACCTACACACCTACACACACACACACACACATACATACACACACGCACACACGCATGTAGGCCTACACATACACACTAACGCATACACACATCCGTAAACGTACGCACTCCTACACACATAATTATGTATGTATGTATGTATGTAACAACACTTGTTATAGCGCCCCTTCAAGATTTCTACTCAGAGACGCTCCCGACTACAGCGCGGACACTGAATCGGAGTTTCACGGTGATGCACATGAGCAATTGCGAATTATAGACTTGACCAGGGTTCCTACGAGACGGCGGCTTTATGTTGATTCGAACCCGAAACCCTCCGGATGCAAGGCACCGAACATACACCTACACCACCACATTGAACACATACTAGTCTATGTCTCTGTAACATACAGATTAGTGCTGTTTAATAGCACGTTACAGCAACAAAGTCTTTTGCTGACTTTTGGTATTATGTAGTATGGCACCAGTTAATGTAGCCGCAAAGAAACATAAACGGTTTTGGATCCACAGTTTAACGGCAGCTTATGACAACATTGGCCGTTGCCGCCGGCAAAGATTAGTTTTGGCATAATACAGCTCAAGTCTATTGCGGTTTTGCGAGAAAATGTCCTTATTTATTGCACCATCTGAAATCTTTGAAAGGGGTTTAATTGCAGCATCCACTTTTTTGTTTCATATAACGACAGTTACCAAGATTTATCAGTGAATACATCAACTTGCAAATTTCTATAGTTATTGAGCCATCGTTCCTGGTTTTAAAGGTGTTCATCAACATACGTCATAATTATGCTAGAGTTTATCTACAAAAGCGTTACCTTTGATCTTCTTTTAAGTTGCCTTTCTTATCTTATATAATCTAATGTAAGGACTTCTATAGCGCCCCTGTAGTAATAGCTACTAGCTAAATCGTATTTGTAGTTTTCTGTTTAACGACGCAATATCATAGTGAAGGTGAAGGTGATTAGCGTCGCCCTCCTCATAGGTCTAGGTCTGGCACCACCCGAAGTTGTGTTGGTTAGTTGTTGTTTAACGACGCAGATTCATTGCAAAGGTGATTAACATAACCCTCTCTCACTAATTATGTTTGAGCCTGGCACTACCAGAGCGCGTGTAGCGGTGGAATTACGAATATACAGGCATTTGTATAAACTGTATGCTTTGGTTGGTTGGTTATTTGGTGTTTTACGACACTGTTATAACAAAGAAGGTTTATGGCGCATTTTTTTTCTTAATGTCTTAATGTTTACTTCCTTTGAAGCAAAAGAATGCTGTGAAGCAATGGATTGCGACTGTCATCTCTCATCTGTCATCTTTTCCACTCTCCCCTCCACTGGCTTCCACTCTCCTGACTCGTCTCTAGCGTTGCTCTCCATTCCCATTTCTTTTCTTCCTTCCTTTGTCTCGCCTTCTCTCGCCTTCCCTTGGTCTGTTTCCATTCCATTTCTCTTCCCTTCCATTGTCTGGCCTTCTTGCTCTTTCTTCCCACTTCCGTCTGCTCTTACTTTGCATCCATTCTATTTCCTTCTCTTTGCTGGGCCTTCTCTCGGTCGTGGGACCGCGTATCTGGAGTGGGCTTCCTCTAGAGCTCCGTTTTCTACCTAGGAACTCTTCACCTGCATTTTATACTTCTCCGAAAACTATTCTTTTCAGCCGTGGTTGTGCCGGGAGCGCCTATGAGTAGATATCTTGAAGGGCGTTATATTAAGTTTCTTTGATTGATTCATTGATTGGTTGATTGATTGATTGATTGATTGATTGATTGATTGAGTGAGTGAGTGATTGATGTATCTAAAGCTTAATATAAAGATTTTTGCGACGCAAAATCAGTTTCATTTCAAATTTTGACAGATTTATTTATTATTGCGATAGTAACTCCACCTGGCGAATGACTCAATGAAAAGAATATTCGGTCTTATGAACATGATGACTTTTCGAAACGATAATAAAAAAATATATCGGTTGAAGTTTCTTTACACGTATTATAGATGATCTTAACGTTGCTTCTTTGGTTTATACTAATTGGATTCGGTTTTCCCATCGCTTGCCCTATCAGTTTCTTTGCTAGATGCCTGTTTGGCATTTTCAATCAATCAATCAATCAATGAGACTTGATTAAGCGCCCCTTCAAGATATCTACTCAGAGGCGCTCCCTGGGCCCAACCACGGCTGAAAAGAATAGTTTTCAGAGAGGTATAAAATGCAGGTGAGGTGTTCCTAGGTAGGAGACGGAGCTCTAGAGGAAGCCCATTCCAAATACTCGGTCCAACAACCGAGAAGGCCCGATGTTGCATTGTAGAAGTGCGTGCAAATGGGACACTCAGGTCACCGCGGACTGCAGAGCGAAGGAGTCGGCGGCCAGTATTGGCAGAAATAGGGCGACAGAGCTCCTGCAGGTAAGCAGGTGCGGTACCAACGAGGCTACGCCAAACGAAGGCAGAGACCCTAAATGAGATGCGTTGTGGTAGTGGCAACCAGTGCAGGACGTCCCGCATATAGTCAGATACATGACCCGTCTTTGGGAGGCCGCCAATTTTGAGGTCATTCCAGAAGGTCAGTGAGTCTGGGAGGAAGGACAGGAGGCGGATCCAGTCATGCCAGCGTTGGCGGTGGAAGCTGATGTGTTCCCTGACTGTCTTCCATCTGGTGTCGCATCTTGATGTACGTGGATCTGGAAAGAGGGCGGAATGGAGGCAAATCCATTTAAGCCAGGGCTGGTGGAAGAATGGGTTGACTTGTTATCTGATGTGTTTTCCGATTGTCTAGCATCTGTAGTCGATTCCAATGGAACGTAGACCTGGTAAGAGTACGGATTGCAGGAAACTCCATTCAAACCAGGGTTTGCGGGAAAATGGGTTGCATTGTTCCCCGATATATTGCCCGCTTGTCTTCCATCTGGAGTCGATCCTGAAGATACTTGCATCTGGAAAGAATTCGGATTGAAGGCAAATCCGTTAAAACCAGCATTTACGAAAGATCTGGTTGTGTTGCCCGCTTGTCTTCCATCTGGAGTCGATCCTGAAGATTCTTGCATCTGGAAAGAATTCGGATTGAAGGCGACATCACTAACGCCAGCGCCTAAGCAAGAACTGGTTGTGTTCCCCGCTTGTCTTCCATCTGGAGTCGATCCTGAAGGTCCTTGCATCTGGAAAGAATTCGGATTGAAGGCAACTTCACTAAAGCCAGCGCCTAAGGAAGATCTGGTTGTATTCCCCGCTTGTCTTCCATCTGGAGTCGATCCTGAAGGTCCTTGCATCTGGAAAGAATTCGGATTGAACGTAATTTCACTAAAACCAGCGTTTACTGATGACCTGGTTGTGTTCCCCGGTTGTCTTCCATCTGGAGTCGATCCTGAAGGTCCTTGCATCTGGAAAGAATTCGGATTGAAGGCAACTTCACTAAAGCCAGCGCTTAGGGAAGATCTGGTTGTATTCCCCGCTGGTCTTCCATCTGGAGTCGATCCTGAAGGTCCTTGCATCTGGAAAGAATTCGGATTGAAGGCGACTTCACTAAAGCCAGCGCCTAAGGAAGATCTGGTTGTATTCCCCGCTTGTCTTCCATCTGGAGTCGATCTTGAAGGTCCTTGCATCTGTAAATAATTCGGATTGAAGGCAACTTCACCAAAGCCAGTGTTTACTGATGACCTGGTTGTGCTGCCCGCATGTCTTCCATCTGGAGTCGATCCTGAAGGTCCTTGCATCTGGAAAGAATTCGGATTGAAGGCAACTTCACTAAAGCCAGCGCTTAAGGAAGATCTGGTTGTATTCCCCGCTTGTCTTCCATCTGGAGTCGATCCTGAAGGTCCTTGCATCTGGAAAGAATTCGGATTGAAGGCGACTTCACTAAAGCCAGCGCCTAAGGAAGATCTGGTTGTATTCCCCGCTTGTCTTCCATCTGGAGTCGATCCTGAAGGTCCTTGCATCTGGAAAGAATTCGGATTGAAGGCAACTTCACTAACGCCAGCGCCTAAGGATGAACTGGTTGTATTCCCCGCTTGTCTTCCATCTGGAGTCGATCCTGAAGGTCCTTGCATCTGGAAAGAATTCGGATTGAAGGCAACTTCACTAAAGCCAGCGCCTAAGGAAGATCTGGTTGTGTTCCCCGCTTGTCTTCCATCTGGAGTCGATCCTGAAGGTCCTTGCATCTGGAAAGAATTCGGATTGAAGGTAATTTCACTAAAACCAGCGTTTACCGATGACCTGGTTGTGTTCCCCGCTTGTCTTCCATCTGGAGTCGATCCTGAAGGTCCTTGCATCTGGAAAGAATTCGGATTGAAGGCAACTTCACTAAAGCCAGCGCCTAAGGAAGATCTGGTTGTGTTCCCCGCTTGTCTTCCATCTGGAGTCGATCCTGAAGATCCTTGCATCTGGAAAGAATTCGGATTGAAGGCAACTTCACTAAAGCCAGCGCTTAAGGAAGATCTGGTTGTATTCCCCGCTTGTCTTCCATCTGGAGTCGATCCTGAAGGTCCTTGCATCTGGAAAGAATTCGGATTGAAGGCGACTTCACTAAAGCCAGCGCCTAAGGAAGATCTGGTTGTATTCCCCACTTGTCTTCCATCTGGAGTCGATCCTGAAGGTCCTTGCATCTGGAAAGAATTCAGATTGAAGGCAACTTCAGTAAAACCAGCGCTTAAGAAAGATCTGGTTGTGTTCCCCGCTTGTCTTCCATCTGGAGTCGATCCTGAAGATACTTGCATCTGGAAAGAATTCGGATTGAAGGCAACTTCACTAAAGCCAGCGCTTAAGGAAGATCTGGTTGTGTTCCCCGCTTGTCTTCCATCTGGAGTCGATCCTGAAGATACTTGCATCTGGAAAGAATTCGGATTGAAGGCAACTTCACTAAAGCCAGCGCTTAAGGAAGATCTTGTTGTGTTCCCCGCTTGTCTTCCATCTGGAGTCGATCCTGAAGATACTTGCATCTGGAAAGAATTCGGATCGCAGGCATATCCGTTAAAGCCAGCGTTTACGGAAGATCTGGTGGTGTTCCCTGCCTGTGACGTTTCTCCCTGCCTTCCATCCGAGTTGATCGTTGCCTCTGTTACATTCTCATCTTCTGCTTCAAAGGCGTTTGAGTTACTGTTCGAGAGTGAGTCTCGCCTTTCTTCAGCCATCGATATTTGAGGGTTAACTCCTGAAATTCAATGAAACATGATTCGTTGAACTCAAAGTGCTATAACCGAAGCGGGAAGTGGGTGAATAGTAAAAATTAGCACTCTTGCTTGAACAGCAATTAGATCTTGATAGATGCGGTTCAACACCCGTAGCACCCTCAGCCATCCCCTCCTTAGGGCTAGCTGCTCACCATCCAACCTCGCAGGTTTACTTTAGTTCATCAGAGTATCTTTCTCTATCTCGGCCTACAGTCTTCTCCTCTCGGAATCCTTTAACCGCTCCTTGGTCTACGTTGCACCAGCTTGTTGGAACGGACTCCCAACAGATATCCGACAGTTTGTTCATCCTCATATCTCGCCCCCTAATTCAACCTCTCCTCCACTTGCACTCTCCTCTGCAGCTTTCCACTCATGACTGAAAACCGAACTCTTCCAGCTATCATACCCTGAGTCTACTCCTGTGCTACCGCACGACCACCATCACCCCCGACTATTACCACCGTAGCACCATGCTGTCTCCTCGGCTTGACCTCCTCAGATTTTGACCTGGCACCGGAACGGACAAAGCAACCTGGCTGTAGCGGACTTCATTTTAAAAAACGACCGTTATTAAGCTGAAGTGGTTTTTGTGGTCCTGCGAAATTTCGTATATTTACATTACATTTGATAGCGAGAAGAGCATAAACGATTGAGTGTATAGAATATGCATATGCATTACCTACTTGCGATATGATATTCCTTGAAATTCTGAAAGCTCTTTTGTGATTCTGATACTTCCTAAGGTTTTTGTGAATCAGAGAAATGTTTAACGTACTTGAGTTAGGAGTTCGGCTTGTAGTTAAATGCTCTGTTGAATTAGACAATAAGAGCAATTATTACGTCACGTTGACGTAATACAGCCTAACAATGAACGTCACAATAGTCGTTGCCTAGTGATAAGAATAATCAAGGCTTTGTCTACATTTTATCAAATATATTCTTATATAGTTTCTCCAGCGCCTTTTTTAATGCAACAGATATCGACTGATGACACTGTAAGTCAGCGACGAATATGTTGAAACATGTAGCTTATCATGAATGGTAGGACCCTGGCCTCTTTTCAAATGTCTAATAACATTATTAGTAATGTTATAATTATTACTTCTACTTACTACTACTACTACTCAGTTACATCTTCCCTCATGATGTGTCCCATACCAATCTGCTATATTATTATTACTACTAGCCTACTACTACCATTACGCTACCAGTACTATTACTACTACAACTACTACCGCTGCTTCTGCTACTACTACTTGAAGTATTGGAGGTAATAGTTCACAACTACTACTGCTGCTGCTACTATTACCTGCCGTAACAGCAGTAGTAGTAGTAATAATTGTAGTAGTAGTAGTTGTAGTAGTAGTAGTAGTAGTAGTAGTAGTAGTAGTAGTAGTAGTAGCAAGTAGCAGCAGCAGCAGCAGCAGCAGCAGCAGCAGCAGCAGCAGCAGCAGCAGCAGTAGCAGTAGTATACCGTGTGATAACACAGATCATTATCGTAGCCATGCCCCTTCATCCAGGGGTGGGACTGGCACTAGGGTAAAGCAGGTTTTAACGACTTCTTTTTGCATAATACGTCGTTAACTCCGCCACTGTTCGCTTTCTGACAGTGCCAGTCCCAAGTTTGGACATGTGTAATTATGTAATGGAATGTAATTAGAAACTTCTATTGCGCCGTTGTCTAATGCACAAGGCATCAACCGATGGCGCATCAAAACAATCCGTAATCAGGTCAACATCCAGAAGATCAGTCCGTAAGAGGCAGAGAGGCAGCCTAAGGTGGATAAGCAATTTGAAAGAGGTAAAGTTTCAGCCAAGAACGAAATGACCCAAGCGACTGAGCACAGCGCACAGATACAGGAAGATAGTTCCAAAAGGCGGGTCCAGCAACCGAAAAAGCTCGTTCACCGAGAACAGTTCTTGATTTAGGTATGACCAGACAAAGACAATCAGATACCCGTAATATGCGTGAAAATGGCTGAATGGAAGGACTCCCCCCTTAGTTTTTTCTGTAGCGTATTCATTTATCTTCCTGGAAGAGAAACAAATAATTATACCATTCTTTAGATGGAATGTAGGGCTTCATTTGCATACTTACATGTTTGTCTTTTGAAAACCGGAAGTGATCAAAAATAAATAATAATACGCGTAATCGGTGTGAAAATGACTGAATGCAGCATTGTGTACATGTATGCATGCATACATGTACATGTATATCAGTATGGAATTGCATATTTATAAGTACATAAACATGTGTAGGTATGTATTTGTGTATCTTGGATACACAGATCAGTTTCAAAACACACATAATCGTATATTTGTTTATCCAAAAAGTACAAAATGTACGCAATAATATAAAATATCGCTAATTATCGGTTACTTTAAAAATGATGTAATTTCGAGGTGCATTCACTTAATGTACAACTAAATATACCATTTTGTACAGAATTGAATGCTGAATCCATTGGTACATGTATATTACAAGAAATGATATGTGAAACCAAACCCGAAATCCAGGGGGGTGGTAACCACACACCCCCCTTGGTAGCAACGTCACAAAAAAAGCTTGGTAGCCCGAGGGTTAAGCAGAGGGATTATGTTCATATTTGGATGTATTAGTTATGGCTCTAGCCAAAGAGTTCTGAACCCTCTGCAGCTTCAGTATGTTTGATTAATTGATACCAGTAAGAAACGAGTTACAATAGTCAAGGCGACTGGAAACCAATGCATTTGCCAGAGATATTCTTGCAGACATGGGCACATAACGCCTAATTCTGCGTATGTCACGGATAAGGAGGAGGGCGACGCTAATGGTCTCTGTTACCACACAGCTAGTCGTTAAAAAGAAACACACACAACCGGTGACGTCAGTACACAGTTTTTCTGCTTCAAGCAAATTTGTAGTTCAAGCCACTACAGATTGGATCCACAGTCTAACGGCAGCTTATGACAACATAGGCCGTCGCCGCCGACAAAGATTATTTGTGGCATATTACAGCTCTATTATAGCAGATGCATGCTCACTTATATTACAAGACTGCCAATACTAAAAAGGTGTCTACACCGTGTCTCAAAAATAAACTGTGCAATTTTGTTTCTGTCAGAACTTCGTCAAATTTTCACCAATTTTAATAATTTTTGGTAGGTAGATGGCGAAATAGCTTATATTTTATGCTATACGAAAATTTTCCACCTCACCTGACACATTACAAAGCGAGCACTCTAACGGTCCAACCAATTCGATACATCGCATCCTACGTTTATAAACACTGCCCAATAATCGCATCTCGTGTCCCATGCTTATATTGAATCGGTTGATATCTTTTTAAAGGTGTTCAATAAGTTGCGTTAGTTTTAGCGTTAATTGTTTGAGGCCATCTTACGGGGTCAGGACAGTTGACATCGACCTTAAATTCTCTTAAACACGTTGAGCAATCAAATACGGTAGATCCAGAGTCGAACAGCATCTTGTGGCTGCAAAGGCCGTTGACATCGGAATTTAATTTTGAACAATTTCTCACCGCTCGTTTGACATAACTATGGACAAAGACCATTGTTATAGTTTCAGTGTCCCACACTCCTATAGCATAAACTCATAATATTTTAAAGGTGTCTAAAGAGAACGCTCTAACCAATTGGCTACCGTCGCTTCCATTCTGATATTAATAAGATGGACACGAGTTGACAAGGATTCGGCTTTTTGATGTTCACGAGGCTTAGACTCAGTAGAAACGTTCACCGTAGACTTAGAAACGTTGAGAATCTCATTTGTTAGATTGAAAGCGCTCTGACTGTGTTGGCGGATTTACAATAGGAACAAATTGAGTACCGGTAGGAAGAAGTATCGGCATTGTTAGACACCTGTATAATATGTATGTATGAGGTTATTATATAAGTTCACTTTTACCAAAATATTTAGATTTGTCCTTGAATTATAGGGCCCACTATTGGAAGAAACAAGGTCTTGTGCAATGATTGTAAACAAACAAATTCACGACACAATAACGTGGCGCTATATAAGCAGCATTCATCGACAGTCGCCCCAAAATAAAGGTAAATAGTGTTTCGAATAGCAAAGCAATCGTTCGAATATCCAAACCACAGAGTAACTGAGAACACGTTATTGAACAGCCAAATAACCTTTCTAATAGCCAAATAACCGTTCACTTACCCAACATCACGTAAAATAGCCATTCGAATAACCATTCGAATAGCCGACATCACGTAAAATAACCGTTAACATACCCAACATCACGTAAAATAACCGTTCCCAAACCCAACATCACGTCAAATAACCATTCGAATAGCCAACATCACGTAAAATAACCGTTCCCAAACCCGACATCACGTAAAAGAGCCACGAATAGCCAACATCACGTCAAATAACCATTCGAATAACCATTCGAATAGCCGACATCACGAAAAATAGCCAATCGAATAGCCAACATCAGGTAAAATAACCGTTCGAATAGCCAACATCACGTAAAATAGCCATTCGAATAACCTTTCTAATAACCGCCATCACGTCAAATAACCATTCGAATAACCATTCTAATAACTGCCATCACGTAAAATAACTGTTCAAATAGATAACATCACGTAAAATAGACAATCGAATAGCCAACATCAGGTAAAATAACCGTTCGAATAGCCAACATCACGTAAAATAGCCATTTGAATAGCCAACATGACGTCAAATAACCATTCGAATAACCTTTCGAATAGCAGACATCAAGTAAAATAGCCATTTGAATAGCCAACATCACGTCAAATAACCATTCGAATAACCTTTCGAATAGCCGACATCACGTCAAATAACCATTCGAATAACCGTTCGAATAGCCAACATCACGTAAAATAACCCTTCACGGAGTATAAAATGACTATTGCCGTGACTTAAAATGTCTGAAACTTCTACAGATGACTATATTTAGCAGGGCAATGTCTGAGTGTGTTTATTGTATTGTATTGTATTGTATTGTATTTGAACACTTGTTATAGCGCCCCAACCAGATTTCCCATTCAGAGGCGCACCCGACTACTGCGCACACGCTGAATCGGAGTTTCACGCCGAAGCGCATGAGCAATTGCGAGTGAAGGACTTGCTCAGGGTCCCTACTTTGAGGTGGATTCGAACCCGCAGCCCTCCAGCTGCAAGGCACCGAACATACCCCAAACCACCGCACCCAGTTGTATTGTGATGTGTTGTATTGTATTGTATTGTACTCCACGTTTATATTGCGACCGAGCCAACCGCAGCAAAGATCCGAGAAATTAATCTCTGATTAACCGACCGACCGGGAAGCGAACCCGGAGCGCCGGCGTGGAGAGAAGGCTACCAATTCACTCAGGATCCCTAGGTGAGTTTCTATACGAGGCTCGGGAAATGAAATGCCTATAGTCTTTGGTGGGCAACGGAAAGTTGTGTGGTCTTGGTCTAAGGTGGTCATGTTGATTCAACGCGATAAGCTTGACCAGCATAAAAACTTCACCTTGTAAACAGCCCACACCAAACAAGGTCTAACTATAAAATTCTCGCTTGCATTGTTAGCATTCAAAGCACTCATTAAGGTCGCTTCTGCTGTTCCATTCTTATATAGCGTCCGTTGATCCAGTTTTAAAGGTGTCTAAGGCGAGCGCTGCAACATATCGCATGCGTAATAATTATGTAAGAGATCGTTGATCGTATACACTAATACAGTGCACCACTGCTAATAATTCTCACACTGGTATTTTGGGTAACTCCATTTGGAGTGACCTTCCCCTCACAATGGCCTCAACTTAGGACTAGAAATTTATTAAAAGCCTTTACAGCCCCATCCTTATAAGTATAACGTCAGGTGAAACATATGATAGGTGTCTACCGAAAGCGTCCTTATATGTTGCATGCTTGTTTACTGTTTACGACCATTGTGTGATAACAAAGACCATTAGCAACGCCCTCCTCCTTAATCCAGGCTTGTGACTGGCACTGTCAGAAAGCCTTTTATATGTTGCCTGGTTGGTTTCCCAGTTTAACGGCAGCTTATGACAACATTGGCCGTTGCCGCCGACAAAGATTAGTTTTGGCATATTACATACTTTGCCTGTCGTGTCCCAGATTTATGATGCATGGGATAACCATTTTTAAAGGTGTTTAATACGATAGCTCTAAATAATCGTTAGAAATATTATAAATGCCCGAAAAACAAGACGTCTCGCAAAATATTTTACACTTTCTGGCAGCAATATTTTAGTAACTGTTTTATTGCATCATTTCCTCATTCTAAAACCACTATCGCTCCTCGCAAGACAGACCCACAGACAGACACACAGATAGACACACAGACAGACACACAAACAGACACACAGACACATGGACAGAGGAGAGACTCGCTAGAGTGAGACAGTTTACGAGCTCAACGATTCACATTAGGAGGAGATAAGATAGAACCATGAGACGGACAGATATATACAGACATACGGAGAGACATCCAGTAAGACTTACGGATGGACAGACAAACAGATAGACAAATGGACGGATGGATAGACAAACTTTTTGACGAAAATAACGATGAATTTTCGTTAGTGTTATTTCTTGATAGTTATAGCTACAGTTAATGATATTTTAAGCTACACACCTTATATTTATCGTTAACGAAATCTTTTATTATTGGTTAACGAACATTTTCATTATCGAGTATCACACTGAAACAGACATGAAGACTCTGACACACCCGACTTCAGCATTGACAATGCACAACATTATATTATTAATTGAGTGTGTCCACAGTTTAACGGCAGCTTATGACAACATTGGCCGTTGCCGCCGACAAAGATTTGTTTTGGCATATTACAGCTCTTGCCTGTTGTGTCTTATGCTTAAATAGACTCAGTTGATTCTTTTTAAAAGGAGTGTAAGGGAAAGCGTCTTTATTTCTCGCCTGTCGCGTCCCATTCTAATATAGCATCGGATATTCCAGTTTTTAAAGGTGTCTAAGGCCAGCACATATTAATAATAATATCTGGATCGTACTAGAGAGCAAAGACTCTACCTGAGCTGCAAAAAGAGGATGAAGATAGGTACATGGAATGTCCGTAGCATGCAGAGTGGAAAGATGGATGTCATACAACGAGAGATGGAACGTCTTGAAATAACAGTAATGGGATTAAGTGAAACAAGATGGAAAGGGCAGGGTCATTTCAACTGGAATGGTTTTAAGATAATAATGTCAGGTCAAAAAGAGAAAGGAAGAAATGGGGTGGCAATTATGTGCGATAGGACAAGCGCAAATGCAATAATGGGTTATGACACAGTAAGTGATAGAATCTTGAGTGTAAGATTTCGAGGAAAGAAAGTAAATATAACAATCATACAAGTATATGCACCAACGTCAATAGCGACTGAGGAAGAACATGAAAGCGTTTACAATGAGCTGCAAGGTATAATTGACAAAACTCCTAAAGGAGATGTAAGAATGGTCATGGGTGACTTCAATGCGAAGGTGGGAAAATATAGTGGAGTAGGAAGAGGGGGAGACACGATAGGTAGACATGGTCTGGGAAAGCAAAACGAAGCAGGAGAGAGATTGGTGGAATTTTGTGAAGGTAACAACATGAAAATAATGAATACATGGTTTGAACAGCCAAAAAGAAGGTTGTACACATGGACGTCACCGGATGGGAAACATAGGAATCAGATTGATTATATACTGATAAATAAAAGATGGTATAGCACAATAAGAGATGTGAAAACAAAACCAGGTGCGGATTGTGGAACCGATCATGAATTACTAGTGACAACAGTGCAAACAAAATTAAAAAAACTTAAAAAAGGAGAAAGGTTGATCACATTCGACTGTAAGGAAATAACACAGGAATACAGAGTAGAAATAAGGAATAGATTTGAAATATTAGAGAGGGATGAAGCGGAGACAGAAGAGGTTGAGAACAATTTATGGGAAAAGACGAAGAAAGTGATTTTAGAAACTGCAGAGAAATATATTCCGAAGAAAAAAAAAGATAAAACAACACCATGGCTATCGAAAGAAGCTATCAACATAGCCATGCACAGAAGGGATGCAAAAAGGGAAGGAGACAAGGACAAAGTAAGAAAATTGAACAGTGCATTTCAAAAGCAAGCACGCATGGACAAAGAAAAGCATCTAAATGAAATGTGCAAGGAAATGGAGGATGAGGGAAGAAAAGGAAGAACTAAAGCAATGTTCTCAAAAGTGAGGGAAATAACGAGGAAAAACACACCAAGAATGGGATCATTGAAAGCAAGTGATGGACACATAATTGCAGATGAGGAAGGAATGAAGAACAGATGGAAGGAATACACAGAAGATTTGTACAATGAAGATAAAAGAGTAAAGGTAGAAAAAATTGATGTAACAGAATATGAAATTGAGCCTGAAGTCATGGAAGCAGAGGTAGAATGGGCTATTAATCAATTGAAAGATAATAAGGCACCGGGTCGAGATGGGATACCAATAGAAATGATAAAAGCTGGGGATGGTGCGATGACAAAGACAATAACAAAAATTTGCAATATCATATGGACAACTGGAAAATGGCCAGAAGATTGGAAAAGCTCTGTTTTTATTCCGCTATTCAAAAAAGGAGATGCGAAAGAATGTGAAAATTATAGGACAATAGCAATGATATCACACATAAGCAAAATTTTACTTAAAATAATACATAAAAGAATGGAATGTACAATAGAAAGAGAGCTTCCGGAAAGTCAAGCAGGGTTTAGGAAATCTCGTGGAACAAGGGATCATATCGCCAACATGAGATGGATTATGGAAAGACAAAGGGAATATGGACAGAAAGTATACATATGCTTCATCGATTATAGTAAAGCGTTTGACTGTATTAACCATGAATTGATGTGGAAAACTTTGGTAGAAATGGGAATACCGAAACACTTGGTACAACTTCTTAAGGGATTGTACGAAGATCAGATAGCGGTGATAAGAACAGAATATGGAGATACTGACGGATTCAGGATAAAGAAAGGAGTACGGCAAGGTTGCATTTTGTCTCCTTTTCTATTTAATTTGTATGCAGAAAGGATAATGAGGCCCCCCAGGTTTTTTTCATCTCAAACTTTTTTCGTATGGAATAAAAATTTGACCTTTTAAGTAGCTGTAGGGGGTTCATTTACACACGTTTTGAGGTAAAATGTGAGATGATATCTCACACCGTTCAAAAGTTATACCCAATATACCCGAGGTACCAGGGGGTGGATACCACCCCCCTAGATTTTCGACTATATCTTATCCGTCATTTAATATTAAGAGACACAAATTATACCATTCTATAGAGGGAATGTGGGGCTACATTTCTATGGTCACTGAGTTGACCTGAGACAACCGGAAGTGCTCAAAATAAATAATAATACGCGTAACATGCGTGAAAAATGGCTGAATGGAAGGACTCCCCCTTTAGTTTTTTGTCTGTAGCGTATTCAGTTTTCTTCCCAGAAGAGAAACAAATATACCATTCTTTAGAGGGAATGTAGGGCTTCATTTGCATACCTTCATCTTTGTCTTTTGAATACCGGAAGTGATCAAAATAAATAATAATACGCGTAATCTGTGTGAAAATGGCTGAATACAGCATTACAACGTAAACCGATATATATGTATGGATATATATGTATGGATGTACATTTATACTATATAAACATGTGTAGGGATGATTGTGTGTATCTTTTGTACATAGATTAGTTTCAAAACACACATAATCTTATATTTGTTTATCCAAAAAGTACAAAATGTACGCAAAAATATACAATATTGCTAATTAATGGGTTCCATTGTTAAAAGTGATGTAATTTCGAGGTGCCTTCACATAATATACAACTAAATATACCATTCTGTGCAGAAATGAATGCTGAATATATTGCTATATTACAAGTTATGATATGTAAAACCAAACACGAAATCCAGGGGGGGTGGTAACCACCCCCCTTGGTAGTCAGGTTGCATTTTGTCTCCTTTTCTATTTAATTTGTATGCAGAAAGGATAATGAGGCAGGCAGGAATGGATGAAGCTGAAGAAGGAATAAAGATAGCGGGAAGAATATTGAACAATCTGAGATACGCTGATGACACAACACTATTGGCGGGCAATAAAAATGATTTGATAGAACTAATAAGAAGACTCAAGAGAGAAAGTGAGAAAGCAGGACTCTATTTCAATATAAAGAAAACAAAGATCATGACAACAGAGGAGGAGGACAGTTTCGTAGTAGACAATGAGGAAATAGAAACGGTAACAAGCTTTACATTTTTGGGATCAGTAATAGAAAAAGAGGGAAAATGTGATATGGAAATAAATCGTAGAGTGGCGATAGGAAAAGCTGCAATGAACGGTCTGGAAAAAATATGGAAGGACAAACATGTCAGTATAGACACACAAAAAAGATTGGTGAAGGCTCTAATCATACCAACAGTAACATATGGCAGTGAGACATGGACATTGACTAAGAAGACGAGAAAAAAGATTAACGCATGTGAAATGTGGATATGGAGGAAAATGCAGAGAATTTCATGGACGGAGAAAAAGACTAACGAATGGGTGCGCAGGGATATAGGAATTGAGAAAGAAGAGACACTTCAACAAACAGTGCTAAGAGCAAAGTTGAGGTTCTTTGGACATATCATGCGATCAGACGGATTGGAAAAGGAAATGATGTTAGCATATGGAGAGGGAAGGAGAAAACAAGGACGACCAAGGATAAAGTAAATGGACGAGATACATGAAATAACTAGAATGAATTTGACAGAACTGAGAGATGCGACGGCGGACAGAAGAAAATGGAGGAACTTGATCAAGACGGTCGCCATGGTTCATAGAACCGACAACACAAGGTAACAAGGTAAGGCCAGCACATATTAATAATAATATCTTTTCTTTAATAAGCGCCTGACAAACGCACTGCGCTGTACATTTACATGTTATGCAATTTAAATCTTAACTACTAACAGAACAGATAGCTTGCAATACAACGGCGCTAATAGCAGCCTACAAAGCATATCCGCCCAACGGGGGCTCGAACTCGGTACCTCTCGGTCTCTGTGCCAGATGTTATCCAATGCGCCACGGCATTGAGAGATTGACAGACAGACAGACAGACAGTTTGCTATGTTAGGCATGAGAAGGCAAGAGAAGGCAGCCAGAGAAAGAGTACGGAATGTAATGGAAGGCAAGAGAAGCTAAGATGAGACGACGGATGGGTGGAACAGTCGAAGGTAGGCGGTAAGGCAAGATAATGTAAGAAAATGAAAGAAAGCGAAAGGAAGAGAAGAAAAGGGGAAGGGCGGGAAGAGAATGGAGCGAGAGCTCAAGGCAACGGAGGGCAGTGGGGGAGGGGTGAGAGGGTAGGGATGCAGGTGAGTAGAAAAAACACATCCAGGGAAGGTACATGTAGGTAACACAAACTTAATATATCGCCATTTACACAGTAGTTCCGAAAAGCTCTCCTCTCACGATTTACACGGTAATCTTCCAAAAGGTTTGTCTATGTTTAATGACACTGTTTCACAACAAAAATGATTAGCGTAATCCTCATTCTTTCTCCACCCTTGGGTCTGGCGCTTCAAAAGGTGGGGAGCGGCGGAATTTATAGCGTGTACTGTTTCTCATTTGGAAAATTATTCAAGATACTGCCTATAGGGTTGTCACCTGGCCTTTTAATAACGTTTACTACTTTCATTAAAAAGGTGTTTAAAATGCCTGTTTAAGACTATCCGTTTAATTAAATATACGCCGATGTCTAAATCAATCAATAAATAAGAATACGCTTTTCATAATAACCTTATCAGAAAATTTAATGAAAACTTCGACTTCAATGAGTCTGGTAGCTGCTACTACGCATATAGATAGCTACAATTGAATATCTGAATGAAACATCTTCAATAAAAGCTATATTTTCACTAATTATCTTCAATCGCGTGCTGGCCCGGATTAGCAAATTTGGTGTATTCAGTAAAACTGTGGGGCCCAGCCCACAGAATCACAACAAAAGGACACATAGGCCTAAAACGTGCTATAGCCTATGCAGCGAATAAAAATTCGTGTGTTATTTTTTCTTGCCGTCTTTCTTTTTGTACAGTATCAGTGGGTCCTATAGTAGTGTTAGTCACTGACGCTACCTGCTTAAACAGTAACAGCAGAGATTGTGATGAAATTTCATACAAATGTATATTTGTGAGTATTATATTAATTGTTTAATTGCTTTAATCTACGACTTTCTTGGCTCCAATGTCTAATACACAAGGCGCATAAATTATTAAGCGCTTTTATTTATAAGAACACATTTTCAAGGTAAGATGCGGGCGAGATTTTTGGTCAATATTTAGACACCTTTTAAACGAATTTAAATGAAGCTATATATTCGTCAAATGCAGATAAAATTGTAATACTCGCTTTCTGACAGTGCCAGTCCCAAGCCTGGATAAAGGAGGAGGGCGACACTAATGGTCATTGTTACCACACAGCTAGTTGTTAAAAAGGAACAACAACAACAACAACAACAACAAAATGGCGATGCAGAGAATGTCCGCTGCAATAGGTCTTATTATTATCCCATCTAGTCTTAGAGTGTATATCTTTTACGGTTTAACAATCTCAGAGTGACTGGTGGTAAACAGAGGTTCAACCACAGTCTAGAAGTTGGAAGGGGGGCCCTACTGTCAGCTGTGACTGTACGTATACGCTATACACCTACGACTGTTGCATTATTACTAACGAATAATGCATTATGACGTCATACGGATAACAATCAAACAATACTGAAGCGCTCTAACTTAAAAAATTAACGCCTCTGGCTGTCGTAAGGTGTCGTTAATCCCTGGGAAATTCCCTTATCTCTAACATGGGAGGTATAGTGGCAGTTCTACGTGTTCAACCCCATCCCCCACCGAATAAATGCATCTCTGTAATTAAACACAAATGTGCAGAAAAATACGACCATTTCAAATGGAAATTGCTGAAAACTAGAAACGCCTTGATATTGTTTCCGGCCTATTATACGATTCTCATCTTTTAACAGACCTTTTTAAAGCTCTCAATAGACTCTTTATATAGTCGTCAGCCTTCAGTACGTTGCCGCTGGGCCTCTGGCGTGATTGAAATATATCCGTAAGCTTATTACAGCGGCCAAGTCCCTGGCGCGGTCGAAAAAACCCGTAAACTAAAGAAATAAAAAATAAACAATCAGAAGCCCTAAGGTTGGCTTATCGGGCTCTAGGGGTAGGCCCTTATTGGCTCGCTCTACAAAGTGAGTAGTGGAATTTCCGTCAATTTTCGTCGACTGGGCAACTCACTCAAGGTTGGATCAAAACTCCCTGGCGCCAAAGATCAGTTTGGGAACGCCTCTGCCTACTTGTGGGAGCTTTGTTGTCCCACCTCAGGTTTGGCTGGCCGCGGAAATCTTCGTTCTGCATTTCGAGGCGAACTTGTTCGCTTTGCCCCACTTTAAATGCAGCGTCGTGCATTTTCAGTGGTTGGGCCGACCAAGTGGAATAATCTTCCTTCTTATGTGCTTGTTCTCTTAGCTGGGGACTCTGCATGCACCTTTTACAAGAACTTGAAAACTGTTCTTTATCGTCGGAGTTGGGCTGGGAGCGCCTCTGAGTAGGTATCTTGGAGGGGCGATATACAAGCTCTCTGAAAGAATGAACGAATGAATGAATGAGTGACAGAGAGAGAGAGAGAGAGAGAGAGAGAGAGAGAGAGAGACAGAGAGAGACAGAGACAGAGACAGAGAGACAGAGAGACAGAGACAGAGACACAGAGATAGAATGGAGAGAGAGAGAGAGACAGAGACAGAGAGAGAGACAGACATTAAGACAGAGACAGAGACAGAGACAGAGACAGAGACAGAGACAGAGACAGAGACACAGACACAGACACAGACACAGACAGAGACACAGACAGAGACAGAGACAGACAGACAGACAGACAGAGACAGAGACAGAGACAGAGACAGAGGCAGAGTCAGAGACAGAGACAGAGTCAGAGAGACAGAGAGAGACACAGAGAGAGACAGACAGACAGAGAGACAGAGATAGAGACAGAGACGTTCAGAGACAGACAGACAGATAGACAGACAGCGACAGAGACAGACAGAGACAGACAAGCAGACTGAAAGCCAAGCACCGTTCAGTATTATAACGATCGTCTTGTATACTACGTCTGATGGACGAATGTCGTATAATATAAGGACCAGGCAGCATTGTCGAGGTTTGGCTGCCGGCGACGGAGGGACCTCGACCGTAGCCAGCATGCGCTCGCCTAGGGGAGCCATCGGTCGGTGAGTGAGTCAATGGGAAGGATCGTAGGGAGTAGGAGAAATAGATGGGTAAGGGAAGACGAGAAAAGGAGACAGACAGAGACAAAGACAGACAGACAGACAAACATAACTTATGGCATTAAAAGCCATTGACTTCGATAGCCTGAAATTGAACGACCGCATTAAATATATAAATTTATATAAACCGATTTTAAGGTGTCTAGCGTTAACTGTAATTTTAACTGTAGTGCACGTACTTATTTATATGCGACATCTTTTTGACACCCTATGCCGTGTGACCTCGACTTAACCTTGCCGTATTTTATGTTTACGTGGTTTGAATCAGCCTTTGTGTGTTTGATTGTGATCTGCGGATCCATAATGTCTTGGGTGCCAAAAGATGTCGCTCTCCGCCATATCTCGTATAGTCTTGCGCAGAACAGATGGGCGCCTTGCACGGCTGCCGTATAGTTCAATTCAACTCCTGTTGTACTTGTTGTCGTCTGCTAATATGATTTCATGTAATCTAACTGCGTACTTGTCACTTTGAATTATGAAAGAAGAATATTGTTATTATTTATAATTATTGTTACAGCAACACCTCTTTTAAATCGTTGCATGTCAGTATTTAGAAAATTTTAACACCTTCTTTAATGATCTCTATCACGGTATAAATATTCGATCACTAGCACTAATTTCATCTGATCTCTGTCTCCTGTAACTGCATAGTGTTCGTCGATGTCAACGGGTAAAGCGTTGGACTACGAATCGTAATGCCGTGGGTTGAAATCCCTGCCTGGGTAGAAGTTCGTTTTGGGATTTCTGCCCCACCTGTGCCCCGAGCCAACTCAGTTATAATGAGCACACCGATCGTACAGTTTCAGCGGTATGATCAGACGGCGTTGGAGAGGACTGACCACCGCACTCATATGCCGTAGCTAAGAAACTGAGTTCGCATACACTTCATACTCATGTGTGTTGTGTTTCTCAGGGTTATGTTAAAGAACTGGTTTTATTCTCTTAGCATATTTACAAATTACGAGCCAGCCAGTGGGGATCCCCGCGAACAATGGTAGACATCTATTGCTAGTCTCAGAACTTTAGAGACTATTGTGCCTGCTACTAATTGCATTATGTTAAAGTTTCTATTGTTTAATGACATCTTGTGGCTGACAAGGCCGTTGTCGTCAACTTCATTCGACTTTCTCATCACAAGCTGTGTCCGTAACAGAATCAGCTTGACGTTCGTTGACAATGCATAATTTATATAACTTGCAATTGATCCATTATAAAGGTGTCTAACCAGATCTTTATATTTCACGAAGTAGAATTCGCTGCTCTGTCTAGCGACAACTTGTGGCTGCCGTTGACATCGACCTCACATTACTTTACAATGACAACGTCTCATTAACTAGATATCCTCAATTTCGCATTTATAGTTTAGATTCAAACCACTTTAAAGGTGTTTCAATGGATCCGTGATTTTCATGCAATAGTCTTCCCTGTGCAGCGACCTCTTATGATTGTTAGGACCGTTGATGTCGACCTTTGCTTGGCATAGATACAAGTTGCGTGCTACAAATGTCTTCAATATTCACAATTACAATTCTTTAACATCTCTAGCAATCACAAGACGTCGCTAAACAGTAATTTAGTGGTAAAATAAACATTTTGAACTTAACACTCGTAAAGGAGCAGCATTCTGTCTGCCTCTATTGATTTAATAAACCAAAATACAATACAATACAATACAATACAATACAATACAATACAATCTATGATACAATACAACAGAAATACCATGAAGTCGACTTTTCTGCTACGCCATAGACTCATTTTGTTTTGGTAGGTGGCGAAGCCAAAGTTTATACGTAACGAAGGTCGTAAATAAATTGGACTCAATTCATTTCAGTTAGTGGCGCTGCTATTGCACCACGCGCTAAGAAAATGGCGGCCCATATATGTTGACTCATTTCATTCTGTAGGTGGCGCTGCTCTCCAACTATTTGCGTTAAGAGCGAGCTGTAAAGTTTCCGCGGGTTGATTTTTCAAAATCTTTTCAATCGTCTTAGGACGGGCAGACATAAAGGCGACTTTGTGTTAATAATTTAAACACCTTTTTAAGGCTAGTAAACACTCAGTTTATAGCAATTTTTCATTGTTTATTCATTGTTTCTTGACTTTCTATTATGCATTAGTTACATTTGCGTCCGTGCTATGTAACAAACGATAGCAGTGTTTTTCAGCGTTTAACGACATCTTGTGGCTGCCTGAGCCATTGACGAAGACTTCATTCACTACTTTATCTCATTAATCTCAATATCAAACTAGGTAAGTTGGTTACGTTTTACGACGCTGTTGTAACAAAAGCGATTCGACACTTCCCTTTTATCCCGACTTAGGACTGGCACTATCGAAAACGACAATAGTGGAGTTGCCACAACATAACACGTTTTACACTACTGTATGTAACTTGGATTTTACAGACTCATTTTTAGAACTTCTCATCTAGTTGCTCTTTGGGAAATGTTTGTCCTGAGTAATCGTATATTATCATAGTGATGCGATTGACGTTCGTGCAAGATACAAACCAAATACGAAAAAATTATTCAAAAAATTCTACTGCAGCGAGGGTAAAGGCGACTTTGTGTTAATAATTTAAACACCTTTTTTAAGGCTAGTAAACACTCCATATCAAAGGAATGCATTACATAAAAGTCAGCGGCCGATGTTGTATTGAGATGTAATTGAACTGATGATTAAACAAAAAAATAAAAGTTGCAACTGACAATCATTGTTTAGCAGCATAATATTATAGTCAGTTCTAATGTCAATGTTACTTGTATAAGATAACAATAGGCCTACTGTAAGTTGGTCTTTCAGGCAAATTATACACTGTTTTGTAGCAATTATCACACATAAATCTTTTTTAATGTAAAATGAAAAGATTCCTGATAAACAGCAATAATGTACATGAGATTTCAAATCCAGCTATTCAGTTATATAACAGCATTGGTTTCAAGTTTACAAAACCTGTAATTATGAAGTTTACAAAAACCTGAAATTATTATATGAAATTTATATTTTAATGTTCAAACATTTCTTTTTTCATTCAATGCAACCAGACATCGTAATTAAAATACATGCACAGGCATACATTGAAAACGACAGTTCTTTTCATATGTTATAGATATGAATAGAAAAGATTGTTGTAGTTTGACCTGAGATTCTTAATCTTTCACTGTTAATATTTAATTTCAATTTAATGGTTATTAAAATTTATTATATATGTTATTTCGACATGAAATTCTTATTTTAGATATAAATGTTTACATAAGTAATTAATCATTACAAACAAGCAATGTTAGCACAATATACAAAATTAATGGCTTCAAAATAACAAACCAACAATGTATTCACATATTACACCCTAACAACAAAATGTCTACACAAGGGCAAAACTAACCTAACCTGACCAGCTTAGTTACAGGATTTTTTTGGATGAAACTGACGTATCTATAGCGTTGGATAAAGCTACTTAAAGGTGTCTAAGCTGAATGAAATATTCCAAAATAGAATTTATTGTTAAAGGCCCATTGTATATGCTTACAGTGATGAGCAAAATATTTTTCGAAAAGTATTTTGAAGATACAAAAATGGTATAATCTGTTTTGCAAATAGAAATCCATTTTCAAATCATACTGTTTCCATTACTGTATGCTTAGCCATCTTCGATTTTCATAAGTCGATAGCTAACTGTAATTGAAGTCATAACTGGCAATAAATATTATAACTCTTTCTATTCGACACCTTTAAATCGTATGTTTCAAAGGCAAAAAAAGATTTTCAGTTTTAGTTAGAATAATGTTCCTTGATTAAGCTTATAGCATATTAATTGGTTGTTAATGTGTGAGTTTTTAATGTGTTTTTCTGTCTTTCTTGTATTGGATAAAACTGACGCTTAATAATATTTCTAATATTCTTGGTCCTTAGTCATTGCTTAAAATTGGTTTGCTTTGATTGTCATGTTGATATTAATAATTAAATCTCTATGTACTATGATCGATAGATATTGAATATTGAACATCGCCTCTAAATGTAATATTGATAGTTTGATGGTAATTTAGATAGATGAATGTGATATTCTATCAAATATTGTTAATAAGATTGAGGAGAAAACAGTTATTAACATTATATGGAAATGAACTTAATCCGTGAGATACTTTAAATGCGTCAACATCCTGTCAGAAATGGAATCAAAGTCAAGAAAAGAAAAAGAAAACTGATGATAGAAATTATACGAAAATGAAGTTATTCCGTCAGAAACTTTAAATATGTCAACATCCTATCAGAAACGGAATCAAAGACGAATAAAGAGAAAGAAAACTTATGAGAACATTACAAGAAAATGAACTGAAATACATCAAAAACTTTAAAGACGTCAACAGCCTTTGTAGCTATAGGATGTCGTTAAATATTGGAATAAATAAAAAAATTTATCTTAAGTTACACTTCCTTACGGTAATGTTTCTGCTTGGTTGTGAAACGACCTCTAGTATCCAAACACAATTTCGCTGGACCTGGGAGACTTATCTCTTCAGATGGCTAAATGAAGAAAATATCCCTACTCAAACTGTGAGACAGTCACGCGGTTGGATAAGTCATCTTTGTTATAACACAGTGTCGTTAAACAGCAACTAACCAACCAAACAACATCTAACACTATATAAAAATAAGCTTCAGTAGCGTTTAAAGTCTTTGCGGACCCAAATGCAGTCAAAGGTTTACTATAGGAGTAAACAAAATCATAAGTTATGGTTGTTGATAAACACCTTTTTCACGCTCAAATCTGACGCTATATAAAACTTATAACACGTACTAAAGCCAAGTTTTTTTAACGACACTATTGTATTTGAACACTTGTTACAGCGCCCCTACCAGATTTCCCATTCAGAGGCGCTCCCGACTCCTGCGCAGAATCGGAGTTTCACGCCGAAGCGCATGAGCAATTGCGAGTGATGGACTTGCCCAGGGTCCCTACGCAGCGACTTTGAGGTGAATTCGAACCCGCAACCCTCCAGCTGCAAGGCACCGAACATACCCCCAAACCACCGCGCCCCAGTTGTATTGTGATGTGTTGTATTGTGATGCGTTGTATTGTGATGTGTTGTATTGTGATGTGTTGTATTGTGATGTGTTGTATTGTGATGTGTTGTATTGTGATGTGTTGTATTGTGATGTGTTGTATTGTGATGTGTTGTATTGTGATGTGTTGTGTTGTGATGTGTTGTATTGTGATGTGTTGTATTGTGATGTGTTGTATTGTGATGTGTTTTATTGTGATGTGTTGTATTGTGATGTGTTGTATTGTGTGTTGTATTGTACTCCACGTTTATAATGCGACCGAGCCACCCGCAGTAAAGTTCCGAGAAATTAATCTCTGATAAACCGACCCGACCGGGAAGCGAACCCGGGGCGCAGTCGTGACGAGCGGGCTACCAACCCACTCGGCCACTCAGGATCCTGTGTTATAACAAAGATGACTTGTGTCGCCCTCCTCATTTTTCAAGCTTGGGTCTGGCACGTGCAGAGTACGAACAGGGACGGAAGTATGCGTTTAAAGGTATTCAGCATCAACCATTTTACCAATACAGAGTCGGGGTTTAATCCGATAGTTAGGCCTACCCTCAAGGTAACCTATTAACTACACACAAGCTAATTGGTTTAGTTCCCGCCCCATAAACCTCTCAACCCCAGAGTCGTACTTGGTCGACTTAGGGGCCTTGCCATTTAGAGTATTTGTGTTTTTCATACATCATTAATGAATCTCTGTTCTATCGGCCACGCGCTCTTAAACCAGAGGGGCCCGACTTCAAAAGGGCCCACCTCAATAGTACTGTCCTCCACTTACCGTGGCTTAAAACCGTGTCTTGCAAATGGATATAAAATTACTTGACCGTAAAGCCTTTTGCAATTTAAAGCATCATTGCCTCCGTTCGAGTCGACCTCAGTGACGCAAATTTATGACAACTAAACCCTCTTATAGGCCTAAAGTTAAAACACTGACATTCATACATGTGTCTATCCGTAACGAACTATCGTATACACACTAACAGATTCTTTAGACACCTCTTTTAAGGAGAATCATTACGAATTTAAGGCAGAAACTAGGGTGGCCTTTGATGAAGACATCATAATATTATGAAGAAGACTCACTAATACCATATACACGTGACCAAATGATATGTTCATAAAGGCTGTTTGCAGATAAGTTAGACACCTGTTTTAGGTATTAAAATCACACTATTATATAAGAGGCTTGGCGTCGTTGTCTCCAAACTCCGCCACTGTTCGCTTTCTGACAGTGCCAGTCCCAAGCCTGGATAAAAGAGGAGGGTGACGCGAATGGTCTATGTTACCACACAGCTAGTCGATAAACAGAAAACCACTACCGTTGTCTCCACTAGTCCACTTTCCAGGGATAATTCTACAAGACTGTCATTTATCTACGTAAAGTCCCTTGATACCGCACTACTGAAATCAACATCATGAACTCAAGATTTCACAATCGCAACTTAAAAGTCAAGCAAAGGGCACCAGGTTATTGACGAGCGCTGGTAAAATCGAAAGCACGAGAGAACGGTTTCGATCCTCCTCCCCTGAGACGGTAACTGTGTATGGACCTTGAACAAGTCCTTCACTTACAATTGCTCATCGCCATCGAATGACGCTTAATAAATACAGAAATAATAATATTAATACCCTAGCACCCCTTATCTGACCATAAACTAACCTTACATTAACTTCAGATTTGTCGAGGTTGATCTGTTGCAAAGAATTCATTCGGGAGAGAAACCGTTTTGTTGCAAAATCTGTGGACGAGACTTTCTCCAACCAGGAGACATTAGACGTCAATCAAACAATACACATTCATTCATTCATTCATTCATTCATTTCAGATATTTATATAGCGCCCCTTCAAGATTTCTACTCAGAGGCGCTCCCGACTACAGCGCGGACACTGAATCGGAGTATCACGCCGAAGCGCATGAGCAATTGCGAGTGAAGGACTTGCCCAGGGTCCCTACATGCACAGTCTTCATCAATGCGTTCAATCGCCTGGCTAATTTACATTGATAAAATCATTGATTCTGTCAATCAGGCAGTCCACCAGTCAAGCAATCAATCAGTCAATCATAACAGGATATAGCTAGAATTGTACAGCTTTAATAATCTCATTTAAATTATACTTGCTATTTTGTTAAATTAAACTTCTTATATGCACTGGTGCAGGGCAGACATAAGATGATGTATTACATTTGAACTGACATGATGCAAATGTTGTTGCCAGAATGGTGGATTTACTAAAAGAACAAACAAGGCCATAAGTAATGCTTGATGCTAAACACATTTTAACACAGTCATACATTCGACACTTCTCGTACTCTGGCAGTGCAACAAGTCCCAAGCCAGAAGAAGCAGGAGGGCGTCGCTATTCGCTAATCATCTCTTTACCGAAGAGTTTCGTTAAGCCTGATTACAAGACAAACTACTCCAAAAATCGAGACCATTCATCGCTTCCACCGGAAGATTCTTCATGGTGAGCTGTTTTTGCTGTGGTTTCTATGCTTTAATTTTAATTAATATCATTTAAACTAAACTTGTAATGTTGCATTGACCCCGGCTAGGCAAGACAGTTAGCGAGGATTTTTCACTTCCCTATTGAAAACGGTTGAAGCCCCAAGACGACTCTCCCAGCAGTGGGAGACGTTTCTTGGCATCTGACGCCGATATTCAATTGGTCATGTGATGATTAGGTTTGTGGTTTCCAAACCGTCAAGAGAAAGAAGGAAAGGCAGAGGCGTTAAAGGATGGGAAAATAAAGAGTTGGATGATGTAACGCCTAAAGCCAATAAAAGCAGGACGGCAAGGGCGAGGGAAAACCCAGGGTATTCCCCAGGATTGTTCTATCCAAGAACCAGCGGTTCTAAGGGCTCAGGACTCAGTTCTTCTCACCTCAGAGTCCGAAACTGGCTATATCATCTGGAGAAAGACAAAGGAAGACTGCCGTATACCAATAGAGAAGTGGATCTCTGTTTAGTTCATAGGTATAAAGTTAGACAAAGTGAATGCGTTTCTTGTGAGGGAGGAGCATGACTAGCCCTTTGACCCTCTATCGGCTAACGTACCTGCCCCGATCTCCGCCTATATCGCTTGCATTTTGGTGGACCGGATTAGGATACAAATAAGACGCGCTATGTGCCTATATAAGTAGGGGGAATCGAGACTAACGACAATGATTGATATAAAACACCTTTATAACACATTTATCTTTCTTTATATAAACGTACACAAAACAAACGTTACCGTTAACGATTTCTCCGTTCACGTTCAAAAACAGGAAAGGAGGCTATAGGGTGATTTATACTAAACACCGTTGTAGCGCAATCCTCTTATGCTATATATATGCCTAATTCCGCCAACTCTGTGTTCTTGGAGAACGAAGCCTAAGTAGTGTAACGCCAAGAAAACAATTAAGTTAACGCAGCTGCATTGATATTATATACAAGTGTCTAAATATTTTATTTATTACAATTACTTTATACTTTATTTTTATTCGTTTGACCCTCATGCATAAGTTTAAGTTTGCCGCTCTCTGTATAGTCCCCAGCAATCACTAACATAAATCCAGTTTGTAAGTTTTTGAACCGTTCGTTTATATAGGGTCAGATCAGTGCAATAAAAGGTGTTTAACAAGTACTCATGGACCTTTTTTCCTATCGTGCACCAGCCACTGTATAAGTCACATCAAATGGTAGAGTCGTTGGTTAATTGCTGTTTAACGGCGATGATTGGCGTCACCCTCCTCCTCTATCTTACCTCGACACTGGCACTACTAATTTTGGTCTATAAATGATTATAGTTAAAAAAAATTAGGAGTGCAATTATAGATGAAACCATCATTTCAAGAATATCAAGTTTAAAGCTTAGCAAGATGATACACAGAAAAGTCAACCACAAAGAAATGTTTTAAAAGTTGTTTGCCTTGCCACGATCATTGTTCTATAAATTATGACATAATGTAATCTGTAAAATGAAAGATTAAACACAAGAATACATTGCATTTTAATACCAGCAGTCACTTATTAACACTTACAACAATTCTTAAGTATCGCAGAAGATAATAAGAATAATATGCAACTGAATATCTAAAACGGGCAGTAACTCTGAAACTAGGTTCCTTTTCCCAGATATAGTTACATATATAGCTCCAGGTTATTGTAATTCTACTTTCCCTCTATGACATTAGTGCAGCTTTCAACACTTTTGATCACACCATCCTTCTTGACGGGCTCTCAAACTAATTTGGGATTACTGATTCTGCTCTTCTCTGGTTCCGCTCATTTCTTTCTGATCGCTCCGTCTCGGTAGTTTTTGGTCCCACCCGCTCTGCTTGGGTTCCCCCTCTTTTACGGATTACCTCAGGGCTCGGTTCTTACTCCCCTTCTGTTTGTCCTGTATACCTAGGATCTGTCTGGGGTCCTTGGTCCACTGGGTGTCCATATCCCTCTAGTATGCTGATGACACGCAGGCTTACCTTCATGGACCTGCAGACACAGCTGCTGTTATGGTTGAGCGTATTCTAGAGGCTTCTGCTGCTTTTGACCGATGGTTATCCTCAAATCGCCTCCGTGTTAACCAAGACAAGACTCAGTACATAATTATGGCTCGGTAGTTGTGCCCAACTTACCAAGATTAATGCTGACTCCCTTCGTCTTCGGTTTCCAAATATGCACTTCTCTTCCTCAGTCCGTGATCTTGGACTCATTCTTGATCCTGTCCTCTCTCTGTCTGATCACGTCAATAGTGTCTCTCGTTCCTGCTTCTACTACCTGCGCCAACTCCGTGCCATTCGCCAATCACTACCACCGCACGCTATCACGACTTTGGTCCATGCATTGATCTGTTCCAGGACTGATTATGGGAATGTGGTGTACATTGGTCTCTCCTCTACAAATACATCTAAACTTCAGTCCATTCTAAACGACGCCGCCCGCCTCATAGGGGGCATTGCAAAGTTTGATCATATCTCCTATTTTATCCGTGACTCCCTTCACTGGCTTCCCATCCGCCAGCGTATCCAATTCAAGGTCTGTTCCCTCATGCGAAGCTGTCTTGCTGGCTCTGCTCCTCACTATCTTAGGGCTTTTTGTACGCAGTATCTACGCTGCACAGTCGTTTAGTCCGTCGGCAAATGTTAAGAATTAACTTTTTGTAAAAATTTTGGGTATAATCTTGGCAACTATGTTTTTACATCTACATACCTCACTGATCATGAAAAATGATGTTGCCAGTTTTTTTTTTGGTCCCGGGTAGTTTTGAATACGTTCAAAACTACTATGAAAAACACATGAAAAATTTAATGATATAGAACAGGCAATCTAGCTCAAGTATACATTGAACCTGGGAAAAATGACTTCAGAAGCCTGTTAAACGGTTTCCTGCTCAGTTTCCATTGCTGAATAACATATCTAAAATGCCCTAAAATTCCACCTCGGTATCACCCCAAAAATGCATTTTAACCAAGATGGCGGCCAATATGGCCGTCAACACAGAAAAGAGTATATATCAGGTCATAGGTAAGCTAGAATAATAAATGAAGCGTCAATTTTAATAATATCAATGTCAAGGAATCGATTTATCATAGTGACAATAGTGTCGCAATGTTACTAAACAAGATGGCGGCCAATATGGCCGACAAAACAGAAAAATGTATATATCGGGTCGGAAGTAAGCTACAATAACAAATGCAGTGTCGAATTTACTATTTTCAAGGTCAAGGAATCGATCTATCGTAGTGGCAATAGTGTTGGAATGCTACTATCCAAGATGGCGGCCAATATGGCCGCCAACAACAGAAAAATATGCATATATCGTGTTAGAAGTAAGCTACAATAACAAATGCAGTGTCAAATTTACTATTTTCAAGGTCAAGGAATCGATCTATCGTAGTGGCAATAGTGTGGGAATGTTGCAATACAAGATGGCCGCCAAAGCACAAAAATAGGTATATCTCTGGAAAACTATTGTAGCGCTCGCAACAGCAGAAGCAGATACTAGGGTTTTGACTTTGAAGGTGTTTTGGTGTTTTTTTGGATTGTAGCATTCCCGCACTATTGCGACTTCGTTTGTTGTTGTAGCGTGCTTTGTGATTCATTCGTTTCTGGAATTTGACATAGCGCCGCTTCAAGAGACCTATTCAGAGGCGCTCCGAGCCCGACTACGGCAGTAACAATTAAACTTTAGCAACTTATAAAAATGCATAGCTTGGCACATCTACTGAATGGCAAACCACCGCGCAATCAGGGCGGCAATGTATGTAGGCCTGCATCTCATCAGCATAGAGCCTAGCTGGTGCAGAAGCCCACATGACGCCATCAAGACCCCAATACCAGACGTATAGATAGTAAAAGCAGTGGGCGCAGCACTGAACCCTGTAGGACACCAAAAGGGGCAAAAACCCAGCTGGACCTGGAGGAGCCAAAGACTACACAGTTATAATATAGTGCGCTGTGACATGAAGCAGCGAAGCCACTCTAGCGGTTTGTCTGTCAGTCCAAAAGAAGCAAAAATTCGTTGAAGGAGTATACATACGATGGTCAACAGAATCATAAGCTGAACTGACACCGAAGAGGGCCAAAAGAGAGATCTCTCCGACATCCTTGGAGCCATAGAGGTCAGACAGATAATAGGTTCTCCGTAGAGTAATTCTTCCTAAAGCCAGATTGCCAGATTACTGGGAGGGAAGCAAGCCATTTATAATTATCTAGATAAACAATCAGCTGATTAGCAACAGTACGTTCCAGAACCTTAGAAAGATATGTCACATTTGCAATCGAGCTGTAGTTTGCTGAATCACTTCAATCCAGCCCATCCCTCTTCAAGACTGGGTGCAGGATAGATCGTTTCTGTGAGGCCTGCAGATACGCCTCCCGGATCGAGAGATTGCACTGCATGGTGAAAAGTGGTAGTGAGACGTCGACGAGCTCCTGTACAAGAAATATGGGTACAGGATCTAGCTCGCACGCTTCTGGCGCGGAGGTTAAAATGAGCACTCGTGGCTCAGCACTCGTGATCTCGCAAAGAGTAGAAAGGCGACAGTTTGTAGGTGGATAATCCCGCGGGGAAGCAGAGGAGATGACAGTTTATAGGCGGATAGTCCGGCGAGGAAGCAGAGGTTATCTGACGGATAGAAGAAATCTTGGCTGATAGTTTCTTCAGAAACTTGTCGGCACTAAAAGGCGGCGGAGTCTGTGACCGTTGACTACCCGACCGTTGGCCAAGCATGTCATCGAAAGTAGTCCAGACTTGACGCCAAAGAGCTTAGCATTAAACCACGGCGAGCGGGGGAAGTGAGGCGTCTTGACTTAGCGAGCTGGGAGTAGAGCCCTGCGCCGGCCGCGCCGCGCCGCCGCCGCCGACATTTTTTGGACGCCGCCGCCGCCGATTTTTGTGGATCGGCGCGCCGACGCCGCCGCCGCCGATAATTCCTCGGCGCGCCGCCGATGCCACGCTGAAGTGTTTCATTGTTTTGTTGCATTTTCATGTTTTGTATGATTTCACGATAAATTGTTGCTTCAGTGGGTAATAGAAGTAGACACAGACATACAGCCAGACAGACAGAGACAGACAGAGACAGACAGACAGAGACAGACAGACATACAAAGACAAAGACAGATACAGAGAGACACAGACAGACAGGCAGACAGCAGACAGATGATGGGATGGATGGATAGATAGATAGATGGATCGTTTGGTGGGATGGATGGATGGATGAATGGATGGATGGTTGCCATTGGTTGGATTGAATGACTGATAGATAGATTGAATAGACGGATAGGAATGAGAGAAAATCGAAAAGGTCCTCTGTCTCACATGCATACTACATTATATATGTAAGACAGGGGATATATATATATATATATATATTGGATTGGCGATCTGCATTTTAAATTGCTATGGATTAAACTGCTATGAAACAAAGACTATTCGGCATTTATAAAATCAATTCACGTCCTTGAAATAAATAACATTAACTTTAATTGTGATAAATTGGATATAATTAGGCCTATAAATAGTATCGCGATGGCTGGAGCTACTAAAAGGAAACTCGCGGAAAAGCCGTTTTTGATAGAAAAACAGATGGCACCAGGACTCTATAAGTACAGGATGCACTCTTCCTGTTACGTTGCCTAAAGTTTTAGCAACTTGAAAATAATAAAAATTAATTACTTGTGATACGCCGTGGAGGGGATTTATGGTAAATGGTAACACTTTGGCACGAAGAGTAGAAGATCAGCATGGACGCGGAATCAATTCCAGCTACCCTAACAAGGTCGTCGACTCAGCCTTGCATTCGCCATATGGCTTTCGTAAAATGAGCAGTAGGAGGTGATGGGCGAAGTTCATGGATGCCAGACAGTTAAATTCGATTTATTTAATAACTTGTGATTATCCGTTCATACTATGAATTGTAATCATACTGCGGTGTGTCAGTTTGAAATAATAAACGAAGGTTATTATATTAATAATTGTGTCTTATAGTCAGCAATTCGTTTACTAAAGGTTTATGGGACCGTCCATAAATGACGCCACGCAATTTTGGCCGATTTTGAACCCCTCCACCTCGTCACACTTCGTCAAAAAAGTAACACCCCTTGAAAAATGACGTCACAACGCTCTGACCCCGAAAACCAAATTTCCATGGCGATGCAAAATGCTCCTTCGTGGACCAAATAGGGAGAGCATGCATATTTTAAAATCTAACGGTGACCAAATATTGAAATAATTAGAAAATTATTAATAATTTTGCCCGTATACATTAAAATAATAAAAAAATACTGAAAATTTAATACTGAAAATCAGTGCTGTTATTATTCAAATTAAATTGTTGTTATTTGTTAAATTTAATTACACATAGACCTGATGTGACGTCACATTTCTCCAACTCCCACCCCATGTCACATCGTCATAAATGTCCGACCCCCTCCCTCTAGGTGCGTGACGTCATTAATTTTATGGACGGCCCCTATGGCGTTCTTGGAAATTGAACGTTTTCTAGTTTTTATATTAATTTCAATAAATGTCTGGTTTGCTAGTATTGCCTGTAGTCAAACTCAAACACGATTCAAACTACACCCTAACTGCGAGTGACAGCTGATTCCTATCAGCACTGTAATAATTAATCAAGCAATTTGTTCAGATGACAGCTTAAAATGCTAGAATTACATTGTGGAAATTCTAACTATTTCAAAAGTTCGGACGAAAATTTGAGCCCCCCTCATAAACTTTTGGAACCGGCGCCGACCACGCCGCGCCGCGCGCGCCGCCGCCGCCGCCAATTATTTTGGGTCGGCGGCGCGCCGCCGCCGCCGACCAAAATGACAGGCGCGCCGCCGCCAAACTATTGAGTCTTGACTTAGCGGGCTGGGAGGAATGTGTCTAGTAGCTCAGTCATCACAACCTTGTCAGTTGTCAAACAGCGCAGAGACACAGCCCACTTAGAGTTTCCCTCAGTGTCGTTGAGAAGATGAATGTCCCGAAGAGCAGCTCCAAAGGCTTACCTATCTGAGCTGAGATATACCTATTTTTGTGCTTTGGCGGCCATATTGGCCGCCATCTTGTATTGCAACATTCCCACACTATTGCCACTACGATAGATCGATTCCTTGACCTTGAAAATAGTAAATTTGACACTGCATTTGTTATTGTAGCTTACTTCTAACACGATATATGCATATTTTTCTGTTTTTGGCGGCCATATTGGACGCCATCTTGGATAGTAGCATTCCGACACTATTGCCACTACGATAGATCGATTCCTTGACCTTGAAAATAGTAAATTCGACACTGCATTTGTTATTGTAGCTTACTTCTAACACGATATATGCATATTTTTCTGTTTTTGGCGGCCATATTGGACGCCATCTTGGATAGTAGCATTCCGACACTATTGCCACTACAATAAATCGATTCCATGACCTTGAAAATAGTAAATTCGACACTGCATTTGTTATTGTAGCTTACTTCCGACCCGATATATACATTTTTCTGTTTTGTCGGCCATATTGGCCGCCATCTTGTTTAGTAACATTGCGACACTATTGTCACTATGATAAATCGATTCCTTGACATTGATATTATTAAAATTGACGCTTCATTTATTATTCTAGCTTACCTATGACCTGATATATACTCTTTTCTGTGTTGACGGCCATATTGGCCGCCATCTTGGTTAAAATGCATTTTTGGGGGTGATCCCGTGGTGGAATTTTAGGGCATTTTGGATATGTTATTCAGCAATGGAAACTGAGCAGGAAACCGTTTAACAGGCTTCTGAAGCCATTTTTCCCAGGTTCAATGTATACTTGAGCTAGATTGCCTGTTCTATATCATTAAATTTTTCATGTGTTTTTCATAGTAGTTTTGAACGTATTCAAAACTACCCGGGACCAAAAAGAAAAACTGGCAACATCATTTTTCATGATCAGTGAGGTATGTAGATGTAAAAAAAACATAGTTGCCAAGATTATACCCAAAAAAATATCTTTTTTACATTTGCCGATGGACTAGTTCCTCCCATCTGTCCTCGGCTCGTGGTTACTCGGTTGTCCCGCGGGTGCGTACTTATACGGCCCAGTCTAGGAGTTTCGCTATTGTTGGTCCCAATAGCTGGAACCAGTTACCTCAGTCAATCAGACCTTTTTTCTATTTCTTTTGACCATTTCCGCAAGCGCCTGAAACCCTCTCTTTACCAGTGAAGAGACTGGCCAGGGTCTGGAGCGCCTCTGTTTTGAGTGGCGTTATATAAATGCTTGATTACGATTACGATAATGATTAGTGCCAGGTAGTGCAGTCCGAAGTCTGGATGAAAGAGGAGGGCGACGCTAATGATATTTGTAATCACAGTTTCCTAAATTGCATATTAGGATTTTGTGTGACGTTACACTGTTAGTCTTAGATTGTTCTTATACGATGTTCTGCAGGGCGTTTGCATGCGGTTCAATAAGATTCATACTTACTTACTTACTTAACTCCTAAATTGATTCTACTATTACTACTACTACTGATAACGTTCTTGTTAATGTAGCACAATTACTTTTTCAGGGCAGAATAGGAACAATTCTATCTGAATGGTTCTCACTGTTAGATTTTAACGATCGATTAAGTGCGAAGGACGGATATATATTAACAATGTCATTCTCTACTTTAGACTTTTTGAAATTGCCTAATGTGCTCATACAACAAAGTCTGCCTCTCTATCTCTGCCACAGCGCTTTCGTGCCCTAGTGCCAGGCAGTTCCAGTCCCAGGTCTTGATGAAGGGGGAGGGCGACGCTAATGATCTTTGCTATCACACAGTGTCGTTAAAATAAAACTACTACTTCTATTGTATAAATTTTTGAGTTGTTGTCAAAGGCCTTTGATGTTATAACCCGACATTTAACTTTGGAATAATAAAAATACGATTGGGTATATCGGTCGTATTAGACACCTTTAAAATGGCGTCAACCGACGCAATATAAGGATGAGAAACGCTAGACCATTCACATATAGTGAGGAGGATAAGGTCCAAAAAGGCAGTGCATTGTTCATCTTGTGGATAAAAGCAACAAACTTTTTTGTATTCAAGAAAAACATATTTTAAAACTTTTCAGCGAGAGGCATCACTTAATTCATTTGGGAACATAGTTTAAAAAATTATTGAAATGTGCCATAAATGTGGTTACTTTTTCTATTAGTTCGACCATTTGTGCGGGTTTTTTGTGCTATAAACGGACATGTTTGCGCAATGGCTAGCATTTCTTGTCAAATATCTTCATTATCCGCGATCTAATTTCACTTTAAATTGTGCAAAAGCGTTTATTTTCTATAATTTTTACAACGTACTTCTATTTCGTATTGGGGGCCCGATAACGCATTGGATAAGATCTGGCTCAGAGAGCGAGAGGTACCGAGTTCGAGCCCGTAGGGTGGACATGCATTGTAGGCTGCTATTAGCGCCGTGTATTGCAGGCTGTCTGTTCTGTTAGTAGTTAAGATTTATGTCTTCTGTCATTTGTGTTCTTGTGAATTGTTTCAATTGCATAATTGTACACTGTAACTGGTTGTGGTTTGTCAACCGGATTGTTGAATAAACGAAAATATTATTATTATTACTTGTAATTTAATGTCCGTTATGCTGTCAGTTATTTCTACCACTGTGGTAATTTAATGTCTGTTGTAATGTTTCTCTGTGAAGAGCTTCCAGTTAGTCATGATCTGTCTGTCGGTTGTCTGGTCAAGTTTATACTGACACACAGTAATAGTGACCAAGTCCTCAATGGTAAGAAAGAGATGGTTAACTGGAATCGGAATCCAGCCGTCATCCCAGCGTCTTGGCCACAAATTTGACTTTTCAGGACCTTTAGGGTGCATAGGTTTACCAAAGCATCATGATTTTCATGAGATATCTCCATAATGCAGCCAAGTACCAGTCTCAATCGTGTATAGTTTCAGCACGAGATAATCTATCTTCTATTTGCCTCTAGCTGACTCACCCAAAAAAAATTTAATTCCCGACATGTTGGCATCAGTGGCATAACAACCTAGCTGGGGGCCCTTGGACACTCCGCTTGGGGCCCTTACCCATTAACGAGACTAAAGAGTGAAAATAATGAGGAAGAAGGAGGAGGAGCAGTCACTTAAGCTAGCCATGGGTATGAAGTGTTAGCGACTTCATTTTCTTAAACTCGGCATATATGCGGGTGGATAGCCAATCCTCTCCCTTGCCGTCTCATCTTCCCACCGACAGTGTATGGTCAGTGTACTCATTGTAGTTGAGTTTAATAGGGGCGTACATGGAGCAGAAATCGTGAACCAAATTTCTCCCATGGCGGGGATTGATGTCGACACGCTAACCTACATCATCTGTAGCTATTTAAATTAGCAGTTAGGCCTATTCAATGAAGAATCATGAAGAGAGTACTATGTCATGCACAGTGACATAGTCTATAGGTTTTTAGGTTACCCTGATGAGTGTATTAAGTGATGAATAGTTCAAGGGATATTTTAATTCAAGTTAAATTGTCTTGATTTAAAAAAGAAAACCAAATGTATTGATCTGCCGCCTATGCATGCTACTGCAGTAATGTAATGTAGACTGTAGTCTGTTATTCTTCAGAGAATTACTGCATGAATTTGGATATTCCAACTTTACTGTTCGCAAATGTTTCTATCAAGTCATCAATATTCAATTTGTCCACATTCGTGTTCGTGTTCGATCGCAAGAAGAGCAAGGCCATCAAGTCTGTCCTGTGAGATAGTGGATGTAAGATACGTCGTTATAATTTTCAATTTGGAGAATGAGCGTTCCGAAATGGCGAGGATGACTGAAAGAGCGGCAAACAGCACACAGGCAGTAGCCAATTCCGGCATATAGGGATGACGTGAGGCGAGAGCTCGATATAAGTTTCAGTATGTCCAACACAGTTTTTGTTGTTTCAAGTTTCTGCTGAACTCACGCTAAAAAGTTTGGGGGACTTCGAGGCCCTTGGACTTTGTCCACCCTCGTTATATGGTTGTTACGCCACTGGTTAGCATGAGTCCATCGATACAGTTGTTCCAGAGTGAGTATATCATCTGTTGTACCGTACACTGGTTCTGGTTGAGGGTTCCACCAATGCAGCCTCACACTGTTTCCGTGGCTGGTTGTAAAGAAATGCCAAGTGCTCTTCAAGTAATCCAGTCTTCTTTGTGTTACATAAGTACATAGGTGAAATTTTCAAATTTTTATACTGAGATGCAGCACAATCACTGAAGTACTTGATATGCTCTATTCTTGACAACAGAATATTGATGTGATGAATGACTAATATTTTGAAAGCACACACAATCATTGTCTTGTGCTGCACACAATTATTGCTAATAATACACAAGGAAATACAGTGAAGTCCTTCACCAGAAAAACATGTTGCTACTGGGTGCACCAGTACAGTGTTGCTTGTCTGTTCTCTAAGTAGAACCCTGTATTGAATCTTGAACCATAAATGAATAATTCTCTGCAAAGTCAAACAGCACAATAACTTTGTCTTCTGGTAGTATTTCCTTGCTGCACTTGAGTTAGGAAGACTGTGCAGTGGCTATTTAGTGATGTGATGTTAAATCATTTAGTCGTGGTGACCAGCTGTACCACTTGTGCCATGCTCGTAGTGTTGCCACTGGTTCCTGGTGTGTCTTGTGAACGTAAATCACACACCAGCATAGGAATAGCTGCCTGGCTCCACAAATGCCCAGCCTGATACCTGGCACATTTAATGTTCTGCACAAACTTGCATCTTGAGTGGGTGGAATGTTCTCAGTGGTTCTATTTTTCTTATACAAATAGTTTTCTGTGAGCAGAGTTCACAGAACGAATGGTAAAGCTTTCCAGTATAGTTAGCACGTATCAGAAATGACGTGAGGCAATTGAGTGAACTAGTTGAAGGCTTCTGTAACTTCAGGAATCAGGATATTTGTTCCGAGTTCAACTGCCAACAAATGCTGATACAGTATCACAGTCAATGAATGTATCAAACACTGGTAGTGTGCACAGCTTGATACGGACCCAAACCTAACAAACAATAAAACTGTTTTCAATTTCTAAACAAGTGACCAAAATGCAAATTGCTTATATGTTCACACCATTGCTTTTCACACCAAGATTCAAATGACAGACACTGATTAGAAGGTTGCAAGTACCGGCAAAGTGGTGGTCCACGGACCGGCACCGGTCCGCGAGCCCTCAGTTGCCGGTCCGCAAAGTCAGTCAGGAAACTGGTCAAATTGTCTCGGTATCAAGAAATGGCTATTATATTTTTAAAAGTCATAACGAAAACACTTTTAGCCTAGTTTTAGGCTAGCATTTAAAGGGAAAAATAGTCATAAAATTGGCTAAACATGCATTTAAAGACAAGCATGGATCGAATGTGGCAGAGGTCACAAAATGCAAGTAGCACATGCGCCATAAATTGGAGATGTGATTAGAGAAAGAGTGATCAGTGCAGAGCAAATGTGACATACTTCATTGAACAATGAAGCTATATTTCTTCAAAATTTACTGAAAGATGCAAGCGTCTGAAATATAATAATGACAAAGTTAGAAAGGCAAAACTGCATTTTAGCATATTTAATCATTTCATTTAATATATCCAGTATTTTTACATATTCTATTATTTCAATGATTGCATTACACTGTTTGCATTAGGTTGTTTTAAAGTGGATAAATGTCCATGATAACTGTCATCAGTCCAACTTCTATTTACGCAAATAATTATTTTCATCAATTATATCCCACTACCCTTTACACAGCCAGGTAAGAGAAATAATAAAATAAGCTAAAATACAGGATATATTCAATGAAATAATTATATACGTTACCACGCCAAAATAATAATTTGTTAACTTAGAAAACAGATTTAGGAAATCCAAGTGAAATTCTATTTCATGAATTTCGGTCTGGGATTCGCTGTGTAGGCACCCGAAAGCCGGATTCACTAAAAAGCACCGCTTAACGTAGATTGCATTTTTTAATTCAGACCTACCATGCAGATAAATTCAAATATAATAATTATGACGATTTACTATATCCAAACAAGAAAATATTAGACGCCTTTGAACAATAATGAAGATTTTTGACAAGAAATGCTAGCTATCGCGCAAACATGTCCGTTTATAGCCCAAAAAACCCGCACAAATGGTCGAACTAATAGAAAAAGTAACCACATTTATGGCACATTTCATTAATTTTGTTAGTTATGTTCCCAAATGAATTAAGTGATGCCTCTCGCTGAAAAGTCTTAAAATATTGTTTTCTTGAATACAAAAAAGTTTGTTGCTTTTATCCACAGTTTGAACAATGCACGAAGCTATCGTCCTCACTACATAGTACTGTTTCTAACCATGCCGTTCGGTAGGTTCAAAACTATCCAAATTAAGACATCGCAAAGGATTGCAATTAATTTTGAATCTATAATGTTACTGTTGCTCGTCGTCGTCATCATCAACTGTTAGCCTTTAGCCAACGAGGAATCGAACCAAAGGTTAATTAATATATATTTTTTTAACAACTTATGGCAATAAAAGTGACGTCGACGTCGATCGGAAATAAGTCTTCACAATAATTAGACAATCCAGTAAGTGAAACAATTGCGATTGAATAATATATATATATATATATATATATATATATATATATATATATATATGTGTGTGTGTGTGTGTGTGTGTGTGTGTGTATGTATCCTATGTATATATATATTCATGTATATATGTATTTATGCATATATACATACATAAATATACATAATTTTTATATCTAAATTTATGTATATGTTAGACGAGCCCCTAAGTTCGGTTGTCGACTTTCGTGATCAATCTGTCGAGGGCAACTCTGGCAGCGACCTCTTCTCGTAGTAGCGGTTGGAACTGGATCAACCGCTGGCTCAACTCCAATTGCCAACAGTGCTCGAGAGACTGATGGCTGATGACATATGTCCACCGTTACGGAACGGTGCGTGATAAGCGGTCTGATTAGCTCATTAGCAACTTCCAGCAGGAACACACGGCGCTTGTCCAAACGTACTGAATGTGCGTGATCTCACCATGTTGGATTCTGCAACTTCCATATGACATACGCGTTGAACGCTGCTGCATCAACCAAGAAATAGAATCTTCTGGTCCTGCGACTGCAAGTATATATCCCTTAGTTTCCTGGTCGAATATACTTTTATTCGAAGTTGCAGAACGTAATACAACAAACTACACTGAAGAAAACTGTGACATGAAAAACCTTTAGAAATTCTCACCTATTTCTTTCGATAGTTTTATGCAAAAGTACGTAAACTACAATGATATAATGCAACAGGAAATGGAAATCACACAGCAATGAATGACTAATTCATATGCAAAAATACAACAACCACATATCTCCAACAATTCAGTTCTATCAACTACTATGTTTACAAATGCATAGTGCGAAAATGATTTATCCAGTACCGGAATATAAAACCTTATGCTTCATAGTAGTCTACCGCTGTTTAGTATGTATGTGTGAGCACTTGTTATAGCGCCACTTCAAGATTTCTACTCAGAGGCGCTCCCGACTGCAGCGCGGACACTGAATCGGAGTTTCACGCCGAAGCGCATGAGCAATTGCGAGTGAAGGACTTGCCCAGGGTCCCTACGCGGCGGCTTGAGGTGAATTCGAACCCGCAACCCTCCGGCTGCAAGGCAACAAATATACCCCCTTGAGGTGGATTCGAAACCGCAACCTTCCGGCTGCAAGGCACCGAACATGCCCCTACACTACCGTACCCCACTAGGTACGGTAGTGTAGGGGTATTACAAACAGTTCCGGAAGTCATCCTAAGCGAAGAGTGTTTGGTAAGTTTCAATTTAACGACGCTGTGTCATAAAACGCTCTCCCTCCTCATTTATAAGGATTCGGACTGGCACCATCCAAAATAGCATCTTGTGGATGCCAGGGCCGTTAACGATAGATGCTTTTTAACGAGAAAATGATGCTTAGCTTATCGTATATTCCCTTTTTTATCTTATCTTATTATCCCTTATCTTTTTCTGATCTAATCTAATCTAATCTAGGACTTCCATGGAGCCAAATTGTCAAAGATATCAGTCGATGATCGTTTGAATTCGCGTTCGAGTACGTATGATGATTCAGTCTGTAAGGAGAAGAATTTGCTAAGCTGGGAAGTAAACGGAAAGTCCAGCCATGAAGTGGTCCCTTGTAATAGAAGACCTTGGGATTCGTCCATTGCTGAATCAAGACATTTATAGATTTACTACACGAACAAACTCGGCAACGAGTAATGGTTGATACTAAACACCTTTTTGATGCATCAATCTGGCGCTATATATAAATGCGCCGGTAAAGTCGTAGTTTACGTTGCTAAATTATTCTAATGTCTTCACTGCCGTACTTGACGTTGGTAAGTGAGAAGTCTACCTATGTGCATGTTAACTATCATCAATCCACCTTCCATTTCATTAAGAAATTTTTTCATCAATCCAACTTCTATTTAATTTGAAAAAATACTTTTATCAATCCATCTTTTATTTCATGAAAGAAATATTTTTCATCAATGGAACTTTTATTTAAGCAAAGATATATTCTCATGGATCCAGCTTCTAATTACGGAAACAATTATTTTCATCAATCCAGTTTCTATTGAATCCAAAACTTAATTTCATCCATCCAGCTTCTATTTACAAAAAAATTATTTCGATCGATCCAACTTCAATTTTGAACACAGGAACGTTTTCATCAATACCACTGCCATTTAGGGAAACAATTTCTTTCATCAATCCAGCTTCCATTTTACAGTGACAACATCAAATAATTTAGCAACGTAAACTACGACTTTACCAATGCGCCTATGGTTCGTAATAACGCCTAGTACAATTTTCCCGTCAGTATTATTGCAACTCCGCCACTGTTTGCACTCACGGATAAAGGAGGAGGGCGACGATAATGATCTTTGTTATCACACAGTATAGTTAAACTGAAACTACTACCTACTATTGGACTTGGTATTGTAATGTTAAGTAGTTTAGATTAGAAATCAGAGAGAAGTACGAATGCTCTTTTCAGCAAAATGCTTCCAGTTTATTTCATAAGAAAGTCCAAAAAATTCGAAGAAAGAAGAGATAACTCTTTACATCATGACCGCAGAAAACAAAAGCGTACGTCAATTGCACACACATATATATATACGCACCCACACGCACATGCAGTCACATTCGCACGCAGAAACACACCCAGCAATCACCAAGACACACAATCACCAACACACACACACACACAAACACACACACACAAGCACACATGCAAATACACAACACTTGTCTTTATTCTCTGTAATTTTCGCACTGGGAGCTCCTCTGATCGGTGTGCACTAAAAGAGGCGCTTTATAAATCTTTAAATACAATACACATTCGATTATATCTGCTTAATTCCTTTCTTCCTATAATTTTTACCTTATTTTTGCTCCTATACGAAATTCGCCAGTGTTTGTGCAGCAGTAAATTATTGTAAGGGCAACCAAAGGCGGCTTTTATATAGATTAGGATAACTACGTTAAAAAGGTGTTTAGCATCAAACATTACTTTTTTTGTTCCTAATGTAAACCTTTGACTGCATTTACGTCCTCGCAGACAGTAAGTTCTATTTTTATATAGCGTAGGATGTTATTTGGTTGGTTAGTTGCTGTTTAAAGGCACCATAATTATTGTAATAAGGATGATTGGTGTGGTCCACCTCTTTTCTTCACGCTTGGGAATAACACTGCCAGAGTACGAGCAGTGTGGATGTATACGCTAAAAATATGTTTAGCATCAATCATTACTTATGGAAGCTATTCTATCGCCGGAAGGCTAACAGAGTCGGAGTAATAATAATAATTATAATAATCTTTTCTTTAATAAGCGCCTGACAAACGCACTGCGCTGTACATTTACATGTTATGCAATTGAAATCTTAACTACTAATCTTAACTACTAAAAGAACAGACAGACTGTAATACACGGCACTAATAGCAGCCTACAAAGCATATCCGTCTACGGGTCTCGAACTCGGTACCTCTCGCTCTCTACTCCAGTGTGCTATCCAATGCGCTATCGGGCCCCCTTGCAGTTCAACGCATCATTGCTTCCATTTGAGTCGACCTCAGAGAAGCAAAGTTATGACGAATAAACGCGCTATAGGCTAACACATTCACATTCATACACGTGTCTATCCGTAACAAAACCTACCAGATTATTTAGACACCTCTTTTAAGTTTTCAAAGTTAAAATCAAAAACACAGTGGCATTCTCTGTGGCATTCTATCCGAACATGCAAAGATGAGCTGTATTATGCCAAAACTAATCTTTGCCGGCGGTAACGGCCAATGTTGTCATAAGCTGCCGTTAAACTGGGAAACCAACAATCCGAACATGCCAAAACTAATCTTTGTCGGCGGCAACGGCCTATGTTGTCATAAGCTGCCGTTAAACTGTGGACACACACACACATCCGAACGGCGAATGCCTTCCATGATAGTTTATGCTAAAACATAATTATGTATTAAGGTTGTTAAGGTTGATTACAATTAGCATCAAGGTTGACTGATAATTTAGACAAATTTCTGACAACTAATTAAGTAATTGAAGTAAGTATAATCTTTATTAACCAATTATTGCGAATCGTACTTTACCCTAAACGCGATATATTCGTTAACACACCTACATACATAACAGGCATCTTTCTGTAACGACGCGTATGCGCACTAACAAAATCTTTAGACACCTCTTTTAAATAGAATCGCCACAAATATAAGACGGAAACTGCAGTGGCCTTCAATTTGAAGCCGTTCGTCGAGTCTAACCGATAAGCTTATAAAAGTGTGTTCACTAATAATTTACACACATCATTTACGGGTTACCATCTCTTGCTAAGCAATTCTCTTGGCGCCATTTTATGCACTAACCCAACGTTCCAGATAATTTTACAACACTGTCACTCGTCCACTTAAAGTCTTTTCATACCGTTAAACCGTAATAAAAATCGTAGACTCCAAATTTCTCAAGCGCAACTCTAAAGCTAAACGCTGGACATCAGCTTATTCACGAGCGCAGTTTAGAAACCGTAGAACCGCAGTATGAGTTCGATCCTCCTCTGAGATGGACATTGTGTTGGACCGTGAGCACTCACAATTACACATGGCTATCGATTGTCGTTAGATTGTGTCGCTTAATAAATACAGAAATAATAATAATAATAATAATAATAATAATAATAATAATAATAATAATAATAATAATAATAACAACCCCATCTACAATAGTAATATTCAAGTCCCTGAGGGATCATGTATACCTCGGGGCATAAAAAAAAAAAAATAATAATAATAATAATAATAACAATAATAATAATAATAATAACAACAATAATAATAATAATAATAATAATAATAATAATAATAATAATAATAATAATAAATAATAATCTTTTCTTTATTACGTAATTATGCAATGACCCCTTATGGCAAGATATGACGTTAATCACAATAAGGAAAGCTCTGTTATCACTGATAGTTCTGTTTTTTAATTGTTTAGCGTCATATGTACCAAACGATAAAGTAATTTGCTTCTGATTATGATATTCTCACTTCCTGAGGAATCGCAATGACACGAACAAGAAATGTGTCCAATGATGATGATGATGATGATGATGATGATGATGATGATGATGATGATGATGATGATGATGATGATGATGATGATGATGATGAGATGAGGAGGAGGAGGAGGAGGAGGAGGAGGAGGATGATGATGATGAGGAGGAGGAGGAGGAGGAGGAGGAGGAGGAGGAGGAGGAGGAGGAGGAGGAGGAGGAGGAGGAGGAGGAGGAGGAGGAGGAGGAGGACGATATACAGTATAGTGTTCTATACATAGTATCTCACATTATTTGTCATAATTATTATGCTCATTAATTTTCATTGTTCTGTTATTTAAGCATTTGTTTCTGTCATTTACTTATAAGGTGAATGGTACGCTTAAAAGAGGTGTATAAGCGCAAATTCAACTTCTCCTCTTCGACCGGGGCTACTTTAACCTAATCTGACTGCCACAGTGCGGACAGAACAGGAAGAGATTTCTCCAGGACAGTCTGCTTTTTATATAAGAGAAAGATTATTGTCTTCAAGCGCTAGACGTCGTTTCACATCCGAACAGTTACTGTACCATTCAAAATAACAGCTTTATGCCAAGCACCCTTCAAACGTACTATGTACAATTACCATAGATTTCAATATCTTAGGTCCGTTGACGTCGACCTCACCACATCCAAGCGACCTTAGGATAACAATAATGTTTAAAGACGTCTTATGGCAGTTATAATCACAATATTAAAAGTTTTGTAGAATCCTCATTGCTAGCAATGTTTGGATGGTTAATTGATGATTAACGACACTGTGTCAAAACAAAGATTAGAGTTGCCCTCCTCTTTTCTCCGGCATTGGGACTGGCACTGTCAGAGTATGAACAGCGGCGGAGTTAGTTAGTAATATAGTATTCATTTTTGTTTAACGACACTATGTGATAACAAAAATCATTATATAGTGTCTCCCTCCTCATTTACCCAGGCTTGGGATTGACACTGCCAGAGTACAGATAATGGCGGAGTTAAAAGGATTAAAGAATGGAGAACATTGGACAATTATTGTTTTGATGAAGTTGATGATGATTATGACAACGATGATCTCTATACTTTTGTTAAACTACGTCTTCTCGTCAGTATGGAAGGGAATTTAGGGTAATGGTAGCACTCTGGCACGATGAGCACACGGTAACATGGTCGATTCCTGATACCCTTCCAAAAGTAGGTTCAGCCTTTCATTCGCCAGATGGCGTCGGTAAAATTAGTAGTAGGACGTGATCAGCGCCTTGCATGGTTGCCAAACAGTTAAATTAAACTCCTGTAATAATGAAGCAGAGTTGTTCTTAGACACCTCTCTTGAGTGTTCAACTCACCTTATAAGTTGAAGACGTAGAAAAAGTAAACGCATTTAAACCTGTTGTCGTTATCGCATAGACGCCACAGTAATAACAGGAATTAACGTAGCAGCAGAACGGTCTGCTACCGGAAACATGACAGATTCTCCAGCTTCTCTGCAGATGCCTCCGAAAACCCACTGTTCTGGCAAAACGCGACCTCGATGACTTTTACGGCGTGCGAATAAGCTTTCGTCAATTTCTACTGTACGATTTCGACCGCCAATAACTATTGGATTGTTACTGCCTCCCTCCCTGCTTCACTGCCTCTCTGCCTCCCTGTCTCCCTCTCTGCTTCCCTGCCTCCTGCCTCCCTATCCCCCGCCCTCTCTCCCTCCTTCCCTACCTACATACCTTGCATAAAAGGGCTGTGGTTTTCCCTTCCATCAAGCGACAAGGTCTTGACCCTGGCTCCCCTTCAAATTACCACCCTATCTCAGACTTGTCTTTGCTCTCGAAGCTTCTTGAGAAATGTGTGTCTGTACAACTGGTTCACTACCTTGACCTACACTCACTAATGCCTCCCCTTCAGTCTGGATTTAGGAAATTTCACTCGACAGAATCTCTTATGGTGAGTCTTCTGGCTGATGTATTTCATGCCGTTGATCGTGGCCATATCACTCTACTTTCCCTCTATGACATTAGTGCCGCTTTCGACACTGTTGATCACACCATCCTTCTTGACCGGCTCTCTAACTCATATTATATGTTAAGGTGAATGTGTATGTGGAATTACAGTAGTCAATTCGAAAGCATATGAAAGCGCGAAAACAGAAGACGAGACAGAACGCCGAGGATTAATATTATTAGTAACTTATATAATTATGTTAAGGTGAATGTGTATTATCAGGGAATGTGTATATACCCTGACATTTTCAGGGTATATGTATATACCCTGGTTTTTTCAGGGAATGTATACATTCCCCGAGTGAATCAGGGAATATGCATCTACCCTGAAAATTTCAGGGTATATACACATTCCCTGATAATACACATTCACTGTAACATATACAGGAGTTAGCAACTTAGGCTAAAATATTTTATATGTACAATAAATCCACACAGTACGACTGAATACACTTATAAACCGCCAAAAATGCAAACTAAACTGAATACTCCATTTAGCTAAGGGGATATTCATGCATGGGGATACTCTATTTGTGACACAGGCTCAAGGTATTGTCGGCTTTACTATTATGAATAACTAGCCCAAAGCAATGGTTGATACTAAACACCATTATAATCGAATTATCTCGATCATGATAAAGCAACTCCGCCACTGTTTGTACTCTGACAGTGCCAGTCCAGAGCCTGAACAAAGGAGGAGGGCGACGCTAATGATCTTTGCTATCATGCAGTGTCGATAAACTGAAACTACAACTACTATATAAAGCTACACTTCAGACTTGTTTAATCTGAACCACGCAACTGCTCGCGCTATGGCAGTGCCAATCTCAAGCCTGGATGAAGGAAGAGGGCTACGCTAATGATATTTGTAATCAGACAGCGTCGTTAAACTGAAACCACCACCACCACCACCACCACACTACTACTACTACTACTACTACTACTACTACTACTACTACTACTACTACTACTACTACTACTACTACTACTACTACTACTACTACTACTACTACTACTACTACTATTACTACTACTACTACTACTACTACTACTACTACTACTACTACTACTACTACTACTACTACTACTACTACTACTACTACTACTACTACCCTATTATTACTATTACTATTGTAATCAGAGACAGAAAGACAGACTAAAAGTGGCACATAAAGAAGAAAAACAAATAATTGAAGCAGCTTAAAACAAAGAAACGATTTATTGTTGTTCTTCCGTCAACCGCCAGGCGGCGGTAGTCCGGTCTCTTCTGTCTGAAACCTATCGTTAGAGGGAGCCACGTTCAAACGACGATGACAGCACAATGAAGATTAATTCACACACTGCGCTTTGAATTTACGACGCTACGACTCGAGTCGTTCTCCTTTCCCCGCTACGTGGCGCCAACGCTGACCCCAGGTCACCGGTCTGTCATCTAGCGGCGGTTACGTCATGATTACGACCGATTTTCAGTGACATGTGACGTCGTCTTCATCTTTCGTTCGGTGTGAGGCGAAATCGGAACAACGGCGAAAAGAGTTCCGCTTAAGAATATCGTGAACGGTTCGTTATTGGAATGGATACAGGTCTTACTTTATGCTTCCCTTAATGTATACCTGAAAAGAAACTATTCGTTGGAAATTTTTTGCTGTCGTCAGCAAATGAATCTAATTGGACTTAGTAACTTCTATTGCGCCGGTGTCTAATGCGCACCAAAACCAAGCCGTGATCAGGCCATATCCAGAAGTTCAGTTTGCTGTTGGGGAGGGAGAATAGTATAATGCCTGAAGTTTTCACCGACCCGATTAATCCCCGTAAGTCCCCTCTGAATTTAGCTGATGCCTTCATTTCCTAGGTGGAAGTAAAATTACAATGAGCTTGAGCCTTGCTTGGCTGCAACTTTGTTGATTTATGTCTTCTGTAATTTGTGTTCTTGTGAATTGTTTAATCGTCATAACATGTAAATGTACAACGCAGTGCATTAGTCAGGCGCTTGATTAAATAATGAATATTATTATTATATATGATAATAGTTTTCGCCCAAATCATGTTTCGCCCTTATTAGACAAGCAATCGTTTTCGTAATCTCGAAATTTACTAGGGCGCAAGTTTTTTTTAACGAGCGACGAGCGCTGCGTCTTAGAGAAGTTGCTTTCTTCATTCATTCATTCATTCATTCATTCAAAAAATTTATATAGCGCCACTTCAAGGTAACTACTCAGAAGCGCTCCCAACTCCAGTCCGGCCATAATGGTAAGTTTTCTAACCAATCTTACACTGTATCTCAGTGCCTATGTATATATACTCCTTCAACAATTAGGCCCTATTCAGCGGGACTTGTCCCTTCGGGTGTGCCCTTTGCTCCCTCATACCATCTCTTCATAGATAAACTTCTGTAATAATCTGCACTATGTTTGTGAAATTTTATTTACTGTAGTTTCATGTTATTCATTTTTTTGTTCTGGGAACAATAAATTGATTTGATTATGACTTTGAACACCAATCAAAATGCCAAATGGATCCTATTGATCGGATCTCGGTCCTAGCCCTATATAGCTTCTGTAGCCACCGTTTTAAAGGTGTCCAAAGCGACCGTTCTAATCAATAGGAAATTGCTGTCAAGAAATGACGCGTGTACGAACTATCGATCAATGGTGAAAGGTTCTGCTATTTCCTCGGGAAATTTACTGCCTGTTTAAAACAAAATACTTCTTTATAGTCGGCGGAACAGATTTCGTAAGGGAGCCGATCTGGTGCGACACCGGCGAGCGTCCAGCCCGAAGTTAATAATGTTCTCAAGTAAATAAACAAGGTCGGACCTTTTCTGGAGAATTAATGACGCCTACGACCGCCAGAGGGCCGGGGTCTGGTCGACAATACTCTCGGCCGGACCGTTTATCGACGACCGGTCGCAGCACTCGAGCAAACCCTACGCTGACGTCTTTGTCGTCGTCGCCGCCACTAGAGGCGCTAGTGAGAACTCCGGTGTGGTGGAGAATGGGTTCCCTGGTGAAAAGTGCCTCACTGCGCCAAATATGTGTTGACAACGCATTCAATATTGCGGTAAGCCTAAACTTTTACTGGAATATTTACTTTGCGTGCGTTGTTTTATTGTCTTCGTGTTATGATTTAATGCGCATTGCAAGCGATAATCAGGTCTAAATCATTTCCTAACTAGAACCCGTTGTATTGATTCGTAAATTTCGATAATCATGTTAATCTATCTTAGATTTAACGTATGCGATTTTGTAACACTTAACTGGATGAACTTTTTTCCAATAGTTATATATATCTTTGGTGTAACACTTTTAAAAGGTGTCTAAAACGGTTAGGTGTCGCGTGCGTATGAGAGATGAGAGAGAGAGAGAGAGAGAGAGAGAGAGAGAGAGAGAGAGAGAGAGAGAGAGAGAGAGAGAGAGAGAGAGAGAGAGAGAGAGAGAGAGAGAGAGAGAGAGAGAGAGAGAGAGAGAGAGAGAGAGAGAGAGAGAGAGAGAGAGAGAGAGAGAGAGAGAGAGATATAGTGGGTGAGAGAAGGCGGACAGTCAGAAAGAGAGAAAGAGTCCAGCAACTGGAAGAGCCTATTCTCTAAGAACACTTCCAGTGGTACATGTAGATACGACCAGACCAGACAAAGAAAATGACTGGAGTTTTGTGGAGGGGAACGATCTTTTCCCCAGTGTTTCTACTTGGAATGACACCCTGGTAGGAGTGTCGCCCGTGAAGAAGGCAGCTGGCGTTGATGTCATCTTGGAACAGCTGACCCTCAGTTGACCCCCGATGGATCGGTCGTCGGTTTATTGGGGAAAATTGTCCAGTTAACGTCTCAGACCGTAACAACCGAACAGCGTCGATTATGAATGGATGAAAGCGATTGGCTGCTTCTGATTCTGCTTCTTCTTCTTATGATGCGCAGGACCAGCAACGGGAAAAGTCACGCTCACACACACCGACAAACTAGCTCTGTCTGTCTGTCTCTGTGTGTTTTATAGTCCTGTAATAGTATTAATAGTAGTTCTCGAAGATGATGATACCTTTCGTGGAATTGTAGCAATAAACCCGTTTTATTGTTAACTTATAGTGGATATTAAAAAGTAAAAAGAGGTGTGTAACAGATAAATTATCAGAAAGAAACTTAAATGCGAAATTAGTGTCATAAAGTGTTTCAAGACTACCAAACCGCAATTACTTCATCATGATCATAATCATGATCATGATCATCGTCATCATCATCATCATAATCATCATCATCATCATCATCATCATCATCATCATCATCATCATCATCATCATCATCATCATAATCGCATCATATCGTATCGTTTCAGATATCGAATCTATAGATTTATATAGCGCCTCTCTCAGATTAACTATTCAGAGGCGCTCTCAGCACGAAAACTCCGGGAAAAGGAAATGTCTTTAAAGAAAAAGAGACCAAAGAGAAAAAACTAGTCATTAGTTTAGTGCTTAATGAGGGGAAAGGTCATTCCAAGTAGATGGAACAACCACAGCAAATGCCCGTCGTTGAGCCAAGGCAGTCCTAGTCCTGGTATTAACCATACTCATAATCATTATCATTATCATTGTCATAATTATCATTATTATTATTACTGTTTTTATAATTATTGCAATTTCTTTTTGTTTCCCTGAGGTACTTCATTCTCAGGGACTTAAAGATTACTATTATTACGAGATAAATGTCTGGAAGGTCAGGCATCGTCTTCAGGGTTTGAAGAGAACGTACCCTTAACAGCGACCAGGTTATGTTGCTGATGCATGGACAGCCGCTGAAAAAGGAAGATTGATTCGCGTCCGTCGCCAGTAATTATTTACTATTAGGCCTATAATAATAATCTTTTCTTTATTGAAGCGCCTGACAAACGCACTGCGCTGTACATTTACATGTTATGCAATTTAAATCTTAACTACTAACAGAACAGACGGCCTGCAATACACCGGCGCTAATAGCAGCCTACAAAGCATGTCCGCCCTACGGGACTCGAACTCGGTACCTCTCGCTCTCCATGCCAGCGTGTTATCCAATGCGCTATCTATCCCCCCGATACTATTACTTTTACATTTAAACCCTGGCATTGTCATTAAGGTAGATGGCGCACTGTTTTTTTATACTTTTGTAGAACGTCCAAACTGACGTCATGAACTTCGTTCCATCGTCCTCTCTCTCATCCTCCGTTGTTTCAATCGCTTCATCCTCTTTCTCTTCCGCTTCCTCATCAGACCGGATGTTGCAGGTAACTCCTTAGTTAAGATAAGAGTCCATTTAATCAATATCTTTACATTGGTTTATCATTCCGTGGCGGATATTTTGCTTTGGGGCCAAAGAGGCCATTAGTAAAGTACGCAGCTAGACACCTTTGTAACACATTCATCTAAGGTTATATAAAACCAAGGTTCAATAACTTCCAACGTCTAAACTAGACCATAAGGTGAACGATAATGCATGAGTTTTAATAAAAAAGACTTTGTTTTAATAGCAACAGTTTAACTCTCCCTATTTGTGGTAGTGCCAGTCTAAAACCTATAGAAGGCCGGAGGTCGACGCCTATCATCTTTCTTATGACATTATGTCGTTGAACAGCAACTAACTCTAGCCAATAGCAAGAGTTTCTTTTAGGTATAAAATAACTTTCTTAGCTATACTGCCAGTCCCAAGCCGAGAGAAAGGAAGAGGTCGACGCTAATCATCTTCGCTATACGACTAACGTCGTTAAAGACTCGTTAAAAGAGACAACTTATACTGCGGCTCAATTGTCTTTGTGTACATAATATACCTATAAAACCAGTCATGATATATATATATATCTTCGTTTAACCCTCGGGCTACCAAGCTTTTTAGTGACGTTGGCTACCAAGAGGGGGTGGTGATTTCGGGTTTGGTTTCACATATCATTTCTTGTAATATACCAATGGATTCAGCATTCAATTCTGTACAGAATGGTATATTTACTTGTACATTATGTAAATGCACCTCGAAATTACATCATTAATTTTAACAAAGGAACCGATAATCAGCAATATTTTATATTATTGCGTACATTTTGTACTTTTTGGATAAACAAATATACGATTATGTGTGTTTTGAAACTGATCTGTTACACAAATACATACCTACACATGTTTATATACGTATAAATATGCATCCATACATATATACATGTACATGTATGCATGCACACATGTACAATGCTGCATTCAGCCATTTTCACACAGATTAGGCGTATTATTATTTATTTTGATCACTTCCGGTATTCAAAAGACAAAGATGTAGGTATGCAAATGAAGCCCTACATTCCCTCGAAAGAATGGTTTATTTGTTTCTCTTCCAGGAAGATAAATGAATACGCTACAGGCAAAAAACTAAGGGCCATTTTTCACGCATATTACGGGTATTATTATTTATTTTGATCACTTTCAGTTTTCAAAAGACAAACATTTAAGTATGCAAATGAAGCCCTGCATTCCCTCTAAAGAGTGGTTTATTTGTTTTTCTTATAGGAAGAATAGTCAATAAGCTACAGTCGAAAAACTAGGGGGTGGTATCCACCTCCTCCCTCTGGTGCCTCGGGTATATCGGGTATAACTTTTGAATGGCGTTGGCTACCACCATGATGGTTACCTCAAAATGTGCGCCAATGAATCTGCTACAGCTACCTAAATTGCAAAAATTATATTCCATATGAAAAATATTTTTATGCATAAAACGTATGGAGAGTGGCAACCACCACCCCCCGTGGTAGCCCGAGGGTTAATAAAACAGACTGACAAACCGCAGTGAGTTACATAATAGAAAGTCAGACAAATCTAATATTATTTTATGGGTTACAGTTGTTGAAGGTTCATTACCGTTCATTGAAAAAGCCTACACTAGAGTATGTATATGCTAAGAGCTGTATTATGTCAAAAACTAATCTTTGCCGGCGTCAACGGCCAATGTTGTCATAAGCTGCCGTTAAACTGGGAAACCATGTATATGCTACCGTAATTTATAAAGAATTCTAGGTTTGAAATTTCTGTCGTCTTTTATGGGAAGTTGGAAGTTGATATAAACTCCACCGCTACCGTAGTCAGTGCCAGTCCCAAACATGGAGAAATGTGGAGGGCGACTCTATAATTTGCTATGACACAGTGTAGTTAAACAGCAACTAGCCAACTATTCATTATATATTTCAACACCTTTTTTAATCTGTGTACTTTTTATATTTGTGAAACCATTCATGCTTCAACACCTGTTATAACGGTCCCAATTGATCTATAATAATTTCAAAAAGCTAATGCGCACTGTCACAGTGTGTATCATTACTCCGTGGCATATTCTTTTTCACCTTCATGAAATACAGCGTCGTTTTAACAAGCTAATACTGAGTAGGCCAACTGGTCATATTATTATGATTGGATTTTGTAGGAATGCGCTGGATGTAAGAAGGTGAAAGTTCTGGCACGAGGACTGTCTCAAGTGCTTCTGCTGCGACTGTCGTCTGGGAGAGGTCGGATCGACGCTCTTCACCAAGGCCAACTTCCTACTCTGCAGGAGGGACTACCTCAGGTAACAACAGCCCTACGAGGTCCGTCTCTTATAGGCTGACGGGGGTCTGGTCTCTATTGGTCCCGTCTAGACTCTAGAATCACCCAGTCTGCGATGGACAGATACGGAATGGTCCGGTATGACGAGGTCTGGTGTAGAATGGTCTTAACTGAGATCCTCTGGTTCATGAGTTTCTTCCATCGATTTTCATTTCTTCTTCTCTCGCTTGTTTTAATGTTTGGCACACTGAGCCAACGACGTGCGACATAATTTCAAGGCGAGAAGGTTTATATTATAGCGGCTGATAAATGCTTTAAAAAGGTTTTAACACCGACCATTACTGATGACCTCGAATGTTTCTATAGTTAATCTAGCAGATTCTGACTGTTTAAAACGTTAACTTTATTTAACTTTGTCAAATTGTAACGTCATCTTATGACTACAATGGCCGGTGACGTATTTAAAGATAATAACTGTTATTCATTTCATTTGATAAGAGTTTCTTTCATCGATTTTCATTTCTTCACAGTTCGTTCGGTTTTTGTCAGTTATCCAGTGTCAAAGCGTTTTATCCAAGCATACAATTATAGCCTCAGTTGATGCTGTTTTACAAGTGTTCAAAAGAGCGGTTTTCTAGATTCAAGATTGAGCACAGAAGAACGTCTGATAGTTGGTTAACTATTTGCTTTTAACGACATTGTCTTAGCAGAGATGATTAGCGTTGCCCTCCTCATCCTTTCGCCAGGCTTATGTTCATTTATAATCCAGCGTTTAACGACATCTCTAATATGACCACAATGGCAACTGACGTCTTTAAAGATAATAATTTAATTATTGTATTTATTATTATTATTATTATAAAATAAATTTGTAGCGCGAAAGGTCACACCGAAATGTGAACCTGAAGCGCGGATAGTCAGCCGCCAGGTGAAGATGCACTTAGATTTCTAAATCTTTGAAAGCCAAAGAGAAATAGTGAGTTTTGAGTCGCTTTTTGAAGGCAGGAAGTGAATTTGAGCTACGAAGAGAGAATAGTCTATAGTCGATTCCATTCCTTTGGAGCAGTTCATTGTATAAGAGTTTCTTCCAACGATTTTCATTTTCACACCATTATCTATTATCCAACCTGACAGAGTTTGTCTAATTATATATAAACTCAGTTAACCGTGTTAGAGGAGTTTAACCCTTTGGATGTGAGGTGAGGTGGGGTATGACAAACCCCATAGCTACTCTGCGCTGCTTTTTTTACGTAAAACGTAGAACCAGATTGGATTATTTTTGTCTACCTTAGTGAATGTGAAATACGGACACTTTAGGACACTTTCAGGTAGGCCTACTTTTGGACGCCATTTTTTTTATTTCTTGCATATTAAAGTGAAATTATAATTTTTCGTATACATATTGATTTTAATGAATTAAAAAAAGTAACGGCACAGTGACGAAAAAATGTGCGATTATAAGATATTACTGCATATATTGTTGCATCGATGCAAAATTGATCCATTATTACGGGTATTATGTCACGTGTTCCCAAATGTTACATGTTTCGAGGGCCACGAAGATGCCATTGCAAAGGGCCGCTTTGATTTTGAGCGCCACCACGCTGGCCATATCAATTTTGATTGCAAACTGTTATTTGTTCCTGAAAATCACCAGTTTAGCAGATAATATTATTGGTTACATAGCTATAGTTTAGCTCACAATTTATGTTATGTAGTTGATATTGCGACTTGCAAGTAATTATACGTATTGGGGTATGTCAGACCCCACCTCACCTCAAACGTTACAATGCTTCACCTCACCTCCAAAGGGTTAACTTTGGACGTATAAAGAATCCATTGTGTGCTCAGTTATCTTCAATTTTCATAAGTCAATACATTGTCCGTAAAGTAATTTAACAGACGACACATGTCACTTGTGCGAAAACTCGCCGGAGACTCAGCCCTTTACCCGATCTTCAATATTTTTAAAACAAAAGATTCCCCAGTGAGGTTTGAACTCATGAAACCTGGACCTGGTCTACAAGATCAGTGCTCTGCCACTGAGCTATAGAGTCTCACTGGCACCGTGATGTTTGACGACCCTTTTAATCTGAACTTCCACGTGACGCGTGTCAATATGCTGATCAAATAATAATATGATTCTAAGACATTACGATGAATGCTCAACGAAATACTTATAATTATAATCAAAAACAGTTAATCCTATCGTTGAAAAAGTCTGACCTACTTGGTATAGTGTGGATTAGTCTGTACTTGACAGTTCAGTGGTTATCGTGGTATACTGTCAACTGTTCAAATCCCCTCAAAGGCAGATATTTATTTCGAGGTTTCTGTTCTAACGTATACGCCCCCTAGCCAACTCATCTGTAATGAGTACACTGACAGTCACTGTATGAGTGAAGATGTGACAGCGAGGGAGAGGAAAGTGGCAGAGGCAAAAATAGAAAAGAAATGAAGAATTTTGTTTTGGAGACGATGATGATTATGAAGGTAACGATGACGATGACGATAATAATGATGATGATACGTTTGTTAAACGACGCCCTCTTGAGAGATAATTATGTTAGCGTTCAATACGACAGCAGCTTATTTTGTTTTTCTACGTCTTTCACTTATGAGCTGAATGGAACACTTAAAAGAGGTGTATAAGAACAAGCCTACTTCCCATCTTCGCCCGTGGATACTTTGATCTTCGACCGAATTTGACTGTCACCCAGTACGAACAGAAAAAAAAGAAATCGCATTTTAACGAAGCAATAAATATCACGCCTGTCTAGAAACACACTTTTTCACACCGCTAGCCCTGGAAACGCTGGGTCCCATCAATACCGCTGGCCTCAATTTTATTTCTGACCTGGGTCGCCACCTCACGCTAGCTACGGGTGAGCCGAGAGAGACCAGCTACTTATTTCAGAGGATCTCGGTCACAGTACAACGCTTCAACGCCGTAGCATTTAGTGGCACATATATCAAACCCACGCCCTACATGAATGAGGAATTAATGCCTTAATCGATTATTCTTTGATGATAAACTTACTTTTCTTCCAATTAATTGTCAATAATGTTTAGTCCTTATATAGCGTGTATTAACATCGTTCAAAAGGTTTCTAAGGGAGAGACAAAAGAGCGCTTTCTCTATAAACGCAGGTCGTATCCCATCCTTATAATTATAGCATCGGCTCTCACCGTTTTAAAAGTGTTTATAGCGAGCGCTGTAACAAATCTGTCACCCATTGTTATAAACAAATAAACGGTAGTAGTTTCAGTTTAACGACACTGTGTGATAAAAATGATAATTAGCGTCGCCCTCCTCCTTTATCCAGGCTTGGGACTGGCACAGTCAGAGGACGAGCAGTGGAGGAATTCAGTGGTGGAAGTCAACGTAGCCGAGAAGTTAATAGAGCCAACCAGACGTTCATCGACAAGAACTCCGCCAGTGCTCGCTTTCTGGCAGCGCAAGTCACAAGCCTGGATAAAGGAGGACGGTGTGATCCGACGCTATAATTATTATAAGGATGAACGACGTGTTCGATCCTTATATATAGCGTCGGATGACACCGATTTAGAGGTGTCTAAAAGAGAGAGAGAGATTCCATTATCAGTCCCATCCTTTTATTGCATTGGTTGTGACCGTTGGGGGTGTTTCTAATGCCAGCCCTTGACCGCCAATAGAGCAGCTATCGTCTGGAACGAGATCCAATATTTTTCTATCTCGTAAGAGTTGAACGCTCTCTGGAGCATATTCAGCTCTTGGTAGAGAATACATTCACGCATCCATTCATCCATCCATCCATCCGTCTATCCATCCAGCCATCCATTCATCCATCCATCCATTCATCTATTTGTTTGATGGATAGAAGCACTAGTTCAGCTATCATCTGGAACGAGAACCGATATTTCGCTATCTCGTAAAAGTTGAACGCTCTCTGGAGCATATTCAGCTGTTGGTAGAGAATACATTTACACATCCATTCATCCATCCATCCATCCGCCTACCCATCCAGCCAGCCATTCATCCATCCATCCATTCATCTATTGTTTGGTGGATAGAAGTACTAGTTCAGCTATCATCTGGAACGAGAACCGATATTTCGCTATACCGTTAAGAGAAAAAAGCTCTCTGAAGTATATTCAACGCTTGACAGAAAATCCATCCATGTATCTATTTGACGATCTGTCTATCCGGGATCCATGCATGCAGGTCCATCCACTCACCAACCAATCCAGCCTTCGGTCCATCAATCACACAAAATGTTCAGAAAAGACATTCGCTTCACTCGATTCTACGGCCATGATTACTGTTCATAAGAAACGTGAATCTGATTTCATAATAGGAATTAGAATAAAATAAACAAGTAGGAATAGGCTTCAACGTAGCGCCTAGGACCCTGGCAGCCATAAGATGACGTTAAATACTACATAATATTATTATACACGTTTTAGACACCTTTTAAACGTTTAAACGCGGTAATATATGTTTGGAACGCTCAATCAAAATAAACGAATTATAATTGAAAAACGATTCAATTGAAAAGATTGATTCATTTTAATAATGGCGCTACATATATCATGATTTGGCGGGACTCATTAATAAAAGTGCGCTATATAAGTAAGAATTTGATTGGATTGATTATGATGACTTTTATTTGTTTGCTAGAATTGCGTTGCAATGCTTTGTCTGTTTCCATATTCCGCTGTTTCTGTAACTCCCATACTCCATCCATGTGTGTGTGTGTGTGTGGTGAGTGTGTGTGTGTGTGTGTGTGTGTGTGTGTGTGTGTGTGTGTGTGTGTGTGTGCGTGCGTGCCTGCGTCTTCGATTGTCTATAGTGGTTAGCGTGTAGGACTGTCAACGGTGAGGTCGGGAGTTAAGATCCCCGACAGGGCAGAAATTTGTTTCGGGATTTCTGTTCCACCTGCGCCCCCTAGCCAACTCAGCTGTAACGAATACATTGACTGACACGCTGCCTTTTGGAAGTTCAGACTGCGACGGATAATACTGGCCACATGCCCTCATACACCGAGTCCAAGAAAATGACGTGATTAACACTTCGTACGACTTCTTATGGCTAGGAGACACTACTAAGATGAACGCGCATTACTGATGTTGCACACCTTTATAATATGTTTCACTGGGACTATATAAATCTACTTTTTGGCAGCGTTTTAACTGTTTGTCTCTGTTCTTTCTTGTTCTCCAGCGTAAGAGGTCTGATGACCGATGACTCTTCTTTTCTATTTGAGAAACTGGACAACTGTTGTGCTCCACTGGAGCAGTGATGGGTCCTAGCGGGGTGCCAGGATTCTACCGTGTTACCAGTGGAGCTTACTACGGGAATTCAGTCTTCAGTCCGGAGATGTATGTGGTGAACACCAAGAACGGCTAGCTGCGCTTTCTTAAGGGTTGTGTAATATGGAGAAAAGGAATTTCGCATCGGCTATAACTATTATGAAAATACCGCAAGTAAGGTAGTGGCCAAGTTGTACAAAGGAGACTTTTCAAAGAAGACAATTATTATTTAACGGAAATGTTATTTATTGTTTCAGACACATACAATTTAACGGTATATAATAATATATTCTTAAACATGTGGGGCGCAGTGGTGTAGAGGTATGTTCGGTGCCTTGCAGCCGGAGGGTTGCGGGTTCGAATCCACCTCAAGAGGTATATTTGGTGCCTTGCAGCCGGAGGGTTGCGGGTTCGAATCCACCTCAAAGCCGCTGCGTAGGGACCCTGGGCAAGTCCTTCACTGCAATTGCTCATGCGCTTCGGCGTGAAACTCCGATTCAGTGTCCGCGCTGTAGTCGGGAGCGCCTCTGAGTAGAAATGTTGAAGGGGCGCTATATAAATATCTGAAATGAATGAATGAATGAATGAATGTTGATTTCACGGACAGTTTACTATCAACTTACGAAAATCGAAGATGGCAGAGCATACAGTGATGGACAAAATAGGATTTCATAAATAGATTTGCATTTGCACAACAGATTATACTATTTAATTTTATAGTCTATATAGTCAACTTGTGGTAAATAATAATAAGATGTCTAACACAGCATAGGCAATATTAGACGTCAACAGTGTTAACGACATCTTGTGGAGGTAAATGGCGCTTACAATAATTAAATTGGCTTAAAGTACAAATTAGGGCGATATGATTGATGATAATGATGATGATAATGATAATAACAATAACCAACCAACCAACCAATCCATCTGTGAAGATTAGCCATTCCAGAACAACGTGCCCCCTAATTTTTGCAATCCTTAGGGATCATATGTACCTCGGGGGCGGGGGGAATAATAATAATACTAATAATCAAAAATAATAATAATAAAAAAAAATAATAATAATAATAATAATAATAATAATAATAATAATAATAATAATAACATAGATTATTCTTTAAATATATGAAGAGTCTCTTAAACACCTTTAAAACGCTAATTCTCTGAGCTACATATAATGGCTAATTCTTATGTCATGCAATAACGCCATGCGCTCCATCACTATCCACTGTTACGGTGTCACTCATTTTAATCTAGTCTAATTCATTGTAATCTTCAGTTCAGCCATTGCTGTACCTGTAGTAGTGCCAGTCCCAAACGTGGAGAAAGGTCGAGGGCGACGCTATTCACATTATTTTGTTAAGACACAGTGTCGTTAAACTGCACCTTGCCAACCTAATCATAGTTATCACTAGAAAGTCAATCACCTGCATTCAATCAATTGTACTAAAGCAAGCAAGAAGATACTTCCACAGTAGTTTCCATTGTTCAATGACATCTTATGGCTGCTGACCTCATCCAACCTCAATTCAAAGATATAGAGCAATTTGGATAGAACCAGATTTTAACTACATCTTATAGCAACAAGGCCGTTCACGTCGGCAGAAATCGTTTCTGAACAGTTGAAACCTTTGCTATGCCATAACAGAGATCATATTATAAATGTTTAACAGCATTACAGTGGTTAATAACATCTTTTGGCAACAAAGGCCGTTGACGCCGATAGAAACTTTGCACCTCATCAACTTGTGGTTAAGAACTATGAACGTCGTTGATAGATTTTACTTATATGGCGAATAATGCGCTTAAAAGAGGTGTATAATTATTCCGAATAGCACAAACCTTTCGTAGCATTTACTTATATGGAGACTTTTACACTTAAAAGTGGTGTGTAATTATTTTAAACATTTCTCATCGTTCCATTAGGAATAATAATAGTATGGCGTGATATTGTGCAACACATAGTTGACATGTCCAGCAAAAAAGTCACAGTAATATTATGAAGCCAACCATGGTTCCATTCCACACTAATAGTTGACCCACGTTCAGGGTAATGAAAGCTGTCAGGCGCCAATGGTACACGATTGCCTCACCGCCCAGTAGACCCTTGGTGATGGTAGAAGATGGTGGAAGAAAATACAACCAAGGCACTGCAGCTGGAACATTCAGACCAGTTGAAAATTTCGACACCTCTTTTAAGGTAGACCCGACGATATATAAATGGCTTGGGCGTATTAAAAAACATTGCCCCTCGGAGCGCCGTTCTAGCAACTGCCTCAGAAGTTCACTCGACGGCGTGGATGTCCGATGCGTGCGCCTTGTCGTGGCGAGGGGCTTCAGCCGGTCCTGACATCTGGCCAGCCAGAGAAGACGAGTTCAGCCCGGTCTGACTTCTGGCCAAGCGGAGACGAGGATCGGCGACCAAGTGCGCAAGGGCAAAGTTACCTCCGCCACTGGACGTGTGTGCATTGCACAACGGTGCTTTGTGCCAGTCTCAGTGCTAGCCCCAAGCCTTGGAGAAGGAGGAGGGCGACGCTAAGGGTCTTTGTTACCACACAGCTAGTCGTTAAAAAGACAAATCATCATCATTGAAAGCATTCACTTAGACCAATCCCATCTGAGAAAACGAACTTTTAATCCAACCATCAGTCCGAGGAACAAGTGCTAGGTGTGCCAGTCCCAAGCGCGCAAAACGGAGGTTAGTGACACCAACGACATTAAATTTTGTTGCCATAAGAAGTTGGGGGGTGCTCGATAGTGTAGTGGTTAGCGCGTTGGACTGTTAATCGAGAGGTCGGGGATTCAAATCCCCGCCAGGGGATCGAGATGGCTGTTAAAGAAACGATCATGATAACATCGCTTGAAGAAGAAGAAGAAGAAGAAGAAGAAGAAGAAGAAGAAGAAGAAGAAGAAGAAGAAGAAGAGATGTTATCATGAACGTTTCTTTAACAGAAATCTCGATCCACAATTCCACCCTGTCCACATGAATAAATTAGAAAGAAATACAGCGGAATAGAATAAATTGGATTGAAATTAAATAGAATAAAAATAAAAGTAAAATACGGTAGAATATAAAACACCGCTTTTAAGTTTAGAATTTGTTCTATAAGTACGAAACATACGAGTGGTCCTGTATTCGGCTTGTGGAGTTTGCCTATGCAATTATAAATAGAAATGGTGAGAACTTTCAATGTTGCTGTGAACTAATGTTTTGCATATATAATGAGCACAGGTGTTCCTTAGGTTGATATATATATATATATATAATGTGTATCGATTGTTAAGCGTTTTAGTCTTAGGCCTTAGTTGCGCTGTCGGCTCGTGGGCGCTTGGCCTAAAGTAGCCTAAACTTTGGCTGACGATAGATTGTTCTACACGTGCAGTTAGCGCGCCAAACTTAGAAACTGCTGATGACAGTGAATTTGAACTATACAGTGTAGTACGGTTGTTTTAAGGCAAGAGTTGAGTTTGTTGTTATTAAACTGTGTTTGGAGAAAGAAAGAAACATTCAAAGAACTGTGTCAATTTAATTCTTAAACAGTTAGAAGTCGTTGAGCAATTTATATGTAGAGATAAGGAAAGTTCTTGAGGTAGGTCACAACTAAGAAAGAAAAGAGTTGGTGACATATTTGGTGGCAGCAGCGGTAGGATTCGAAACAACGTCTGGGATTCGAAACAACGTCTGGGATTCGAAACAACGTCTGGGATTCGAAACAACGTCTGGGATTCGAAACAACGTCGACTGGTGAATACGCATTCAAATCATTGGTAAATCTACGACAACGAAAGCCTCAACGACAAAGGTATAAAAGTTGGTTGTTATCAAACAAAGAACAATCCCCAATACTTCAAACACAAAAGAAAACTCGTGTTTTCCAGAAAGGACAGCACTGAAGTAAAGAAGTAAGATGGAGAAATTAAGTGTCAAGAAACAAGCAGAACTGAAGAAGATGTCTTCTGAAAGATTAAAGCAGCGCTTGTTAAAGGCTGGTTTTGAAGAAGAGAAACTGAAAGATATGTCACGTGAAGACATGCTAGAAGCGTTAGCTGAAGTCTGGCTTAAAGAAGAAGCAGAAGAAGAAGAAGGTGCTGTCGGCGGTGTTGTGGAAAAGGTTATTGAAAAACCGCCTGGACTTATGTCTATGGAGATGATGATGCAATGGATGATGATGACAAGACAAGAAGAGAAAGAAAGAGAGGAGAAACGGAGACAAGAAGAGAAAGAAATGCGACAGGAAGAATTACGTCTTCAGAGAGAAAAGGAAGAGAAGGCAGAACGTCTTCAGAGAGAGAAAGAAGAGAAAGCAGAAAATGTACGACAGGAAGAATTACGTCTTCAAAGAGAGAAAGAAGAATTGCAAAGGCAGCAATTTGAAATTCAATTAGAGCAATTGAGAAAAGATAGAGAAGATGCTGAAAGGAGAAGATTAGAGCAGATGATTGAATTTGAAAAGGCGCGGAAAAGTGACGAAGAGATACGTCAGCAACAGATTGAAGAGAAGAGACTACGTGAAGAAGAAAAGGAAAAAGTACGAATTTCAGAGTTGGAGCGAGCAGAAGAGGTTAGACAAGAAGAACTGAAATTACAGAAAGAAAGCATGGAGAAGGCGGAAGCGGAAAGACAAGAACGTTTAAAGTTGGAACAACAAAAAATAGCATTAAAAGAAGCACAACTCAAAGAGGAGAAACAAAATAGAGAAGCTCAAGAGCAAAGAAGAGAAGAAGAACGAGAAGAACAGAAAAGGAAACAGGAAGAAAGTGAAACGATGGTTTCGAAAATAAAGAAAATTGGTGATGCCATGAAACACGTGTTACCTAAAATGCCAAACGATATGATGGAGGTGCCATTATATTTCGAAACGGTTGAGAATGCGTTTCGTAGTTTCAACGTGCAAGAACAATTCTGGGTGAAGTTACTATTGCCATTGATGACTCCGAAAGCTAGAACTGTTCTAAACAGATTGTCATTCGCTGATTTAGACGATTATGAGATCGTGAAACAGCACTTGTTAAAAGAATTCAAGTTGACACCGAGAGAGTACAGATCGAAGTTTATTGATGCGAAGAAGACAGCTGAAGAAACGTATACAATGTTTACAGCTAGGCTGAAGAACTTGCTGAACTATTATGTGAAAAGTCGCAAAGTGGATAAGAATTTTGAGAAACTGTTTGATTTGTTAGTGGCGGATAAGTTGAAAGAATCACTACCACCAGGTCCACTACAGTTTGTGTTGTCGAAGGAAGGAACTGATTGTTACGAAGCTAGTGTTGTGGCAGACCTAGCGGACATTCATGTTAATAATCGAATTGGTTTGGCAATTCCGAATAAGACAAGTTTTGGTTTTGTTCCTAATGGCAAAAGAAATCAACAGTTCACTCCAAATTTTGGTTTTCATTGGAAGAGCAATCAAGAAACAGGAAATCAGTTCAGAGGTGCAGAAGTGAAACCAAATTCTCCGGTTGTTCACGAGAATAGAGAGTCGATGATGGCCAGACAACGTCCGGTATATAACAAATCACCACCAAGGTTTGTCGCAAGAGAAGGCAATGCATCGTTTACTCCATATAAGAGAAAAGAAAGCATCGAACAACGAGGTGCAGTGGTGAAACGTTGTCACAACTGCGGATCAGACAGGCATTTAATGAAATTCTGTCCAGTTCCTGTTACAACCTCAAATTATGGAAAACAAGAAAATTCGAGGGTGAATCGAATTCAAGTGGTTGATAATTCTGAAAGTCAAGCCACAGAACATCAGAAAAATGAAACTGAAGTAAAGTCAGTGATGAAATGTCACCTTTCACCTGATATTCAGAAAGAAATTCTATTGCACAATGGAATGCAGAAAGAAATGGCTGGAAGAGATGAAAGTACAACATTGAAGAAAGTGGTATTGCAGTACGTCGAGGTAGAAATTCGTGGAACAGCAGGAAAAGAACCAATAAAAGTAAAAGCACTGATTGATTCTGGAGCAGAGGTTCCGGTGATTAGTGAAGAATTACTGGAAGGCATGAAGGTGGAGCAGATTGGAAAAGTGAACTTACAATGCGTGGCAGGAGATGCCATTCCTGCAAAGTTGGTGAAAGTTGATGTAAGGCTGTGTTGTAACGATGTGGAAGAAGAGGTAATTCCGCATAAAGTCAAATGTTCACTTACACCTTATGTGACATTGATGTGTGCTAGTATTGCAAAAATGGGAAGCACAGAAAGATTCTTGTTGCATCCAGAAATCATTGCAGAACTTAAAGCCGTGCCACAAGTGAAAATGATACAAGGAGATGTGCAAGCGAATGTAACGACGAGATTGCAGAGTCAGCGAAAGAAAGTGGTAGATGTCGAAGAGGAAAGTGAAACTGAAAGTTCAAGTGAAGAGGAAAACGAAAGTGATGATCAACAAAGTTTAATACAAGACGGTATAACAGCAGAAATGAGTGAACAAGAGATGGCTGCATGCAAGAATGGTAATCTAAATGAAACGAAAGAGGATAATGAATGTGATGTGGAGATAGCAGATTTGTTTCAAGAAAATGAGAAAGATGAAGAACAACAGATGCAGATTGCAGACGCAAAGAAATTCGAAGAACAGCAGAGACAAGATGAATCATTGAAAGCATGGTGGAATTTAGCGCCAGATAAAGAATCTGAATTCTGCGTGGTAAATGGCTTACTGTACAAGAGATATCGAATATTAGAGCAAACGATATATCAATTGGTGTTACCAAAAGAGCGACGAATGAAAGTGATGGAGTTGGCTCACGAATCAGTATTTGGAGGACATCTTGGAGAAGAGAAAACTAGAGAACGAATAAAGTTGTCTTTTACGTGGCCAAAGATGAGAAGAGATATAGTGAAATTTTGCAAATCATGTGAGAAATGTCAGTTAAAGGCAAGAAGTTTGGTGATGGACAGGGTTCCTATCACTCCAATTCCAAGAGAAGATGTGGCGTTTAGAAGAATTACGGTGGATTGTGTAGGACCAATCGAGCCAGCATCTGCTGCAGGTCACAAGTACTGTTTATGTATTGTCGATTCTTGCACAAGATGGCCTACAGTGTTTCTGTTGAAATCATTAACTGCGAAGGCTGTATGTGATGCTTTGATGGAGTTGTTCATGAACGTTGGTGTACCTTCTGTGATCACAAGTGACCAAGGAACAAATTTTACTGCGAGTCTGACAAGAGAATTTCTGAATTTAATGGGGTGTAGTCCAAGATTTGATACGCCAGGTCATCCAGAGGCAGCTGGATTAGTAGAAAGATGGAATCAAACATTCAAGAAAATGATCCATCATGTAATTGTTGACAATCCAAGGCAATGGCATAAAGTAATTCCGTTTACAGTGTGGGCATTACGAGAAGTACCGAATGCAACTACTGGAATTGCTCCTTATATGTTGGTGTATGGAAAGATTCCGCGTGGACCATTGGCAATTTTAAAAGAAAGTTGGACAAGAGAAATTAATTTACCACCTCATATTGGAATCCAACCAGAAAAGTACTTGAAAGACATGAAAGCAAATATGGAAAAAGCATTACTGTTTGCAGAATCATATTCACGAGAGAAGCAATTACAGTATACGAATCAATACAACAAAAGAGCGAAACATAAAGAATTTGAACCGGGTGAAAAAGTTATTGTGTTGTATCCGACGTCAACAAATAAACTGATTTCACGATGGCATGGTCCATGTACTGTCATACAACGAAGGTCAAAGTACTCTTATTTGATTGACATGGGTGACGATTGTCGAAAGATAATTCACGCAAATAAAATCAGAAAGTACATTACAAGAGCAATGAGTTGTGGATTAATCGTTGAAGAAGATGAAGACTTTGGTTCAGTGGTTGAGTTGTTGACGAAGAATGACTTGCAAGATGAAAAGAATTCACTGAATCTTGATCCTGAACAGATTAGTCATTTAACATTATCTCAACAAAAACAATTGCTGGAAGTACTGAACAAATATTCTGATCGATTTTCTGAAAAGCCTGGACTATGTACATTGGTTGAACATGAAATCGAACTGAAACCGGAATTTCGTGAAAAAGAATTTATGGCTTACCGAATTCCACTCATCTATCGAGCAGAAGTTGAACGACAAATTAAAGAAATGCTTCAAGCCAACATTATAAAACCATCTTCGAGCAGAATGGCAAGTCCGTTGGTAATTGTTAAAAAGAAAGACGGTTCTCTGAGACTTGCCTGCGACTACAGATACATTAACTCGTTCACTGTGGATTGTAAATATCCGATGCCGATTGTGAAAGATGTTTTGCACAAAGTTGGAAAATCAAATGTGATCTCGATTTTTGATTGTCGAAGTGCTTACTGGACTTGTCCTGTTAAGCAAACTGATCAATGGAAAACTGCTTTTGTTACTCACAATGGACTGTACGAGTTTACTCGTGTTCCTTTCGGAATGATCAACTCAGGAAGAACATTTGTTAAAGCAATTAACATGGTTTTACAGCCTATAAATGAATTTGCTGAGCCCTATGTAGATGACATTGCTGTGCATTCAGATGACTGGAAGATTCATTTACAGCATTTAGATGCATATTTAATGCAAATGAGACTGCATAACATTACTCTGAACTTAAAGAAATGTATCTTTGGTAAGAGTGAGGTAAAGTTCATCGGTCATGTGGTTGGTTCTGGAACGATTCAAATGAATCCAGATAGAATTGAAAGTTTAATTAATTTGAAAACTCCAGAAACGAAGAAACAAGTTAAGCAATTGCTGGGATTTTTTGGTTACTATAGACAGTTTATCAAAGATTTTGCACAGATTGCGAAGCCTCTATCTGATTTGACAAGCAAACATGTTCCAGATAAGATTGATTGGACTGATAGACATCAACAGGCATTTAATTTACTTAAAGATGCTGTACGCTCTAAAGTTGTTTTATATGTTTTTGATGTTGGAAAACCTTTTAATTTGTACTGTGATAGTAGTGATTTTGCAGTAGGAGCTGTTTTAACGCAGATGGATGATAAGGGAATAGAGCGCCCTGTGTCATTTATAAGTCAGAAATTGACTGACACCCAGAAGAGATGGGCAACTGTAGAGAAAGAAGCCTATGCTATTGTTTGGGCTCTAAATAAGTTAAAAGAGATAATCATTGGATCTAAAGTTCACATCTTTACCGATCACAATCCTTTAACTTATCTGACTGAATCTATGTCTAAGTCTGCTAAACTGGTGCGTTGGGCTTTAGCACTGCAAACTTTTGATGTAGAAGTTAATTATAAGAAAGGACGATTAAATGTTGTAGCAGATTGTTTATCTAGATTATAAGATTGTTTATTTTACTGTATTATATAGTATTAAGTTTATTGCATAATTTAGTACATGATGATTTTGCAAATTTTTAAGTTTAATTTGCTCAATCCAAAGAAAGGGAAGGAGGTAATGTGAACTAATGTTTTGCATATATAATGAGCACAGGTGTTCCTTAGGTTGATATATATATATATATATATATAATGTGTATCGATTGTTAAGCGTTTTAGTCTTAGGCCTTAGTTGCGCTGTCGGCTCGTGGGCGCTTGGCCTAAAGTAGCCTAAACTTTGGCTGACGATAGATTGTTTTACACGTGCAGTTAGCGCGCCAAACTTAGAAACTGCTGATGACAGTGAATTTGAACTATACAGTGTAGTACAGTTGTTTTAAGGCAAGAGTTGAGTTTGTTGTTATTAAACTGTGTTTGGAGAAAGAAAGAAACATTCAAAGAACTGTGTCAATTTAATTCTTAAACAGTTAGAAGTCGTTGAGCAATTTATATGTAGAGATAAGGAAAGTTCTTGAGGTAGGTCACAACTAAGAAAGAAAAGAGTTGGTGACAGTTGCAATAAGATGTTAAACTCTCGATCCATCTATCGAATACCGATTGGTTAGAAGTGCTCTCGTTCAGCACCTTAATTCAATAAGAGATTTCAATATATATAATTTGAACTCTTGTTCACTCATATGTAGCAAGTTGACCACTGGACAATCGCGCAACCACATCATTGCTGCATGAAGGGAAGTTCAGGTGTCGTATCTGCATGTAGACTACATGCAGATACGACACCTGAACTTCCCTTCATGCAGATAACAACTCCACCACTGCCCGTACACTGGCAGTGCCAGTCCCAAGCCTTGATACAGGAGGAGAGCGTCAACTGCCCTGGCATCCAGCAGGATAGAGTTAAACACCGGAATCTACAGCAATAGAGAGGAAATTTGTAGTTGAACTGAGAGATGTGACTTAATGAACGATGAGAATTACGATGAGTCAGCTGGAACAGAAAGTATGTGTAATGAAGTTCTTGCAAGAAGGACGGATCATCGTGGGTCAACTGTTATAGAGGCGTCTAATAAATTACTTTGTAATGTATTCAGGTTTCGTAATGTAATTAAGGATACATTCATTCACGACCCAAAAGAACAGCCCATTATTGAACAAGATGGCTTATAAGTACGACCGTCACTCTCGCTGTCCTCCTCACGACAAAACTGTGTTGGGACTGGCACTATACCACGGGTGGTTTCAAGCTTTGGATTAAATTATATGACAACCAGCAACATACACAGACAGCTATTTCTTCTCACCTCCTCCGCTCCTCCCCCTCCTCCTCCTCCTCCTCCTCCTCCTCCTCCACCTGAAAACTGCCAATGTGTTAATTGGTATAATATGATTTAATATGATTTAAGCGCCGCTAAATAATGACGAAGTTTTGATCGATGGCGCTGAGCAATTGTTAGTGAAGGACTGGCTCAAGGTCCATACACAGATCGAACCCGTTCTCTCCGCGCTAGAAAATCTACCGCTCTAGTCAAGCGTACGTTATAATTATAAACCCATTCAACGATTTCTCAAATAAAGTTGTCTAAGAACGCTAGTTTCCAATGCTCACTTACCGTGGCCCACATCCCAATATAGCTCCGACTGATGCCGTTTTAAAGGTGTTTAAGGCGACCGCTGTAACGTCTCAGCCAACGTGGTCCACGATGTAATCATATCTACACTGCCTATCTAACCATATCATACCCGTGTCTTCCTGTCCTATACCAACCTTACCCTAGCCTAACTTCTTACCCTACCCTACAACATCATACCATACAATACCGTACCATACTGTTCCATACCATACCATAACTCATCTTACCTTGACGTGAATACCAAGGGAATAGGGTTAAACAAAGTTCCAAATGAACCGAACATAATAATCATATAGCGCCTTCACTTAAGTTGCTTCCCTTTTAAGTCGGTAGATGGCTATTGGCACGTACGACCAAAGGAGTGGCTGCTACAGCACTTCAGAGTCTCGCTGCCATGGCAATCGTCGTCATAGTCACATGTATTTATGCACGTCGCCTGCCAATCCAACGTTCGCAGTCGGAGGGGGCATGCGCCAGGTCGGGTCATGACCCCGAAATAGAAATAACAAATCTCAAGGCAGCTATCTTGGATCGCCTGCAGGAATACGAGGAACATTGTGCAATAACAGTCATAATGATGTTGATAATGGTAATGATTATAATAATAGTTAGCACCGTGAAACATGAATCTTTAAACACCTTTGAAACGATCTTCAGCTTTCTATATAAGAAGGAGAGAAACAAATTTAAAGAAATTAATAAGTCTGCTTACTGCCATAACATTAATGGTCATAATAGAGATAAGATCTCACCTACCTGTATCTGGAAACTCTGCCATTGCTAGTAATATGGTAGTGCGCGTCCTAAGCCTAGGGATAGGAGGAGGCGACACCAATCATTTTTGTTATGACACAGCGTCGTTAAACAGCAACAGACCTAGCCTAAATAATTATTCCAAAGCTATCCCACTTTTATATTAATAGCCATTGGTTAATTACATTTGTTGGGCGAAAAGCCTTTGTTATCCAGTTTACAATATTCTTCCCATATTTGCATATATTTTTATTTATTCCAAAGTTTAAAGATCAAAGGCTGTTGACGACAATTTTAAACCATGCACAGGTATTCGTAAATATTAAATTTTGCTTAGCTGATAATAATTATTAAAAGACACTTCGTCATAACACGGATGATTAGCGCCATCTTTCTCTATCCAAACTTTGGACTGGCAATGCCAGAGTCGTTTAAGCTTTAATAATACCTGCACACCTATTACAAATGGCATTTCATGTAAATGCCGTTAATATCTTATGTATTCATACTTTAATGACATCTGGTGGCTGCAAAGCCGTTCACACCGACTATGAGAGGAGTGACCCAATCGAACAAACTTTTACGCCTGGACTGCTTACAATAAATTATTTTTCAGGTAACAAGGTGTTGTAAATATAGAGTTGAGTTTTTATATTGGCATTCGTTGTCCAACGAAATCCTTTGGCAGAGAACGACTACGATCAAATTTGGTTGGTTTCCCAGTTTAACGGCAGCTTATGACAACATTGGCCGTTGCCGCCGGCAAAGATTAGTTTTGGCATATTACAGCTCAAAATCCATCAAATTTGATAGTTCTCAACTATTTATAACGAACGTTATTTTCAGTAAAAAAGGTGTCGTAAATATACATAATCAGACTTGATACTCGTTGTCCAACGACATCTTTTGGCAGCGAAGGTCCCTCAAGTCGATCTCATTTATTAAAATTTAATATAACCCGCGTGAAGAAGTGGATTCAACGCCTTTCAACAGCATTGCAGAGATGGTTATAACGTTTTAAGGTACAAATACGTTTACAGATAAATCTATAAGATATCTGGGGAATAGCTAATTATAACTAAAAGACATTCTCTAAATTAATTCGTATATTAATAATCGTACATACCAAATAACAGTATAACAGAATCTCTTCAGTCTGTCCCGTGTCTAAGTCGCTCAGATCCCGTACGTGTCTACCAAGACTCAGACAAGTACAGAATCCCCTTTTTCCTGCACTCCCTTCTTATATAACTCCAAGCCCCCTAGAAGCCTCCACATTCCATTCCACTCTCCCTACTGCGGCCCATCGGCTCGCCTCCCTGCAGTCTGTGACCGAGTATCTACCTACCTATATATTCTATATTTCTGAACCAGATATTCCTCACTTTCTCTATACCCTTACTCTTAAATATTTTCCATATCTAATTATGTACCCAATGGGCTGATACGGTCTGTGGCTCATCCCTAGCTACCTATCCTCCTCGCGACCGTTTATGTCGCGGTTTCTCCCTTGGCTGGTCAGCCCATCTACCTGGGATCCCCAACCGCAATGGCCATCACTGCTCCATCGCCTGATCCTACCTATGCCGCCAGCCACTGGCTGAGGTCGATCTAAACTTAGACTAGTCCTTATCCGATTCAGGGCTTCTGCCTGACCACTGTCTATTCTTATAAGAGTATCTTCCCGTGTATCTAAGTACTTCTGTGTGATTGTCTGTCTCCCTTCTTCTGTCGCTGTCTGTAGCCTATGTGTCTCACTCTATATATCGATGTCTGTCTTTCTCCGTCTGTCTCCTTATACGTATAATCGTTAGGTTGACCCTACCTTCTTATGTACGTTCTACAGTATCCGTCTATAACTGCTTCTCTGCTTTTACCTAGGAATCCTACTGGATGAGTGATTTTGGCTTTTAGTATATTTTGAAACCCCTTTGACTTGCTTATCGCTTGGAATCCTAGACTATCTATCAACTTTCTGGCTAGCGGTTAGTAGGGCAGATCTGTCTGTCAGGACTCAAAACTGACATTTCTAGTTCTTGTTATAAATGACTGTGGTCTACTTCTACATCTACATACATACAGACCTACAAACATGCAGTCCCATGCGATAGCTTCTATAGTGCATCCTATCTGTCTCATAAATCTATGACTTTCAAAGCGCAATTATCGCAAAGATCTAGGCATCAACCGTGAACTCTGTAAAGTCTGTTCTGCCCTAAAGATCTCGACTAAAAACTCATCATTCTCCAGACTCAAATCCCCCATAGACTGGCTCTCTGTCTTCTCAGACTCCCATCTTCTCTTTAGACCAGAATATCCATGGAACTTAACATGCACAACATATAGTATAGTAGAGACTATCAGCTGACTTTAGCATTATGACATTGGCGCTGAAAAAGGTAATAGGTAAGATTGGATTCGTCCTTTCTGTAGGTTGGATGGTTAGTTGCTGTTTAACCACACCTTTGCTTCGCAACGGAAATGATTAGCGTCGCCCTCCTCCTTTCTCCAGACTTGGGAGTGGCAGAAATTTACATTTATTTATTACATTTACTATGAACCAGCGTCGTTGAACAGCAACTATCTTCAAAAATCCGCCAAGCGTAATCTTCATACAGATTTTATTTGCTAACTTTGGACACCTTTTTAAAGTTATTGCGTATGCTACAAGAGCGCAAAAGCCCTAGCGAATATATTATCATAAAGTAGCTCGTTAGATTCGTTGCTTTCTTGTAACGAAAGTAATCGATTTTAGAAGGTGTCAAAAATTAGCATATAAACTCGGTATCCTTTGCTGCTTTTGGTCGGCAGTTGTTTTTTAAGAACACTTGAGTCAAAACGAAGATGGTTAGCATCGCCCTCCTACTTTATTCAGGGTCGGCACTGTTCGCTTTCAGACAGTGCCAGTCCCAAACTTGGATGAAGGAGGAGGGCGACGCTAATGATCTTTGCTATCACACAGTGTCGTTTTAACTGAAACTACTACTATTTCAGAAAATGAAATAACTAAAATTTAGAATACGGCGAAAGGGTCAACGGATAAAATAAACCTAAGATTTTACCGATCTAGGAACCACTGCATTGCCAATTTTCTGGTAGTGCCAGTCCTAAGCCTGGGGTGAGGAGGAGCGCGACACTAATCGTCTTCCGTGTGATATCAAACAGCAACTAACCAACAAGTGTGCTTCTTGTGTATATCAAAAATGTGAGGAGCATTGTGTGATAATAATAATAATGATATTTATTATGGTAATGATTATGATAATAATGATCATTGTAGAAACATGAATCTTTAAGCAACTTTTAAATGATTTTCAGAGTGCTATATAATGATAAACTCCGACACTGTTCGCTTTCTGACAGTGCCAGTCCCGAGCCTGGATAAAGGAGGAGGGCGACGCTAATGGTCATTGTTACCACACAGCTAGTCGTCAAAAAGGAAACCCACACATTATTATAAAGACAACAGAAACAAATTTTACAAATGACATCAATCTGTGTTCCGCGAAAACGTTAACGGTCATAATAGACCTAATATAACGCCAATCTGGAAACTCCGTCATTGCCGGTACTCTGGTAGTGCCAGTCCTAAGCCCGGAGGGAGAGGAGGAGGACGACACTGATCATCTTATCAAACAGAAATAAGCCAACCAAAATTCATGATTGTGTTTGTCAAAAATGATCTGCATGCTCCATTTTTAGGGTTTGGAGTGCAGGAACCCATTTTAAAACCCAACCATGGCTTCTGATTACCCCCACGTAAATGTGTGCGTGCGGGTTAAGGCGTGATTCAATTCGTCAACAGCGAATGGGACAATTGTCACGCGCAGAAACCCAGAGCGTCACGAACGCTTTCTTTGTGTTTCTCGGTTCCGGACAAAAGGCGTCAAAGACTCTTTTGAATTTCTTCGTATATTCTGCGATGCTATTTAGAACAGCAATCCAATTTTGTGGACAAACAGTCGTGACTATTGTACCGTCAAGTGTCAGTGTGGCTACGAGTGTAAATGTCGCTCTATAGAGGTCTTGAATAACTTAGAAACAATGTACAGGTCGGCGACTCTATATAGTAAATGGTCAAGTTTAATATAGGTGTCTAAAATAAGCGCTAGGCCTCAATAGGTCGCGCTAGGAAATCGTTTACAGTATATACATTTTATTATTATTATTATTATTATTATTATTATTATTATTATTATTACAAAATTCATGGTCGTCCTATGACGGTATACAGTTCGATATACTTTCCGGTGATCTTTTAATATATAATAAATCAACTCTTTGAAAAGTGTTTTCATTTTATGCGCTTGCATTGATTTCTTAGATTTTTGCGTTAGCGACTCTGTTATAAGAAAGAAGATGAGTTGCCCTCCTCCTTTATCCATATTTGAGACTGGCACTACCAGAGTACAGATAAAAGTGGCGGAATTTCCATTGTTTAGGTCTTAGGTCTATTCACATCGATTTCAAATCTGAATAAGCTGTATGGGAGTTAGAACTGATTGAAATATTAAAACATAAATAAGTAAAAGCTATGGGTAATAGAGTAAGCTGGAAGTCAGTGGCTCTGGAAGAGACAAGATTCCGCTAATAACTGGATTTACGCTGTTAATATTAGACACCAGTAAAAGCGTGTCAATCGGCCTTACATATACTCCACTCGCTCTATATCGACTATTCAGGAAAGCGCTGCACATTAATAAACAAAGAAACTGATACGAAATTAAGACGTTCAAACATAATGTCGGTGGCTTAGCTACTTGCCTGAATATAGAATTTCTTTCGACTAACTTTATCTCTACTACTAATCAATCAATTAATCAATCGATCGATCGATCAATCAATCAATCAAATCAGTCAGTCAGTCAATCAATCAATCAATCAAATCAATCAATCAATCAATCAATCGATCAATATTCGTTTAATTCAATAAATCCAGTTGTCATGAACGCAACTGGTTACAAGTAACACCAATTAGCTGTTGAGCCGAGCTTGACTGAGTTGTTGAAGTTACTACAAACTCATAAGCATCTGAAAATATAAGAAATGGATTTAGGTTAATGGTTAAGACTCCGAGACGAAGATCAGAAGATTAGCATAGACGTGGGATTAATTCCCTCCACCCTCCAAATGGTCGACTCAGCCTTTCGATCGTCACATGGTGTTGGTAAAATGCGCGGTTGGAAAGATGGGCCCCTTGCATGGCTGCCATACAGCTGAATTCGACCCCTGCAATAACGTATAATCATCCTTTCATAATGTGACTTGTAATCTTCAGGTCAGTTTGAATTATTCAGCGAAGATTATTATTACGACATAAACATGCAAATTAAATAAATCAAGAACCTGAAGTAATATACAATAATTGTTTTATAAAGACGTAGACGGTGATAGCAACCATAATGATGTCATTAAACATTTTAGTGGTCGTACCATTCCCAAGCCTGGATTAAGGAGGAGGACGAAGCAGATCATCTTTGTTGTGATATATTGGCGTTAAACAGCAACTAAGCAACAAAACAAGAAATGGAACCAAGCGCTCAATTTAGACACCTTTATTATTACTTGATCAGTTATTACATTATGAAGATCTGTCTGTCTTCTCAGACTCCCAGGTTCTCTTTCCATCGGACTCAATCTTGAACTCGATTTGCACAACATTTATCATAGTAGCAACTATCAGCTGATGACCTGAGCATTATTGCATTGGCGCTATAGAAGTTCGAAGATTAAATTGAATGCGTTCTTTTTGTAGGTTAGTTGTTTTTCGTTGTTTAACGACACTGTCATGCACAGCAAAAACAATTAGCGTCGCCCTTCTCCTTTACTCATGCTTAGGACTGGCAGGAAATTAAATTTAATTACTGCATTTATAATGACCCAGCGTCGTTGAACAACTACCAAACGCAGCAAGCGTCTGATGATACCGACTTTACTGGCTAATTTTAGACACCTTTTAAAAGTAATTACCTTCACAATAAGAACTCAAAGAGCCTGATAAATGTATCTGCAAGCCTGAAATTACATCTGTGCTCTCATAGTGAAAAAATCAATTTTAAAGGTGTCAAATATAACAAATAAAACGCTATCATTAGTTGGTGGGTTATTTTCGTTTAATGACGCGTTTAACGACATCGTCCTCCTACTTTATTCAGTTATTCAGGGTTGGGACTGGAACCATGAAAGTATGATATTGGTTTTGTAATGAACTTTTAAAGCCCTGGGAAGAAGGCGCCGAAAGTGAATGGTGAATGAGTTTCTCGATGGATACACAGATAATGGAGGGAGGGATAGAGGAATGGAGGATGGATAGATGGTCAGATGAATTACTGGATGCAAGCACTAGTATATGGATGGGTGGATGGATTAAATGATGGACGGATGATTGCGTCAGATGAATTCTTTATGAGGTGTTTACCATGAACCCATTCATTAGTCATGGCATCGTTTCTTCCAATATTATAGCAGCTACACCTGTGCATCTAACTTGAACTTGGCTTGGATCCACAGTTTAACGGCAGCTTATGACAACTTAGGCCGTTGCCGCCGACAAAGATTATTTTTGGCATATTACAGCTCTGATCTAACTTGAACTTTTTATTTATTCCAATATTTAACGACATCTTATAGCTACAAAGGCTGTTGACGTCTTTAAAGTTTTTGATGTATTTCAGTTCATTTTCTTGTAATGTTCTCATAAGTTTTCTTTCTCTTTATTCGTCTTTGATTCCGTTTCTGATAGGATGTTGACATATTTAAAGTTTCTGACGGAATAACTTCATTTTCGTATAATTTCTATCATCAGTTTTCTTTTTTCTTTTCTTGACTTTGATTCCATTTCTGACAGGATGTTGACGCATTTAAAGTATCTGACGGATTAAGTTCATTTCCATATAATGTTAATAATTGTTTTCTCTTGTTTCTTACCACAGGTAGCCCTTATAAAGTCGATAAAAAGCAGGAAAGAATTATCCGAATTCAACAATTATTGGCTGAGATCTGGCCATTTCTCTCAGATTTTTCCTAGATTTCAGTGTTACTGACCTTGAAATGACCTTCAGGTCAAAAATCCAGCCTGGCAACAGCGATTTTCGTAATCAGCAGGGTCGAATTAGTATAAAAAAGTATGTTGCCAAAAACGAACATGATTTGCTTCTTACACAGTATTTTCCATTTTTTTGCGCCTAGACTAACATCCACTCGACATTCGGATACATGCCGTCTATTATGCGTCGTTATGGCAATGCTTTGCATGATGCTCATTGTAAATGCCTGTTTTTAGTGTTTGGCACCATCAGATTCTGTCCTAAAACACATACACTACTAAGGAAACGTTTGAAAATACGGACTTTATAGCATATCTGAAATCGGACTTAAAGGTGTCTAAGCAACACTTTAAAAAGGTTTGCCATATTCGGGTTTAATATCCTGTAACAGTATGTTACCGAGACATATTATAATGCACGCGCGCGTGTGTAGGTTTGTGTAGGAGTGTGTACGTGTGTGTTTGTGTGTCTATGTGTGTATATATATATATGTGTGTGTGTGTGTGTGTGTGTGTGTGTGTGTGTGTGTGTGTGTGTGTGTGTGTGTGTGTGTGTGTGTGTGTGTGTGTGTGTGTGTGTGTGTGTGTGTGTGTGTGTGTGTGTGTGTGTGTGTGGGTGTGGTTACATTTGTATATTTGTACGTAGGTGTGTGTTTGTGTACGTGTGCTTTTTTGTGTTTGCGTGTGTGCGTGTCTACGCGAGTTCTCAGTTACAATGACATTGGAGAACTTGAACATCGATCACTGGACAAACCGTTTGATACGACGCAGCACTCGTGAATAAGCTGGGGCTTAGCTTAGAAAATAACGCTTTAAATATTTAGAAATTGCGATTACGAACGTTTTTCGGTCGTATAGTAGATGGATTTAAAGATCGCTTAAACCAAGGCTAATTCAACACAGCTATAATGAGTACACTGACCGTACAATGTCGGTGGGAAGATCAGATGGCGAGGGGAGAAATGGTGAAACGCCATCATATGCCGAGGCTATGAAATGAAGTCGCTAGCCCAATTCTTAAAGGATGTCGGTGCTTGACGATATCTTTTGGCATCACAGGCCGTTGACGTCGATTGGAAAACAACGTGTACAGATTTTTTCGTACGTCCTTAACTTAAAAACTTACAAGACCGATGCAAAAGTCAGAAGATTTTCGTTAGTAGCTCTTTAAGGACGCTGTATAGGCCTAGTTAAAGTAAATATTAGCCTCGCCCTCCTTTTCCACACAGTTGAGACTGGCCCTATTAGAATAAAGCAGAGTTAAAAGGTAGAAACATTGGAGAACTAGGACTATTGTTTAATGATCATGACGATGATGATAAAAGGGAGGAGAGGATGATGTTAATACGTTTGCTCAACGACGCCGTATTGTCAGATAATTATGGTTGGGTTTAATAAAGAAGGATGATAGTGGTTGTCAACAAAGTGATTTTTTTTTTATTCCTCAGTTTAACGTCATCATATGACATCAAAGGCCGTTGACGACAATTCAAAATTATGTACAGTACAATTGAAACAAAATTGATAGAGTTAAATGCATCTAAACAGTATTTTACAATGTCACTAATATTCATTGTTTAGCAGCATAATATTATATTCAGTTCAGATACTAATGTCAATGTTACTTGTATAAGATAACATAGGCCTACTGTAAGTTGGTCTTTCAGGCAAATTATACACTGTTTTGTAGCAATTATCACACATAAATCTTTTTTAATGTAAAATGAAAAGATTCCTGATAAACAGCAATAATGTACATGAGATTTCTGCGTCATTTAAGTACTTATAAGACGCCTGGAGCACTTGAAAGAGGTGTCGAAGATTTACTCTAATTATAAGATAAGAACTCCGCCACTGGTTGCACTCTGCCAGTGCCAGTCCCAAGCCTGGATAAAGGAGGAGGGCGACGCTAATGGTCTTTGTTACTACACAGTGTCGTTAAACTGAAACCACTACTACTACTCTAATTATCTTCTTCGCCCGAGGATCCTTTGACCGTACATCCGTCTTATCCGCCCGTCTGACTGTCGCGCAGTATGAGCAGAGAAAGTAAAGATTTTCCTGGATACCATTTTGCTTATTTAGCAATCGGAAGAGCTGCAGTCTCCGTGTACTCACAGATGCTAGAGGTCGTTTCACATCCAAGCAGAAACACAACCACCCTGAACATCAGCATAAGCCTTAAACATTTGCTACACTAACCGTTAATAATACCAATAAAATTTATCACTGATTAAGTTGAGTGTTACGACGCAGCGCTCGTGAATAAGTTGATGCCCTGTGCTTAACTTTAGAGTAGAGCTTTAGAAATTTGGAGTTTACGATTACGATTACGAACGTTCCTTGGTCACAGGTTAGGTCGATGCAGAGTTCCCTTAAACAAAGACCTATCCACCTGCGCCTCCACTCCCCCCGCCCGAGGTTAGAAGATCAGATGGCGAGGGAGAGAACTGCCCAAGCACTGTCACATGCCGAGGGTTAGAAAATGAAGTCGCTAAACACATTCTTAAAGGATGTCATCGTTTAACGATATCTTATCGCATCAAAAGCCGTTGACGTCGATTGGAAAACATCGTGTAACGTTCTGACTTCGTTTGGCAATAATAATATTATAGAATAAATATTATAATTATAATATCACAATTATAATATTATTAAAATGGACGATTGAACTTAGACTGTTCTGATTTTTCATACATCGTTTACTTATAAGGACGCAATACTTAAAGAGTTTTGTTAGTTGCTTTTTAACGACACTGTGTAGTAACATGGATAATTAGCGTCGCCCTCTTTATTTTCCAAAGACTCGGGACTGGCACTGTCAGAGTATGGAAGTGGCTGAGTTAAAAAGATCAAAGAAACGTTGAACCTGTAGGACCATGATTGTGATGATGATGATGATGATGATGATGATGATGATGATGATGATGAGGAGGAGGAGGAGGAGGAGGAGGAGGAGGAGGAGGAGGAGGAGGAGGAGGAGGAGGATACTGGTGAAACGATTGTTAAACGATGTCGTCTTGTCAGATATGGTTGGGTTTGTTACGAAAGAAACGTACTGTTTTACTACTTCTTTTAGCCTACTTATAAGGTGAATATAACATTTGAAGGAGGTGCTTAAGAACTATGTCACTTCTCTTCTTCATCTAGGCCCACTCTGACCTTACACCCGTCTCATCTGACTATCAAACAGTATGCGCATCAAATGAAGAGATTTTCCCAGAGAGCAGACTTTCCGGACCAGCGAAATTATCTCAGGCGATAGAGGTCGTTTCACATCATAGGCTCTGACCTAGCCCCCCCCGTCGGGCTCTGCATGCGCTCCTCGGCCAAGGGAGAGCTCTTGTCCCCCGGGCCCGTTTATGTCTCAAGCAGCGCCGAGCCTTTTCGGTTGTTGGGCCCTCAACCTGGAATGGGCTCCCACTTGAGCTGCGCTTGATGCCTCGCAGCAATTTGCCTGCTTACTGCCGCCTTCTCAAGTCTTCTCTGTTTAGCCGTGGCTGGGCTGGGAGCGCCTCTGAGTAGGTTGCTTGAAGGGACGCTATATAAATGCTCGGAATGAATGAATGAATAGGCTAGCAGAAACAGTTTACGCTTAAGTCTGTCGTACTCTGGCAGTGCCTGTCGAAAGCCTACTGGAAGAAGGAGGGCGAAGCATGTCTCTTTTTATGACACAGTGTCTTAACTTAATAAGCAGCAACTAACCTACCAAACATAACAATTCGTTATATTTCGTGTCATATTATTTTAAGCCAAAGTAATAGTAGCGCCGATCACATCCTCAAGATGTCGTTAAACACAAAAGAGAACTAACATTGTCTAAGCTGTTTTAGACACCTTTGAATCTATTCTGTCCAAATCTATAAGTAACACATTTTCTTTGAAAGGATGTCGTTAACCTTCGCCACATGTTTGGGGGTAAAAATTACCCCCAGGGGTATATTTTCATCTGTAACTTTCTAAAATGTGGGCACCAAAAAGTTTCCTTTGGTGACTTTTCCTATAAATTCCTCCTTGTCAAACTGGAATGAGTGACGTCATACGTTGATGCTTAGTTCTGACGCTGTGACGTCATTTTGGTGAGGTCTTAGAGTGAAATTCATGTCCATATCATTAGTGTCCATACAATGAGGTGTATCTCTGCTTCTACGCAAGGTATCTTGAAGATTATTTTTTGTGTCTAATGTTTTAGGGGTCAGGGAATTCACTCCAGCTACTGACAAATGCGTGACCTTGACGGAAGACCTTGAAATTCAAGGTCACATGATTTTTACATGACCATACCTATCTCTGCTATTATACCTGTTAGAACAACGAAGTTTTTGGTTCCTATGGTTATTTGGTACAAGGAACTCAACAAAATATAAACAAAACACAACTCGAATATGTTATGTTACATCTTATGTTACATCGTTTCACTTCTCATAATTTGTTTATGACTTGTTGCCAGTGTATCTAACTACATTCGGTACAGGTAAATGATTGTGTGGAATGGTTACCACAAACAAATTGACCACACGTGCTGCATCAGTGCTTCGTCTTGGTGTCATTCTTTCGATCGCACATGTGACATCGTCCTCTCTGAGGAGTGATGACTGTGTCGTTCTGTGTTGTCGTAGGAACAGGCAGATTCACGTATTCCAAAGCCCGCTTTATCGATTTTCTGCCGCTTACGCAGGGCGTGCTTCTTCTGCTGTCGATCCATGGAAGACACATACTTTTCCCCATTTCCAATATGAATGCTCTCCTTCTGTCCTTCTGATTAGTGTCTGCAGAATCCACCCATTCAGGATGTTGATGAAACCAAATCACGGATGCGTTATGTGCAGCTATATCCAGAAGGGTGAAGAAAAGTGTCAAGGGCCATCGTCTGGTACAACGTTTCACTGTATATTGTCTGCACATTTTGTCCAAAGTGTCAACTGCACCTTTAGTGCTATTGTAGGTAAGGATGACCTCTGGTTTCTTGTGACATTCGGACGAGATCACATTGTCGTGATGAGCAGTTGACAATAAGGTGACAGCCTTATTTTTCTTTGGCACGTATGACACTATTGTCATCTTGCGAAGAAGCAGAGATACACCTGATGATGGTATGGTCACGTAAAAAAGCATGTGACCTTGAATTTCAAGGTCATCCGTGAAGGTCACGCATTTGGCAGTAGCTGCAATAAATTCCCTGACCCATAAAACATTAAAAACGAAACAAAAATTATCAAATTCCATGCCCAGGAACAGGTATACCTTGGGGGTCATTTGGACCCCCAAGCATAGAAGACGTAGTTTTTTCTCTCGCGTATGGCGAAGGTTAAGTTCTGACAGTGCCAGTCCAAAGTCTGGATAAAGGAGGAGAGCGACGCTAATGGTCTTTGTTACCACACAGCTAGTCGTTAAAAAGGAAACACGCACAAAGGATGTCGTTGCAGTGGAGGAAGGGGAACTTCATGAACATGGTTGCTGTAACCTCTACCATCAGCTTCAACGAAAGGAAAAGGGTAAAGAGAACCAGCTGTAGAAAATCTAAAAAAGATAAACAGCCGAGTTGACATAGCGTCGTCCAACAAAATAACCACCAATACGATTTAGCACAGTAGCGACTATCAACTGATGAATTCGCCATCAAAACATTGGCGCAATAGAAGTCCTTACATTAGATTATACTAGATTAGGATAGGTACAGTCAATTGTCCCTCTTGCAATGTAAAGGAAGCTCAACGCTACCGTTTTGTAGTTGAACGCTGGCAAAGGAAGAATGTCATTAGACACCTTTAAAAAACGCTCTGATTTTGCTATAAATTTGGAAATTTGCGCCTTTAAATCAGTGACTGGGAGGTTCTATACACTGTCGTTGTTTTACAATTATGGAATTATTGCATAACTACATAATAATTACATAAATCCGCCATTACCTCTGGTAGTGCCAGTCCCAAGCCTTGAGAACGGTGGAGGGCAACGCTAATCACCTTTGCCATGACACAGTGTCCGACAATATTCGACATTATGGCGGAGTTGTGTAGTTGTGCAGTTTTGTAATTATTATGTAATTTTATATAAACAGTAACTAACCAAACCAGCATATCATCAACAATGGCCTTTCGGGCCGTCACATGTCAGTTAACTGTAGGAATACGTTCGTTACTAGAAAATAGTGATTTCGTCACCAACAGCCTCCTAGATGTTGCTACACAAGGAATAACTGATATCCATAAACATCTGAAAAACGGTTGCAAATGACATGAGATATTCAGTGTAAACTAACCGAAAACTCACAAAGTAAATATTATTAATTACATTAAGCCTAGGTGTCTAATTTATATTCTACATCTATTTGTTTGATTACAGGCCTAACAAGAGTTCTCATGAAACCAAATCATTACATCATTATGTGGCGACCGCCGCCCCGTACGCTACCTCTCTCTCTGCCTGCTCACGGGACGGCGTCGGCTCCAGCCCACTATCCGTCTGGAGCCGCCCGAGTCACTGCCTTGTCTACTTCAATGTAAAATGGATTTTCTCTATACTCCATATCTACCCAGGGTGACCGTTCCTATCAGAGGAGGCTTAGGATGGGCTGCTTCTCTAAGAGGTAACACTATGCAGCTTTATCTCGGTCAGACTCTGCCTCTTCCACGGTCGCCGGATGGGCAACGTCCTGAGGATGGCCGTCACTCAGAACAGGGTTCGTTCTTTTACTAGCACGAGTCTTTCTCTTCGTGTTTACCTTCTTAGCTACGCGCTTACTCTTCCCTTCTGCCTGATCTGAACTTCGATTTACCATTCTACATCTCGTGACTCTTAAACTCTCGCCAATAATAGGGACACCAAACGTTCTCTAAGCTCCGGGGACCAGGAATACTTATGACAAGTCGCTACATCATTTCGCCCTAGACAATACTTGTAACCACCTCTCTACATCATTTCGCCCTAGACAATACTTGTAACCACCTCTCTACATCATTTCGCCCTAGACAATACTTGTAACCACCTCTCTACATCATTTCGCCCTAGACAATACTTGTAACCACCTCTCTACATCATTTCGCCCTAGACAATACTTGAAACACTTCTCTACTTCAACTCGTCCTATACATTTGTCCATGGGGCAACGCTGTCATGTGTCTCTCTGTTCATTTCCGTGTTTGGCATGCGGCCTCACACGTATATTGTCATGCACCACAATTTACGGAGTAAGTTCCCTTACCCGTCTCTGTGTTGGCAAAGAAAGACCAACACAGCGATATATTCTGCTTCGTAAGAAAAATAAAGACTAGCCTCTGTGCTGGCAAAGAAAAACCAACACAGCGATATATTCTACTTGGAAAGAAGAAGAAAGACACCGATAGGATCTCACAGACTGTGAAGGCAAAAATCGACCAACACAGTAAGAATTCTGCTTCGTAAGATATAAGGTATCAACGGACTCTGAGAGTGAAGGCAAAGAAAGACCAACACGTTATAATTCTGCTTCGAACGAAAGAAACACTGGTAAGGTATCTACGGACTCTGATAGTGAAGGTCCTCTCTCTATAACCTTTACTATCTAAACACAACTTCGTTCCGACCTACGCACGAGGGGGCCCAGCCTCGCACTTCAGTCAGTTCTCAGAGCTGTTTGTTGTGACAAGCATATATTTATCTACTTGGGTACCCGACTACACGAACGTACACGTATCACTTTCTTGGTCTGCGTTGATCTCACTTTGATCTGGATATACGAATATCCAGATTCTCTCGTATCGGTAACTATCTTGGTCTGCGTTGATCTACCCACCTGGGGTTTTCGTACTCCTCACCAAGGGCGTTGACTCGCTGTGTCTCGCGAGTACACCCTTCCCCGGCTTAAGTCTTACACAACCTTTCTTCCCGCTATCCGAATCAATCTGACCCGGGACCTGCCAACAGAGTGGGCCCTTACTCCGCCTCAGGTATCCGTTGATCAAATTTTCCGAATCAGATAGCGAGCGTTACGGTTGTGCCCGGGAGCGCACGGACTCACATGATTTGTTTCTGAATCCTCGGACTCAGCGTCGCCCTCCTCCTTTGTCCATAGGCTTAGGTCTGGCACCACCCGAGGATGCGTTGGTTAGTTGTTGTCTAACGACGCTGTGTCACTACACAGATGATTAACATAGCACTCCTCCTTTATGCATGTTTTGGGATTGACACTACCAGAGGCGGAATTAGGAATATTCATTGATTCATTCATGCTAAGCAAGATGGAGCGCAGCCAAGAACACAGCGAGAAACCAATGCGGTATGAGATCCGCTAAGACACAGGCAGCCGATGCAGCACATCACGTATGTATGCAGAGACAGGAGAGAACTTAGGAAGTCGTCCAATAAAACGAGAAGTTAATAGTCTTGGAGATCGCGATTTAAGTCCATTATTATTATTATATTCGTTTATTGGCACACAAAAAACAGCTGACACACCGCAACTGATTACAGCTAGTTCAAAAGAATAATAGAGATAGAATCAAAATATAAAACTAATATTAACAGGAAGGTTCAACGATGGAATTTAGTGTTAAAAGGGCACACAATTTCACCCTCCCCGATATAGACTCGACGAACTTTATTCCCAGAACGTTATAATTATAAAAACATGTACTAATTAACCCATCCATAAGTAGCCTGTTATTGTTAGCCTACAGCGTGCTGCCTGTTGTTTTCTGAAATAAACGAATATACATATTTAAACACCTCTTTTTAGTTTTACACTCATCTTGTACAAGTAAACGACGCAGAAAAAGCAGTGCGTTTCTGTCACCGTGCATTTTCTTCTTTATTGAACCCAACTATAACTGACAATACTGTGTCGTTTAACAAATGCAACATCATCAAGCTCTTCTTCCTCCTTTTCATCATTATCATAATCATCGTCGTCGTCATCGTTGTCATCCTTGTCAGCTTCTTCACCATCCCCAACGTCGTCATCATCATCGTCATCATCAAACAATGGTCCTGTAGGTTTTCAATACTCTGGCATCGACAGTCCCAAATCTGGGGAGAAATAGGTAATCATCCATGTTACTACACAGTGTCGATAAAAAGCAAGTAACCAAACTTTTAAGTTTGCATCCGCTTCATGAGCAAAAGACGTAGGCTGTGAAAAATCCGACCAGCTCTAGTTCAATCGTCCATTACATAGACCTACTACATTCAGAACTGTGCTCGCTATCAGAACCTGTAAGAATGAACTTATCAGGTTCAGTTTCTTAGCCTCGGCATATGAGAGTGGTTGCCCAGTTCTCTCCCTCACCATCTGATCTTCTCACCTACGGTCAGTGTACTAATTATAGCTGAGCTGCCTAGGGTCACACATGGATAAGCGATCTCTAATTCGACCTGCTATCAGACAACTCTGACCATCTTCCTATAATAACTTGGCTTGACCTTGAATGAGACAATAATTCTCTTACGATAAAGACAATGAACCAAAATTGGCAAGATACATATCAAAAGATTCAGTTACACACTTAAAAAATTCCTTAAGTACTGTTGACTGGACACCAGTCCAAGACTTGTTCTCATATATCAAACAGAAGAATCTCCTTTATGCACTACAACATGGCTTTCAACCGGCTCATTCAACTTCGATGTCTTTGCTGGACATTCAGGACAAAATCTCAGAGGCAATGGGTAATAACGAATATTCCTTGGGCATCTTTTTAGATCTTGCCAAAGCTTTTGAAACCGTGGACCACAGAATCCTCCTAGCAAAATTAGAACACTACGGTATCAGGAATTGAGCACTTGACTGGTTTAGGAGCTATTTAACTGATCGCCAACAACAGGTCCTATGTAATATCTGTCTGTCCAAACGCCTACCCGTTAGTTATGGTGTTCCCCAAGGTTCCATACTAGCTAGGGCCCCTCTTGTTTATTATATATATCAATGATCTTCCTAATTCTACGTCACTGCTACACTTTATCCTATTTGCTGACGACATAGATGTCTTCCTGTCTAATTCCTCATAATGAGCAACTTTTTAGAACTGCAAATATTGAACTAAAATCAGTGAGCGACTGGTTTAGGGCCAATGAGCTCTCCTTAAATTTCTCCAAATCAAACCTAATCCTATTTAGATCAAATAAAAAACAACCTGCACTAACTCCTAATGACTTGATCATTGATGATAAAACTATCCCCCAGGTCACTTCAACCAAATTTCTCGGAGTATACATCGACCAGCATTTGAAATGAAAAGTCCACATTGAGGAAATTAATAAAAAAATCACTAAAAATATCGATATACTAAAAGGAATCTCACATGTAATACCCTCTCATATATTACTTAACCTGTACTTCACCCTTATTTACCCCTATTTAACCTACTGTAACATTATTTGGACCTCCACATACATTACTAACTTAAACAGCCTCATACTTTCCCCCAAAAAAGCAATACGTGTTGTAACTAAATCCCCTGTAAATTCACACACTAAACCTCTATTTGCTCAATATAACTTGTTAAACATTATTCAACTCAGATTCATACAGACTTGTGAATTCATGTACAAGTACCATAACAATCTCCTTCCTCCCTCATTCTCTTTCTATTTTAACCAAGTTCCACATAATATTTGTAGGAGATCCAAGCATGACTATAGAAGTATATATGCTAGAACGAACACTAGGAAAATGTCTATTAGGTTCCAGGGACCGCTGTCGTGGAACAGTCTTCCGTTCAGTATCAGATCTTCGCCATGTCACAGTCACTTCAGGTACTCGTTACGTGCGCATGCAGCAGAGTTCAGAGTTCATAGTTTAGTTTTTTTAGTTAAGATGTAGTTCATAGTTTAGTTTTTTTAGTTAAGGTATAGTTTAGAATAACTCCAGCTTTTTAATATATATGTTATACCAATGTTTCCACACCGTCAATTTTTTCATGATACATTCAAGAACTGTATGTAGCTGCATTGATTGATTGATCCAAATCGTTGCTCTCAACTTACATTGATTCCGCCATCGATTACCCTCCTACTCCTGAACAAAAGGCTCCCTCTCAGCGGGACTTAGTCCCTTTCGGGTGCCTATTGTTCCCAGTGACAACAGCACGCAACTAGGACCTAAAAATACCTGTTATCAATACTCCTATTCCTACGTTACGTTATTATTTTGTTTCTTCACTATACTACATTTGATTGCTTGATTTGTCTTGTTTTGTTGTTTGTTGTTTGGAATCAATAAAAATGAATTGAATTGAATGGATTACTACTATTTACTACTTTCGGGAAGATGCGAAGCCTAGACACCTTTAAATGATCAGGTGGCATATCCCAGTATGACTGCTTTACAAAATTTATACATGATCAAAACTGTGAGAATACGTAGCATTGCTGTCGAATAAATAATTTATTCAGGCTGTGCAAGCTACAACTCGATGCTAAAAATATTTTTTAGGAGACACTAGATATAATTATTTGTTTTCTCGGCATTTATTCAATTTATATTTGAACCAATGGTTGTAAAGAGTGAAAGCAGCTGATCTACTCAGTTTGGCAACGACAGGCACAACGAAACGGCTTCATCCATAGCGCCCTTGTATTTGAAGGGTGAATGCACGATAACAATGACTCATTGTAAAATATTTATCCATTCCGGTAGGCCTACTACCAAGCAACAATATAATAACATACCAATGTGTTTCTGTCTCTTATAGTGCACAGTCTGGGTAGGGAAGACCGGGGTTGAATGCAACAGAGGTTGGTTGCAACAATATCGCTAGTTAAGCGCTAAATAATAGCAGCGTAAAATCAAATCATCTGCCTTGTAAAGATTATATTTTAGGTCAACGTTACTTAATTTCTTGGCGGGCAGTTGACTAGAACTACTGAAAAATGAAAAAATAATTTTTCGGACATCAAAAGTAAATTTTGCGATTTTGTGGTTTTTCGTAATGTAGCTCAATGCTTTGAAGCAATTTAGTGCTGTTTGGTGCCATAAGTTGGACAAGGACTTGGGCTTCAAAATGCATTTAGACGTTTTATTTAAAACCAACGCTGTCGATAAAAATTTTCTATAACAATGTCTATGCATTGCTTCGGGGTTGGTTGCAACATTTTAATCGGGGTTGGTTGCAACATGTTGCAACCAACCCCCATGCATTTATTTCAGTTAATCGTGTTCAATATAGACCTGCTCGTCACAATTAGCGCAATCACAGACACTTGAACAAAGCAGCATTAGATGGAGGAACTCGCCGACAGAGCAGTTACAGCTTCTAAAAAACAAAAAACCGTACCAGAAGCAAAAGAACCCTAGATAAGTCCCAGTGAACCAAAGAGAGTGACTAAGACAGACAGTGAGGAATCTGACAGTGATAGAAATGATGACGATGATGGAAAACGTTTTTGTGTAGGCCTACGAGATGGGTCATCTGACAATGTCGATTATCTTGATGAAACACGGTCTGTGGAAGATGATGATTACTCTGTACGTCATGATAGTTTAAAACAAGGTGACTACGTAATGGTCAAACTTCAAGGACTTAAAAAATACAGCTCATATTGTGGCTCGTATGACCGACAATTCATCGTCGGATGATTTAGAAACGGAGGTCACATATTTTGCCACAAAATCGACTAGGCGTTCATTTGATGATAAAGAAACTGTTCGATTTGTAATTCCGTAAATTTCAAGAACATATCCGTTTCCAATAGAGGATAATAAGGAAGAAACTGCCTAGTCCGTTAATAATGGCACTAAGCGAGTCAGTACGCAGATAACATTCTGATTTTCCTTTTCTGGTTACAATTATTTGATGGCTTGAAAAGCTCTGCAACTTTTAATGAAATCCTGAACATTATAAGCCTAGATAGGTAGAAATAGCCTGCTATGGGAGCTATAGGCCTATCGAGTATATATCGGACATTTTACAAAACGATTATTGCAGCAAAACAGTTTAATATCTTGATTGATGCTTTTGATTAGATTTAATTTTGATTTTCTTCCATTTATTACATTCTTATAAGTAGGCAAGCCTCGGTAAGCCCTGGGCAATGCAGCTTCAGTTGAATAATTATACTATTTTCAATACTGTTGCAACCTTCCCCCAGGGTCGTTGCAACCAACCCCGGCCCGGGGTTGGTTGCAACTACTGGAAGCGCTCTCTTCAGATAGCTATTGTGGTTACATCCTTGGTCACTGAGATCGTCACTATGGCTTGTTTTGGAGCTGAGATATAAAGGATATATATGGGCTAAAATGGTTGTAGGTTGTTCCAAAAATAAAAAAAATGGCACACGAAAATATGAAAACTGTTGCAACCAACCCCGGTCTCCCCTATTTAATTAAGATTAAACCTACTATGAAATTCAGCGTCACCGGGATGAACGCATCTACGTGTGCTTTACTGCTTAATCAGAGTTGAATCAGTGCTTTGCTAAGACTGTAGCCTACTCGCAAAATTACTTGAATGATTATAAAATCTCTAGTGCATTGCAACGTAGACTTCTGATTTCCTACTGTAGTCACTGCAACAAGAGTGAATTTGACACCTCTTATGGTACAATATAAACTCTTTGTTAACGTAATGAGCACAAGGAATTATGACGTCATTATTTTGGCCGACCTAGTCTACTAGGTAAGGTTACAAATCTACTTTTTACAAATTAATAATTCATGTTAATCGTTGATGATCAATCAGTTTTCACAATTTGAATTGCTTTCCCTTTCAGTAGAATGTTCTCTTGTAATAACTACCAGTGTCAGGTTTCACAACTCCCAGACCAAAATTAATATTGTGGTTTTGCATAGGGGCCTATGCGTTGTTCGTTTAGTTCGTCAATATCAGTAAACGAGGATAATCTCCATAAATATCTTGGGTAAACGTGTAGTTTAGCGTCGTAAATTATTCGCCCATTGTAGCATTTTTATTTTTCATCAATCCGACTTCTATTTAGCAAGAATTAGTTTCGTCAACCCAGCTTGTTTTCGAACAACGCTGAAACCCATGCAATGGTGGATAATTTACGACGCTAAACTACACGTTTACCGGTAAACCCGTAGTTGGTTATCCCGTAGTTTAGGTTGGTAAATTATTTTATATCGTCAAATTTAAATGGAAACTGGATTGGTGAAAAAAATGGTTTCCCTAAATGAAAGTGGGATTGATGAAACTATTTATGTATTTAAATAGAAGTTCGATTGGTGGAAATAATTTGTAATGTACATTTAGGTCCTAAATAGAAGCTGGATTGATGAAACTTGGTTTTCGATGCAGTAGAAGCTGGATTGAAGAAAATAATAATTTTCGTAAGTAGAAGCTGGACCTATGAGAATAGTTCTTTGCCTAAATAAAAGTTCCATTGATGAACAAAAATGTTGGTTAAATAGAAGTTGGGTCTTTTTTCATGAAATGGAAGCTGGATTGATTAAAAAATATTATTCAGGAAATGGAAGCGGGATTGATGATAGTTATTATGGACATAGGTAGACTGCTTTCTTACCAACATGAAGTACGGCATTGAAGACATTAGAATAATTTACCAACCTAAACTACAGGATAACCCGTTTACCATTATTATCTTGTCCATATTCTAAAATTTCAGCGCATGTTACATCCTCTACAATATATCGCTATCAACTCGGTAAGACTAGGTAGGCCTATTTACAAAGTATGCATGTGAGGTTATTTTGCATAAGTATTTCAGGAAAAAGATTGATGGTGAAGTCATGACAGTTGATTCTTTAGACCAGCGATTCCCAATCTGTTCTATGCCCCATACCCCTGGGAAATATTTGACCAATGTTCGCCCCTACAAATGTATCACAGTGGAAGACGCATACAAGAAATTGTTACAGAAACTTGTGCTTGCATGCCTTAGGCTAGCCTTAGAGGCTTAGAATGTTACACGGAAATAAACTTCCAAGCTTACCGTCTTACCACTGTATTGTCAATGCATTCTTATAATTGATACTTCTGTAATCCTCCGAATGGCGGTCCCAAATTAAAATTGTTCTTTTTCAGTGCTATTTTCGTACAGGGCACACCACTAAGCATGGTACCAGCGTAAATCCCGCGAGAAATATGTAACGTATTAAACTAAAATAATGGAAGCTTGATTGACAAGAATAATTGTTTAAATGCAAGCTGGATTGACTAAAATAATTGTTTGCCTAAATGGAATCTGGTTTCACTAGAACAATTGCATAAATGGAAGCTGGGTTGATGAAAATAGTTTACCGTGAATCTACAAGTTGGATTAGTCAGAATAATTCTTTGCTTAAATGGAAGTGGGATTGATGAAAAGAATTCTTGCTAAATCCGAAGTCGGATTGATGCAAAGATAACCTGTAGTTGAAATGGATACATTTTACTAGTTATTTCAATTGAGCGCCGGTAACGATTGCCGATATATATATATAGATATATATATATATATATATATATATATATATATATATATTATTTACAAGAATAAAGTTTAAATGGATGCTGGACTTGAATTTAATTGTATGTATATATATATATGTAGGCCCACTATATATATATATATGCATATTAGGGCGTGTCTTATTTTTCAACTTTTGCATTTCTTAAAGTCTCACCCCTAAACTTGTTACTTTGGTCAAATTAATAATTGTACACAGTTTTAGTCAATTTGCTTCAATATTTAGGGGTTGCTCAACAAAGTTTAATTTCTTGGGGTAGGCCTATGCATGTGTTTGGGTCTCCAACACGAACTACACAATAAAATAGGAGTTAAATATTAAATTTTGATTTCTTCTTGCTTCTACCTATTTATTCTTTGTATTTTACTTACCTGTTTTTTTTGTTCAACATTATTAATGATAATAATATGATTAATATTAATAATAATAATAACAATAATAATTATTATAATTCGTAGAAAGTCGATAAATCGAAGCAACAATTCAGAAGCACTTAATTAGTGTTATACTTACCTCCAATCCTCCATACTTGCTTACAAGGAGCTGTTGGTGGACTCACAACACCTGCAAGCTGTGAACAGAGGTCACGAGTTAACGATATGATACCCGCTTATAGCTGCAGTCATCGATCGAACCAAACTGAGCGACAGAAAGGCTATACAATTATCTGTATTAGCAACAGTTGCACACAATCTTGGCCATAATGTCCAGGAGTTAATATCAACGATTCGTCGATTCACAGAGCTACAGAGCACAGCACTATCCAGCTCAAATTGCTTCACATTGCTTCACAGCCTAAAGTTCTAAGAGTTTCAAGGAAATATCTCTCTGTCGGTCTACTGGGATGGTAAACTCCTGAGAGACCTCACTGGGAAGGAGGTTGTTGATCAATTGCAAGTAATAGTTGCGGGATCTGGAGTGAACCAGTTTCTCGGTGTTATTAAATTGACTTCCAGTACTGGTGAAGCTCTGGGACCCGTTGCAGCCTGTTTGATAAAAATTGGGGCCTTGTCGATGTGTTGGGGCTTCCATAACCGCACAATCCCTCCGGCACATGGCTTGATGAGAAAAAATTTCATCATTAGAATGATAATATGGTATCTCTGATTAAGGATAATAATTTATGTGTAATTTTAGACTATTTTACTGTCTTGATCAGCTCTATTGATGATGTCTGTACACCAAAATGCGGATAGCAATTGGTCAATAAAAGAATATTCTTATTTTAATGGATCTGGAAAAGTAAACTTTCGGAATCGATATCAATTTGGCGGAAAAAATCGAGACAACAGTGGGGCATACACTCATGGCCATACTTTAATTTAGTCCACCGCCTCGTCATTCCCGTCTAGTAGTGCATGTAGTGCGAGATGGGCATCGTAGCGTTTTGAGATTTAAGTATGTGTGGGGTTTTCGTGTCGATAGTCCGAAGGTTCGATTGTCCGACAGTTAGATAATCCGAAGGTTCTATTGTCCGACATTAATCCGACATAATAGCGCTCTAAATTATTCGCCCATTGTAGCATATAGTTTGAGCATCAATCCAACTTCTATTACATAATGATTTTTTTCATCAAGCCACCTTACACTTGTACTACAAAATAGTTTTATCAATTCCACTATGATTTTTTCATCATTCGCGCTTCCACTTACACTATAAAATTCTACTTACACTATAACATTTTTCTTCATTCCAACTTCTATTTAAGCAAGGAGTATTTTCATCCAAGTTCCATTTAAGTAAAAGTTATTTGCATCAATCCGACTTTTATTTAAACAAGCATTCTTTTCATCAGTCCCACTTCTGCAACTTTCGCGGACTATCGACCTGTCACCTTGTAGGGATAGTAGAAGTTCACGGCAAAAAGTTCAAAATTCACCGTAGTATTTTGTTAAAACAATGGGCGAAAATCACTGCAAATTTTTGTCAAATTCACGGCATGAAGTCACGATTTTATTTGCTAAGGTCTGACCAAACACTACGCAAATAACAAAAGAAACGAAGCGTTCGCTATATTTTGTATAAATCTCAGTGTAAACGTCCTGCATCAAATCACGTGTGTGTTGACTTAGAAGTAATCAATCAATCAATCAATCAATCAGCCGTTTATTGACTTCAACAACAGCACAAGACTTCCAGGAAATAATTAACAATCAGTTATTTTCAAAGTTAATCTGCTGATGCCGTCAACAGGACATCCCTAAAGGATAAAATAATCCGCCATTTGAGGGCTGCCCCTTTTCCACGTTACATTTACAGATGGCTAAACGATTTTTATGATCAATATGATTATAGAAAATTTAACAATGTTGTGGCTAAATCATAGCGAAAACAACTAAATAACAACAACTCATTGCAGTACAAAATTTAAAGCAATAAAACGAAACAGATTATAGTGTCCATAGCATAGAACGAGAATGCGCATATTACGAATATTAAGATTTTTATAAATTGACGAATATTGACGAATATTAAAACTGGCCAACGAATATTAAGAATATTATTTTTTTTAGTTCTTTTAATTCTTAAATATTCAAAATCCGGGATTAATTTTTTTAAGCATTGCCAAAAATATGCATAAGAACGGGCACATATTACAGTTACTCAGCCAAGTACAGACCTATGTGGTGGGTAAAATCATATTTGATTATATTGAGCGGTGTAGCTAGGCCTACATGTAGGTATTTTGGCGCAAATACCAGCATTTTGAAATTATAATGTCGGCCAACGACTATGACTCAGGTTCCATCCCCTTTCCGTCCAAGATTAATCCACTGAGTTGAAGGATCTTGCTACATGTATCCGCCAGCCGACCGGGGAATCTCAAGTAGCGACTTAACGCGTCATTGAAATGCTGGCGTAAACAACATCTTCAAATAATATAGAATTACTGGTGGAGGGATTTCAGATTTGAGAACGAGAGAGAAAGAGAGAGAGAGAGCAGAGACAGACAGAGACAGACAGAGACAGACAGAAAGAGGCAGACAGAGAGACAGAGACAGACACAGACAGAGACATACAGAGACAGAGACAGAGGGGCGGCAAGATTTGGGTAGTTGGGTAGGAACTGGGAAGCCTAGCTGAGCACTAAGTATAGCACTTCAAAACCACCGAACATGTTCTTAATTAGTAGTCTTAAACAAAGCAAAAACTGCGATATCAACGAATATTTACGAATATTAAAAACCTAATATTCACGAATATTTACGAATATTAAAGCCTGAAGTCACGAATTCTCGTTCTATGGTCCACAGTTGTAGCATAACAATCTCAGGTACAGGTACAATTTATCGAGTCATTCTTTTATGTGTTCACGAGATAATGTTTCAGTTCAGCTTTAAATTGAGCCATGTGCAATAAATTTTATTCAATTGGGAGGAAGAGCATCCCAAAATCAGTAACGCGGATCCATTCATCGACGCGGTGTCGCTGTGTAATGTCGCGCTAGGTGTCATAGTCAACGTTCGGCACACATACACTATAGGGCCTAGTTAGTTTCTGCAATAGTAGACCTACATTACATGTAGCGCTAAGTTTTCATCTGTAAAACCTTTGCGCTAAGGCGTAACATGTCATTTCCGAAAGTTGTGTTGCATTAATCTCACAAAAATGAATCGCATTTCACCGCCTTTGGCGAAATTTACGACATTCACAGCAAATAGGCCTACCGAAAATGACGGAATTCACAGCTTACGTAACTTTCTGGATTTCTACAATACCTAAGAATGCAGCAGAAAGATACGGGCTTGGATATCGTTTCTATCGTTTGGAAACTTATATTCACGATCATGCAACCACTAGTGATTCAGCCATACAGGCTAGTGGTGGCCTAGTAAACTTAGGCTAAGAGGCTGCATTGCATCAAACTGCTCGAATTTGTTGCAGATGTCTTTATACGTTTTTTATATTACGACTGCGATCTTTTTTGCAGGTTAACAATGTGAATACATAAATGCAAGAGAAAGGTTTTACATTTCAACTAAATGTTAAATGAGCTTCATATTGAAAACTACAAACAACGTGCAAGGCTGACCAATAACTTTAATCCACAGAGCTTAATCCACAAAGCTTACAAGCTTTTCAGTGTTTTCAACTCTGGCTTTCTGTAAAAATCAGAGAATTCATAATAATTAATCATGTCAAGAAGCATTTCTTCCAAGAAATCATTTGGATATTCCATCGGAAACACAAGACAAGATAGAAAGTTCCCAACGATGTCATTTATCATTTGTGGTGGATAGTCATACGAAGGAAAACAAGAAAAGTTCTTCCAAAGCAAAAAGATACGAATGCAAGTTTTGCAAAAAAATATTTACGTGCAGCGATACCTTACAGAAGCACAGGAGAATCCATACTGGAGAAAAAGCACACCTTTGTATGGTATGTGAGAAAACATTCGCATGCTCATCGAGTCTGAAAGCACACACTAGAACACATACTGGGAAGAAACCATTTCAGTGTGAAGTATGTGAACAAATATTTTCTCTTTCTTGCAATCTACAGACCCATATTAGAATCCATACTGGAGAAAGACCCTTTCAATGCCACGTATGTCAAAAGCGTTTTTCACAATCTTCAAATCTAACACATCATGCAAGAATCCATAGTGGAGAGAGACCTTACCAATGCCAAATATGTCAAAAACGTTTTCCCCAATCTTCATATCTAAGACGTCATACAAGAATTCATAAAGAAGGGAAGTCATACCAATGCCAACCATGTAAAAAACCTTTCTCTTGGCGTTCCAGTCTAACATATCATGCAAGAATCCATACTGGAGAGAGACCTTACCAATGCCAAACATGTCAACAGAGTTTTTCCCAATCTTCCCATCTAACAGTTCATGCAAGAATTCATTCCGGAGAGAAATGTTACCTATGCCAAATATGTCAAAAACGTTTTTCACAATCTTCCCATCTGACAATTCATGCAAGAATTCATACCGGAGAGAAGTCTTACCAATGCCTAGTATGTCAAAAACGTTTCACTAATACTTCGCATCTAACACATCATGCAAGAATCCACACTGGAGAGATGCCTTACCAATGCCAAATATGTCAAAAGCGTTTTTCCACATGTTCCTATCTAGCACGTCATGCAAGAATTCACACCGGGCTGAAACCATTCAAATGCCATTTATGTGAGTTTAAAACTAAGTATGAGGGTCATCTAAAGATTCATATGAGAACACATACTGGAGAGAAACCATACCTTTGTCAGGTATGTCAGAAAACATTCTCTAAGTCTTCAGGTCTGATAAATCATAAAAATCCACTCTGAAGATAAACCATTTATGTGTATTCTTTGTAATAGAACATTTTCCACTTCTTCAAACCTACAAAGTCATGTTAAAATCCATACTGGAGAGAGGCCATACCAATGTCAGATATGTAAACATAGTTTTTACACATCTGCTGAACTGCGAGATCATGTTCGAACCCATACTGGAGAAAAACCACATCAATGCAAGACATGTCAAAAACGGTTTATCCGATCTTGTAGTCTAAAACGTCATGCAATAATTCATACTGGAGAGAAACCATACCACTGCAAATTATGTGAATTTAAAACTAATACTAAAGGTAGTCTAACGATTCACTCGAGAACACATACTGGAGAGAAACCATACCTTTGCCGGGTGTGTCAGAAAGTATTCTCATGCACTTCAAGACTGAGACGTCATGAAAAAACCCACTCTGTGTCCGGCTTAAGTTTGTAACAGCATTTTCAAAAGTCTACAGTCTGCAAAATTACGTTGCAAGCCATACTTAAGAAATCCATACAAATTCCAGTTATATCAAAGAACACTCTCAGGCGATTATTTAAGGTAGGTCAAGAACATTTTTGCAGTTCATCATAAATGAACCCTAAACGGCGAGAAATCATCTGCGAGGTTTATAAAAACATTGACGCATTCGTTGAGTCTACAAAGAAACAAAAGTCTCAACAATAAATTACCTGAAATATTTCACGTTCTTGACGTTCAACAACAAAAGTTGGTGAACAAAGAAGAAACATTGTAGCGTGGAGCTACACGTTATATATGATGACACGCACGACCGAATTCATGCATATCAGTTTTGTATTCAAAGTAAAAGCTTTAGTAGGCCTACCATTCAACTGGGTATTCCTGTAGGACTGGACGTATTGAAGGACGCTGCTTTTATTTTGCGTTTTTGAATATTTGGTTCATTTTAGGTAGAAGTATGATGTTTCTAGTGTCTAAGTTAGGCACCTTAACGCTATCGAACTATTTGTGTAATTGCTCTGCTAGCATACATTTAATGATCTACCTTGGTTTTTTGTGTTGTTTTCACTCAATCTAAGTTTTACATTATAGTCGTACTCCAACGTTGTTACTGTTCCGTAACGGGAATCACAGAGTAATTGCAACGATTATTTAACCCTCAGGCTACCAAGCTTTTTTGTAACACTGACTACCAAGGGGGGTGGTTACCACCCCCCCCTGGATTTCGTGTTTGGTTTCACATATCATAACTTGTAATATAGCAATGGATTCAGCATTCATTTCTGCACAGAATGGTATATTTAGTTGTACATTATGTGAATGCACTTCGAAATTACATCACTTTTAACAACGGAACCCCCTTAATTAGCGATATTTTATATTATTGCGTACATTTTGTACTTTTTGGATAAAAAAATATAAGATTATGTGTGTTTTGAAACTGATCTATGTCACATACATCCCTATACATAATAATTAATATATGTATAAATATACATACATACATATATATCCAAATTATCCATACATATATATCGGTTTACGTTGTAATGCTGTATTCAGCCATTTTCACACAGATTACGCGTATTTTTATTTATTTTGATCACTTCCGGTATTCAAAAGACAAAAGTGTAAGTATGCAAATGAAGCCCTCACATTCCCTCTAAAGAATGGTATATTTGTTTCTCTTCCAGGAAGACAAATGAATACGCTACAGACAAAAAACTAAGATGGGGAGTCCTTCCATTCAGCCATTTTTCACGAATATTACGCGTATTATTATTTATTTTGAACACTTCCGGTCATCAAAAACAAATTAATCAGTATGAAAAAATAGCACTGCATGTCCTCTATGCAACGGCATAATTTATTTCTCTTCAAAAATAAATTATGAATACGTTATAATCGAAAAACATGAAAAATGTGTGAAAGTGAAACCTATTTTCATACATTTTAATTTATTTTGAGCACTTCCGGTTGTCTCAGGTCAACTCAGTGACCACAGAAATGTAGCCCCACATTCCCTCTATAGAATGGTATAATTTGTGTCTCTTAATGTTAAATGACGGATAAGATATAGTCGAAAATCTATGGGGGGTATCCACCCCCCCTTCCCTGGTACCTCGGGTATATTGGGTATAACTTTTGAACGCTGTGAGATATCATCTCACATTTTACCTCAAAACGTGTAAATGAACCCCCTACAGCTACCTAAAGGTCAAATTTTGATTCCATACGGAAAAAGTTTGAGATGAAAAAACCTAGGGGGGGCAACCACCCCCCTTGGTAAGCCTGAGGGTTAAGACATTATCAGTGCTGATGGCAACGATGATTTTACGATTGAAATGTCTTAGAAAATAAAGTTTGTTCGATCTCTATTTGTTATAGTAATCCAGTAGCAACTTAGAAATGTTACATTCATGTACAGCTGAGGTGGCAGATAGATTCCTCAGTGAATTTGTCCCCAACATTATATATAGTGAATAGTGAAAGGTCGAAACATTTTGTTGCTGAATTAATTTACTTGGGTTTAAGTTCTATTTTGCTTCGATGGTTCTACATTCGTATCGGTCCGATTATACAGTTACAACACTGCGAACAATAATCGTGCCTAAATATATATTTTTCAAAGCGCGTGGTGGACGACCGAGTCCTCGCCGGTATATGCGAGCCCAGAGACAAAGAGTCGGAAGGACGGACGATGAAGGACATCGACGCTCGGAGATGGTGTCTCGCTAAAAACACCGAGAGGAAGGCAACGGGAAACCACCTCTCTAATTTCCCAAGAAACACTTACAATGACGACAAAAAGAATGGCGTCATTGGAAGTTGGAACCTGCCGAAGGGCAGAGAACCTAAAGAAGAAATATATCTATTTTTTTTCTTTTATGGAACTACCATCAACAAGTAGAAGTCACGTCACCAGATTTGGGGCATTACATCAGATATTGCCACAATCAATGCAAGTGTGGTGCAAGCTTCTGGTTTGAGCCAACTTCGTATGCTGTTTGTATGCTCCGGTCTGCAGACAATTCACCGTCTAAATCACCGGAACAAGTATGCCGACGATACATATTTAATCATTGGTTCCTCACAAGTGCATACCGCTTTTGAGGAATTTGAACATATCTCGAATTGGGCCAGTGCCAACAATCGCTTTAACGACGAGCTGTGCATTGGTAGGCTATCCCAGTCACTTTTAGTATACACTCTGGTCGATATTGTGTTCATTCAGCTTGTTTTGTCATTATTTTCCTTGATCACATTCTGGCGTAAACCTTAAAACTTTTCTCTTTCAACCTGCACAACCACCGCAGCCTGGCTTCTGTTTCCTTGGTCTATTGGATGTCGACTAAGGGTATGCGGGTATTATACCCGTAGACGCGGGTTTACCCGTTCCCGACCGTACCCGTGGGTCGAGTACGGATCGGGTAGACATTTCACGGGTAGGCTCGGGTGCGGGTAGAAGCATTACGGGTACTGGCAAACACGGTTTTACCCGTACCGAACTGAGTTTTGGGGTTACATGTAATTGTGAGTCTTGCACCTTCAAAGCCTTACTATTGTGGCGAACTCCCGTTCTTCGGTTCGCCTGGTGCGCCTCCGCCTGCCTTCTAGTGGTCACGCTTGGACGCGTTGAATCTATCATTATAGATGCTCCGTGGTGGACGTCATTTCAGAGCGTTGCCATTGGGTCCTGAACTCGCGCGGCGGACGCCAATTGGCCCATTATTGGCGCCAACCGCTCCTGCCATTTTTAGTCTATAAGAACTGACGCGTGGTGCTGCTTGGCAGTCGCGCAAAATACTCTCGAGACTGAACACGTCGTCCTACTGCACATTGCCGTTGTGTGATTTGACCGCCAAAAGGTGCTGAATTGGTGATTTGGTTGATCGTCACGTTGTGAATGAGGTTTCGGGTTGAGTCCCTCATCGCCGCCTTCTCTTCGAAGTTAATTACCAATTGTTGGGTTAGTGCTGCGTATAATATTATCGTTTATGTGTGATTTGATGTGTTTTGAATCTAGCGATTGTCTTCAGTTTTCCCAATCGAACAAATTCAGTAATCTGTTTGGTTAGATTTCGAATCTGTAACCTTTGCCTGAAGGACTGTATGTTTGTAAATGATATGTGCTCGGATAATTACTTGTAATGGACCTTTTAATTCGAATTTTACATGAATACATTAGAAAATATCAATGTCTGAGTCAATTGCTATCGAACGGAAAGTTACTGAATTTTAAGTGTCCTTCTTCAACAACTGATAGAGCGCCAAACAGAGCAGGCTAGTCAATTAAACCATGTCGTAGGCTACCTACAAAATTAGCGGCAGTTAATAACTACAGAAGGTACTTGTCGGTTAATTCACCCCATTTCCTTTTTCCAATGGTAATGTGTTGCCGACGTAAAATTAATTCACCCCATCAAACCGGTGTCGAAAACACAGCACGGTGGTCTAGAAAGAGATCTTTTTATTATAACTATTGTGATTGGTATTGAAAAAGATCTTTTAATTAGTACTATTGTGATTAGAGCGAAGTTCACAAACATTTCTAGACTATGCAGATGGGTTTACTTCCAAACCAAACTAAGCTGGTGGCCAAAAGACAGCAATGTCTTGCAGGATGGTATCGAAAGCGTTAAACTGACGAAGTTTGACTCGATTGGGCCACATAAATTCGCACATGTACGAATCGAGCATGTGACGGTGCGTTCCGTTATGACGCTTGTTCCGTTCCTTTGCTGCCTTCCAGGACCTCTCAATTCTTTGTGTGTTTGCTCCTGTGTTCGGGTCAACAAAGTTAAGGGAGTGATTAACCGTTTGGTGTGTCATGCCTGGAAGTCTTCCAATTGCGTTGTATGCACGCCATTGATCCGACATTACTATTGTGCCCGGACGAATGTTTGCTGCAATAAACGGAATCAGTGTCGCCGCTGTTCTGTCTGGAACTGTGAACATGAAAGAATCACCGGTCTCACGACAAATCCCACCGAATACCCACTGCTGGGGAAGTACACGACCAATTTCATTCTTCCGGCGTGTGAACATGCTTTCATCTATTTCCACGGTAGTATTTGGTCCGCCAACAATAACAGGATTGTTAATCAGTGTATTGGCACAGACGTCGCGAAGGTAGTTGTTCCAATCTATCGCTGTTTCCTTTGCTATTTCCAACTCAGATTCACAGAAAGATATGCTCGTCATCTCTTTACACCAACAGTAAATGAAAATGACTATTTGCCTGTACGTAAGACGAGACCCCTCTAACCACGTGCCTCGGCGAACAGGAATGTCTTCGAGACAGTTAATTTGACGGCATCTCCATCGATCCTGGCGATCGGTCAGGTTCAAAGTCATGACGTGGTTCTTTGAACAAAGGCGAACATTATGTACAATCCCACGCTGTTGGAGAAATTCGAAACTACTTCTTTTATCGTGAACAAACGCTGACAACTGCAATAAATTCATGGCGTCCTAAAAATGGATGGACTTGTACGGATATGACGCCAGGACTAGGACGGTGCTTAAAAGGAAAGAAACTCGTAAAAATTTATTCCGCGGCATGAACAGGCAAGGTAGACGCAATAATGAAATGGGGTGAATTAACCGACAAGTACCCTACAGAAATTCTGTCTGTAGAGGGTTCGAATCCTGCAGTGACAACGCACTTAGCAAAACCTTAAGAGGAAGGAGCGGACAAAGATAACGGCCTGGTACTCGGAGCCTGCTCGGATTCAGTAGATAGCCCGCCCGCCAAATTGACTAGTGACACTCTGCCCCGGCGCAGCGCCAGGTTAATGTTGAAAGCGCCTGTATCTTATGCCTTGCCTGCGACAACAAGGACTAGGAGCTCAGATGTAAAACCCAGGTCTATGTCGGGTTCAATTCCTGCAAGGGTTACTCCGGACTTCCCTCTACAGCAGCGCTACTGCCCCTCAGAGAAAGGGCAGGACGCGACATGTATGTATGTAGGACCTATGTAATGTATGTATGTATGTACGTACGTACGCCAATATGTATGTATGTATGTATGTATGCATGTATGTATGTATGTATGTATGTATGTATGTATGTATGTATGTTTGTATGTATGTATGTATGCATGTATGTATGTATATATGTGTGTATGTATGTATGGTTGTATGTTTGTATGTATGTATTCATGTTTGCATGTATATATGTGTGTATGTGTGTATGATTAGCGGTTGGAATATAATACGTTAAGTTAGACAGGTGAATATATATAAGTAACGTAGGTTAACGTAGGGTGGGTATGGCAAGTTACGAAAAAGGTATGGTAATGTAGAGTGATTATTAACGTAAGACAACGACCGTCAGTGGCAGATTTATGATAGGAATAGACGAGACCATGTGTTGATGGTAAACACCTTTTTAACGGAGTCACCTGATTCTATAATTATAAAGGTAGCCTACTCCTCCGTTGTTAAATTCGGATTTTTGAGGAAAGAAACGATAACACTTTTCGATGTTAGACACGTTAAATATTTATTTGTCAATAAAGATTATATAAGTTTTAACTCCGCCACTGCTCGTACTATGGCAGTGCCAGTCCCAAGCTTTGATGAAGGTGGAGGGCGAAGTGAATGATCTTTGTTATCACATAGTACACGTCGTTAAGCTGAAACTACTACAAAAGTCTTGCACACTGTCCGTTTTATTACATAGGTTTTGGAAGTGTAATGTAAACTATAGATTAGAAATCATTATAAGGCACGAATATTCTTCATCAGCAGAAAATACTTCCAGTCGATTTCATAAGAAAAGATAACTTTCACATGGTTCCGGCAGAAAGCAAAGGCGTACGATAATAGCACATACACGAACACACACACATACACGAAAACAAACAACCAGCCTCTATTTATTTCAAATTTAATTATGTTTGCAATGCACAACTCTCCGTTGCTCAAAGCCTCTCGGTTAAACAAAGCAATCCATCTGCTTCTTAAATCGAAAGATTGATCAAATAAACTCACATGCTCCGTGGTGTAACGAAGGGGGGACAGAGGGAGACAACCGCCCCCGGGCGCAGCACAAGTGGGCCTGAAATTAGCTTTCAGTGGTACACAGTACTATGACAAGAACGATTAAAAGCCAACAAGAAAAATAAAAAGGGGCGCAGTCACCAACTCTTGCCCCTGGGCGCTGAAACCCTTCGTTACGCCACTGCACATGCTAAAACTCTCAGTGCTAATTTTCCAACATTGTTCTAACACCTATGTCGGACACACGGACGGATCCAGATATTCCACACAGCTGGTCAAGGTCGTATTTATTGAAGACAATTCCCATTGTTTGGCTGTCTCCAAAAATCAGACAGGCGTTTATCCGGTAACATACTTGGTATGAAAACCTTGCGATTGGGTAGTGACTTAAGCTCGAAAGCAAACGGTCCGTCAACAAACGAGGTAATTAATAATGGTTAATGCTAAACAACAGCAGCTTATATATTATATATGACGTCATGTAAAAGGAAATTACCCTCGGCAGACTGTTTCACCAGAAAAGCACTCTCTCTCCCTTTTGTTATTGACGTCCACAGTTTAACGGCAGCGGATGACTACGTAGGCCGTTTCCGCCGTATTGACGTCAACGGCTGCTGAAGCTTATACATAACTTCAAAGAATTCTATTAAAAAGGTGTTTTTCATCAACCATTATTTTAAGGTCTTTTTTAAAGTAAACTTAAGTGTAAAGAAGGATTTATATAACGTCAGCGAATTCTATCATACAGGTGTTTAGCATCAACTATCATCAACGGCATCGTTTACTATAGGAGATATCTTATGATTATTTTAATTAATAAGCGACAAAGATCTCGGTTAATTCACCTTTGTCCGAAGATGTCAAACTTTTTATCCTCTACTCTTGGTAGAAATCTATTTTGTCACTCTAAACTATTTTCATCTTAGGCCTATATATAAATTTATATCTTATAAATTTATATCTCCCTAAACCAGACGATCTCAGTTGTCAAACGGAGATACCAGAAGCAGAAACGTCTTTAGTTGTCATTCTGAAGATACCATTGTCTGTGGCCACATCGAAAGAAAGTAGGCCTACATACGTGACTAAGGAATCGGCTGTCTAGTCTACTAGGCGCCAACTCAGCTTCGCCTAATTAACTTGACGGCGCGCCATAGTCTGGGCGTTCATATATAAACGTTGTGAATTGCGTTATTACCGTTATACAGAGCTTCTCAAGTCGTCTTTTACGTAGAATTTGCCTCATATATCGAATATAGCCTATAACTGCGGTTGTTGTTCTGGAGGGAGAAACGATGAACGGAAGGATGCGGAACGGAATTCGGGTTTTTTTGTCCGCTGAGATGATCTTCATAATGGTCATTCAGGGAATTCTTCCCGTGATTTCTTCGCTGTCAGAAGCCAATGGTAAACAGACAAGGGTTCAACGTCAGATTAAGTGCTATCGGTTTGGGTAAATTTCAATCATAGGGAATCATTTTGTTTCAGGCTGTTCCTGTGTAGGTGTTTGTTGTTGTATTCTATTGCTTTGTATTGTTTTCAAACTTTTATAAAGCGCCTCTAGTAGGGTGAATAGTTCAGAGGTGCTCCCAGTTCGCATGGCCATGAGAGCAGATGTAGGTTTTCAGAAAAGCAAATTAGGAAGAAAATTACCAGCTAGAATTTGAGAACGAGTAAATGGAGACCGCGCCTTCCAAAGAGAGGGACCAATTAAAGGCAAAGGACAGACATTGAGCCATAGCTCTTCTAGTATGAGGAACTAGAAGATCAAGTCTGTTTGAAGAGCATAGTGGACGATGTGAGGATACTATTATCAGGGTGGAGTATTACATCAGCTAGGGCAAGACTCCATTGTGCCTTGAAGACCAGAATTTGGATTTTGAATTTAATGCGTGCAGAGAGAGGAAGCCAGTGCAGTTGTTCAGACACGAAAGGAGAAATATGAGAGTACCGTGGAAGACGTGGTATCAGTCAAGCGACCGCATTATAGGACCGTCTGCAGCGGTGAAAGACGAACTTTGGGCGTATGTTGTATTTCTATTATTTATAAGTTTGCATGCAAATTTTAAGTGCATATCGAACGCCTACAGCCTTGAAAGTAACCTCAGCACAGATTCTTCCGATCTGACTGTACAATACCACGATCGAACAGAATGGTTTTCAGCCGCTTGCGAAATTGAGGCATAAGAAAGGAGAGGAAGCTCATTGTGTAGATTGCATTAAGCCTGTTCCGGAATAAAAAGCCGACAATGGTTAAGCTTCCATGTTGCATATTATATCCAAGTACGGGACAGAGGTACAACCAGATGACCTTGTGTTGCGATTGAACAGAAGTGTTGGAAAGGAAAGAATAATGCAGAATAAATACAAATGTTGTCAATATTAAAAAAATAAACAGAGTCACCTCTGTCAATAAAAAAACATGTTTCTGAAACGGATGTTTGAGTTGAACAATCCATAGTAGATGATGGTCTGCTTTATTCTGTTTCATTTGGTTCTGATTCGTTCTGATAGAGGAAGTTTCCTACTTGCCTGAAACTGTCTTAGTCTCTGTATTTGAGGTTCTGATTTCGAGCCGAATAGAATGGATTAACTCTAGACAACCCCTCTGACCTGACGCAGCGCTCGTGTATAGGCTGCTGCCATGCGCTAAGCTTTGGAGTGGCGAGATCACACAGCCGTTGTTGTTGCTGCCATTACTAGTTTGTTCTCGTTTATCTCAGACCAGTCAATGAGACACATTTACAATTTCTAACACTCAAACCGGTTAAAGGTAGGTCGTAACTTTGACATAGAAGTTCATAGGAAAGAGGATTTTGTCGGCGTAACTGGAGGATTAATTACGCTTTGAGAAGAAAGGGAACTATTTTCACATCCTGCATAGAGACAGGTGACGTCACCGAGGCAGCCAGCTTAACAGAGCAAAGGCACATTACATCGGCACATGACTTCAGCTCAAGATCGAGCGCCTTTAGATTTCGCTCAGAACTGACAATAGAGAAAACAGTGCGGCTCCTTGTTCCATAACCGTGAGTTCCTTAGGTTTGACAACCTGACTCAGAAATGCTTCCTTGCCACGTTGCTATACAAATAAACAAAGTTTCCCCTTGATCTGGCTATTTTAGCTCCTGATTTCCTCCCTTCGACTAACCCTAACTCTTCCTCCCCTTTGTTTTCCTTATATACAATAACTTCTCTCACTCAATTCTTGGTTTGCATATACAATTTTGTTTGTTTGTTTGTTTGAATGTATTAAGCTTGCCATGTACACTACTGTGCGTTTGCTAGTGCTTCTCATTAAATAACATACATACTTACTTACTTTACAATTTTGGTGTTTACGATTACTCACTTCTCATTGGTATCATTAATGGAGATTTACACATTCTACGTTATGGCTCAAAATCATCTGGTCATGAAGAGCCATACAGAGATCCATACAATGTCATGTCGGCATATTTCGTTTCATAACTCTGAGCAAAGCATCCTGTTTAAAATCCGTCTAATAGATCACAAGCTCACACTCAAGTTATCCGACCCTATTTCGCTGGTCCTAACTGGGCCATAAAATTTGTCTAGTAAATACGACATTCGATCAACTGATGCTCTGACTTGGTTTGTCCGCATTGGAACATAATAAAGATAATTAGCGTCGCCCTCCTCTCTAACCAGGCATGTGATTCACATTACCAGCGTATGGCAGCGGTTGGGTTCGTAGTAAAACGTATTTAGCCCGGTCACCAACCGTTTACTGAACGATCCATTCCGCGAATCTGTTAGTCGTGATACCCAACCATGGTATCGGGGAGCAGTCTAAGCGCACAAGTGTGTGCAGTGAGCGTCCAGAATGTTATCCCCCGGATGTTTATTTGACACTGGTGATACTTAGTATCAGTAGGGGTTGAGAGATAAAGTCTCCGTAATTACACGACTTCTGCTATTGGCCTATCTATTCATCTTCTACGCGCGAATAGATGAATTCATTGGTAACTATGTAGTGTAAAAAGAAATTTGGATGGCGTCATTCAAGTCTCTCTCTCTCTCTCCTCTCTCTGTCTCTCTGTCTCTCTCTGTCTCTCTCTCTCTCTCTGTCTCTCTGTCTCTCTGTCTCTGTCTCTGTCTCTGTCTCTCTCTCTCTCTCTCTCTGTCTGTCTCTCTCTCTCTCTCTCTCTCTCTCTCTCTCACTCTCTCTCTCTCACTCTCTGCAGCCTAAAATTAATGATATTGGCGTTTGTTAAGAGTTTATCCTAGGGCAAATGATGCTCGAACGTACGGAGAAGGTCGACGCTATCGCATACACGCAGAACCATAACAACAGATTTTCTTCCGGCTTGTTTAGTATATTTAACGTGAATGTATGCGACACGACATATATATACCCATAATATAATAATAATATATATTAGGGCGCCCGTTAAAAATGAACTTCTGAATTTCTTCTGTGGTACCCTCCCATTTTGTTGTCTATCATGAGAGAAGTTCATGGTAATTTTTTTAGAATTTTGGATGCATGTTTAAAGGTCGCTCAACACCTGTAAAGTTAACAAATTACTAACCGACAGTATGTTATTCTCACTTATTTCGCAGTTATTTATAACTGAAGTTTCTCTGATACAACATCAACAAAGTAATGTCAAATGTTTATCAGGACTATACTTTTAATAAAATATATAACACGGTTGATGCAGCAGTCTTTTTGAAAAGCTAATCACTAGTCATCAGTGACCTTATAGTTGTCCTATTCTAATACTGTGCAACATCATCGCCGACAAGAAGCAACTTCTGGCTCTGTGGCTTGAGACAACAAGCAGCAGATAATTGTTTCTGTTCTTCACTTGTTGTAATGGAGCTGTTGTAGTCCTACATCAGTTTCACAGTTCCCTCTGCTCGGTCATTTACTACTGCCAAACTGTTGGCATAATTATTTCTTGTTTAGCTGGAAATCTTTAAAGGTCTGCAACCTGTCTGAATGCGAGGAAGTCAGCATTCAACCCAAGTGTGTGTTTGGATAACATGGTACTGTTTGTGACAAAGTCGTCAAGTTCCCGTTCAGGAATGGTACCGGTACATGTACTTGGCTTCATCTGGATTTGTTTGGGTGGTTAATCAGTGTCTTGTTTCTTTAAAGTGCTGGTCTTCTTTTGGTGTTGCTATTGCTAGTCAGGCCCAGATGATGGACCAAACCAGTGTTTGAACACATCTCTGACTACAATTTCTTGGACATGGTGTCGACTTGTGAGGTACAACAGATTCTTGCCTGGTCAGTATCACACCACAATCTCCACTTCGTATGCCAGTATTGGAAGCTGCAGTGTCGAAGAACATGGCCCTGACCTGACTATCCCTTATTCTTGCACCATTGTAATAACAGCATTGCTTTAGCTGCTTCACCCGTACCATTTGGAAGCTTCGGCACACCGAGAAGCAGCTACAAATGCAAACCTGATACCAAGACTGGTAACTGGTCAACCTGCTCACTATCTGTAATATCCGGCAACATCTTGCCGTCCAAGGGCACAACTAGAGGTAAGGACGGATCAAAAGTGACTTTTCCAGCTTGGGCCTATGTTCATGAAACTTTAGTCTCGCTTTTCTGATTGACTCAGGACTGACAGTGAAGCTAGAAATGCCGTGTCCAAGGCTTCTTGCAGTCTCAGCCAGAATAGCAGCTGCAGTATGGTTGCTGACATTGGCTCGATCAAGTGCAGCACTTAACTCTCTTATGACAATAGGCACAGAAGCCCGTTTGGTAATTCTTGGAGAGCAGCGTTGTTCTAAATTAGACTCAACTTCAGCTGCCATACCGGTTAATTTAATTCTTCTTCTGAAGTCAATTCATCATATGCCGAACTGTGATATTCTCTCTTTTTCTTTCTTTTCCTTTACTTCTGAGATATTCCTCATGCTTCAGTCTCTTTACCTTTCTATACTCCGTTCTAGCTAATGTTGTGTACACGCTACCCTCATAGCCTATGCATGGCCCGCAATGGTCGTCTAAGAAAACCCTGTATTCAGCAATGGTAATCATTGAAATGGCATCTGCAAGTGCTACATCAAACAGTTTTTGCATTAATCATACCAAATAAATTAATAAATCAGTATGTAACAAGTATAATGGTCAAACAAATGCAGTAGACAACGAATCTCGGATAGGTATGAAAGATCGCTATATTGCAGAAATTTTATTCGTGTTGAGCTACCAGTAAACGTTAACATAAAATTCTGAAATTTTGCACTGTTGTTTTACTTAATAGGTGTAACAACTTCAGGGGGTACCACATAAAAAATTATGAACTTAAAATTTTTGCATTGGTCTAACGGGCACCCTAATATATATACACCCATTATATTATATGTGCATATATATATATATATATATATATATATATATATATATATATATATATATATATATATATATATACAATTTCAGATTGTAAACACAAGTGTATGTCGTTATACGCATGTGTCCATGTGAGATGAAGTTGGGTAAGTTTCATGTAGGAGGAAGTAGGCTAAGAACACAACTGGTCTTGTGGTTGTATCATATTCATCATCATCATCATCATCATCATCATCATCATCATCAGCAGCAGCAGCAGCAGCAACAACATCGTCATCATCGACATCATCGTAATTATAGACACTGTTATCATCAAGATTTTCCTCATCGTCATCATTATCGTCGCCGTCATCATTGTTGTCATCGTCATCGTCATCATCATCATCATCATCATCATCATCATCATCATCATCATCATCATCATCATCATCATCATCATTATCATCAACATTATCAGCAGCAACAGCATCTTCATCGACATCATCGTAATGATCGACACTGTTATCATCAAGATTTTCCTCATCGTCATCATTGTCGTCATCGTCATCGTCGTCGTCGTCGTCAACATAGTCATAAAACAAAATTTCAGAGATTAATAGATTCTGGTTTAAGTAATGAGAATGGGATCTTATTCAATTGATAGTCTATATTGCAAGCATTGAACTACTTGATTGGCATGGAATATTCAGAGAACTTTAATGCTAATAAACTAATCAATTTACTAATATTATGTTCAATTTGATTAAGCTTATTCTAAGAATGTGGCATAACAGCGAACTGCTATTCGGGCTGTTTGATTAAAAGTAGCGAATGTTATGATCAAACACTTGTACACGCTACAATCACATCATTGACATTATCGTCATCATCATCGTCGTCGTCATCATGGTCATCATAATCTTCGTCATCATTTTTATCATTACATAGCTAACATCATCGTCGTCGTCATGATCATCATCACAGTCATCGTTGTCATCAAATTCCAGTCTGTGAAGAGCAATGAATGAATGAATTTATTGAAATTGAACAAAGACATGTTCATCAACTTAGAAGAATGCAACTTCAGGGCGTAGCTAACTGTAGATGTGAAAATGATATTGCACGTCGTAGATCCTGAAGTGAACGTGTCGTTTACTGCCTTTGCATGCGAGAGAAGTGAGTTGACGATCAGGTGCAAAGAGAATGAACGAATCCACATTGAATACGCCAACTACGGTCGTCTAAATAGCGATATTTGCAACATTGCTGGACATAACGGAGATACGAATTGCTCTTCGAACAACTCCCGGTCAATCGTACAAAGTCTGTAAGTCTTTCTTGTTTCGTTCATTTGTTCCTGAAATTTCAGTTAATTTCTGAGAACACTGCAGATAGTCTTAACTCTATTGAGAATGCTACTGAGTCAACATCCATCCTTTACAAAATGCCAGTGTTATTGATCCAAGACTTGGTACGGGGAAGCAAGTGTTCGCTGGATAACAGCCGTTTATTGTGCTCACCGTCGTTTCTGGCAGTGGTTTTGCTCTAATGGTTGTGTGGATAGTAACAATGCTGATGATTTGATAATATTACTGATCTAATTCTTCGACCCCTCTACCACTTCGCTTCGTCCTCTTCGATTCTCTGATCGGTTTTATACCTTTGTTCGCCGTGTCAGAGCCGCAATGGCTCAATCCAAATCACTCTCCAGCATAGGCCACTTTCTATTGAACGGACTTCCCACCATCAGGTTCGCTCCTTCATCCTTTCTGGTAGCGTTTCTTCGTCTTTCTCTCAGCTCACATCCTGCCTTTTCTGTCGGGGTCTGTCGCACTGGGTGCACTTCTGAAAGGCTCGAGCTGTGAGAAGACCTTTAGAAATGGCAAAACACGTTACAGTACAATTGATGACTGCTCATCTTAATCGACAATGGTGATAAGCGTAATTGCAATCTCGAACTCTTTCCCTAAAACGCTCTACTTAAATGTTATCTCGATTAATTCGTTTGTCCCTGTCAATATTGAGTTCTTCGTATTTTTTTCAATCCATTTTACCTCTTGCTTTTTCTTATGTCCTCAGTTCTCAGATGGAAGAGTCCTTTACAGGTGTGGCCTTCCCGAACCTGCAAGTAGGATTATTTTCTTGTTTTGAGGATTTGCAATAGCCATGACCATCGTCGCGGTGTTGGACCGCCGCTTTTTATTTAAAAATTGCTTTACTATTCTCCTGTTGTTTTGTGGCAAAGACACAAACCGGATCTGCTATTTCGAGTAAAATAGAAAACAGTGCGTGCGTGTGTTTGTGTGCGTGTATGTGTATGTTAGTGTGTGGCTGGAACTGTATAACGCACATGCTGGATCTTTCTCAGGCGTCATATTTTGGCCTTTTCTGTGTAAAGTTGAATAATGTGAATATATTCACTTCTGTCTGCTTGTCTGTCTGTTTGTTTGTTTGTTTGTTTGTCTGTCCTGTTTTGATCATCTTTACTATCGTCAGCTGCGCACATTGACAGGTGTTCTGGAAAGTCAAACTGTGCCGTTAATGCATCCAACAACGTTTTCGGTGATCCATGGCGTGGCACTCTCAAATATCTCGGAGTGATACATCAGTGTTACTCAGGTAATTAATGAACTAACAAACGCGATTTGGCTACAGCGCAATTAGACTAAGTTGTTGGTTTTATGTGGATTTGGGCGAAGATTAGATCATTATGTTGTAGTTTATATCGTGATGGGTGCTATGTGAATCGCATAGGGTGGGGCTTAGATAGAGAACCGGGTGGAGTTCATATAGCAATAGGTATGGTATGACTTATAAGTCTTAGATCAACAGGTTGTAGTTTAGATTGTAATGTTTACGGATATACTACAAATTAAACATGTATTTGTATTTTCATATATTAATGTATTCGTTCAAAGTATTTACTTAGCGCTTCTACTCGGATTGCCTGAGATATCCACATTGATTTAGTTTAATTATATAATTTGATAGCCACCATAAAATGAAAAACAAAATAATAAACATATAAAACTGATTGCAAATCGTATCTAACAACTTGTGTATATTTCCCTTTAGTAGGCCTCTGCACATATTCGATTTCTATTTTATCATAAATTAATTGAATTACTGTATTTGAATATTTAAATATTCATTATTAATTAATTATGAGAGTTTCTTTAAATCAGTTAATTAGTTAATAATTTCATATGTGCGTGTATAAATATAGAGTCTATGCACAATGGTTGCTGCTGGCAAAGCTACCAAAAGGATCTCAGACCAGTTTCTTCAAAATTTCTATCTGTTAAATTGTTTGACTTAGTCTGTTCTGCGCATTGTGCGGTCGGATGTAACGTAACTGGTAGTGGAAAGTGTGGTAGCTGTGATTTGGGGTTTGGACTGACGGCAATCGGTTCCTGTGATGGTATGTGTAATTTGCTTCTTACCTGCAATCGTAAATATTACTATTAATTAGCCTACTGATGACACTGGCAAACTGTTCGTATATTGCAATTTTACAGCAATAGATATAATTTCTCATTAATAGTACTAGGTATATTTTTTAGAGCATTCTAAACATTCTGATTTTAGAACATTGAATATATTCTCATTTGAAAATATTACGGATGTTCTGATTATATAAAATTAGACAATAATTTCTCCAAGAAGGTTAAGGGAGGATTTTAGCAAATCGCATGTAATTTAAACAGTGGCAGGGTGGCTTCATCAGATTCTTAATGATAACAAAATGCCCCTAACTTTTCACGATAAAGAATTTGACATTCATGTATGCTTCCCAAAGGTTTTGTTATATAAAGGTCTAGCCTATTTCCCCTACTTTTCAAGATAATTTGACGCATAATACCAACGAAATTTATTAAATAGACCTAATGAATGTTTTCTGTGTAGCTTGTTCTGCAAACTGCTCGGGTGGTTGTAATGCCACAGGGGCTGGTAAATGCGATCAGTGTGATCAGGGATTTGTACTCACTGCAAACGGATCTTGTGGACGTATGTATGATTCTACATGTATATTGCGATTAAAAATACTTGATTAACATTTTATTGTTACATACATACATACACATACATACATACATACATACATACATACATACATACATACATACATACATACATACATACTAGGGTGTTTTTAATGTACATGTGAAATTTTCAACTCAAACTATCGGTTAGGCTGGTACTCTATCGTTTAGGCTGGTACTCTATCGGTTTCGCTGGCACTCTATCGGTTAGGCTTGTACTCTATCGGTTTGGCCTGTACTCTATCGGTTTGGCTTGTACTCTATCGGTTTGGCTTGTACTCTATCGGTTTGGCTTGTACTCTATCGGTTTGGCTTGTACTCTATCGGTTTGGCTTGTACTCTATCGGTTTGGCTTGTACTCTATCGGTTTGGCTTGTACTCTATCGGTTTGGCTTGTACTCTATCGGTTAGGCTGGTACTCTATCGGTTAGGCTGGTACTCTATCGGTTTGGCTTGTACTCTATCGGTTTGGCTTGTACTCTATCGGTTTGGCTTGTACTCTATCGGTTTGGCTTGTACTCTATCGGTTTGGCTTGTACTCTATCGGTTTGGCTTGTACTCTATCGGTTTGGCTTGTACTCTATCGGTTTGGCTTGTACTCTATCGGTTTGGCTTGTACTCTATCGGTTTGGCTTGTAACTCTATTGGTTTGGCTTGTACTCTATCGGTTTGGCTTGTACTCTATCGGTTTGGCTTGTACTCTATCGGTTTGGCTTGTACTCTATCGGTTTGGCTTGTACTCTATCGGTTTGGCTTGTACTCTATCGGTTTGGCTTGTACTCTATCGGTTTGGCTTGTACTCTATCGGTTTGGCTTGTACTCTATCGGTTTGGCTTGTACTCTATCGGTTTGGCTTGTACTCTATCGGTTTGGCTTGTACTCTATCGGTTTGGCTTGTACTCTATTGGTTTTGGCTTGTACTCTATCGGTTTGGCTTGTACTCTATTGGTTTGGCTTGTACTCTATCGGTTTGGCTTGTACTCTATCGGTTTGGCTTGTACTCTATCGGTTTGGCTTGTACTCTATCGGTTTGGCTTGTACTCTATTGGTTTGGCTTGGCTCGGTACTCTATCGGTTTGTTTGGCTGTACTCTATCGGTTTGGCTTGTACTCTATCGGTTTGGCTTGTACTCTATCGGTTTGGCTTGTACTCTATCGGTTTGGCTTGTACTCTATCGGTTTGGCTTGTACTCTATCGGTTTGGCTTGTACTCTATCGGTTTGGCTTGTACTCTATCGGTTTGGCTTGTACTCTATCGGTTTGGCTTGTACTCTATCGGTTTGGCTTGTACTCTATCGGTTTGGCTTGTACTCTATCGGTTTGGGCTTGTACTCTATCGGTTTGGCTTGTACTCTATCGGTTTGGCTTGTACTCTATCGGTTTGGCTTGTACTCTATCGGTTTGGCTTGTACTCTATCGGTTTTGGCTTGTACTCTATCGGTTTGGCTTGTACTCTATCGGTTTGGCTTGTACTCTATCGGTTTGGCTATTGTACTCTATCGGTTTGGCTTGTACTCTATCGGTTTGGCTTGTACTCTATCGGTTTGGCTTGTACTCTATCGGTTTGGCTTGTACTCTATCGGTTTGGCTTGTACTCTATCGGTTTGGCTTGTACTCTATCGGTTTGGCTTGTACTCTATTGGTTTGGCTTGTACTCTATCGGTTTGGCTTGTACTCTATCGGTTTGGCTTGTACTCTATCGGTTTGGCTTGTACTCTATCGGTTTTGGCTTGTACTCTATCGGTTTGGCTTGTACTCTATCGGTTTGGCTTGTACTCTATCGGTTTGGCTTGTACTCTATCGGGTTTGGCTTGTACTCTATCGGTTTGGCTTGTACTCTATCGGTTTGGCTTGTACTCTATCGGTTTGGCTTGTACTCTATTGGTTTGGCTTGTACTCTATCGGTTTGGCTTGTACTCTATCGGTTTGGCTTGTACTCTATCGGTTTGGCTTGTACTCTATCGGTTTGGCTTGTACTCTATCGGTTTGGCTTGTACTCTATCGGTTTGGCTTGTACTCTATCGGTTTGGCTTGTACTCTATCGGTTTGGCTTGTACTCTATCGGTTTGGCTTGTACTCTATCGGTTTGGCTTGTACTCTATCGGTTTGGCTTGTACTCTATCGGTTTGGCTTGTACTCTATCGGTTTGGCTTGTACTCTATCGGTTTGGCTTGTACTCTATCGGTTTGGCTTGTACTCTATCGGTTTGGCTTGTACTCTATCGGTTTGGCTTGTACTCTATCGGTTTGGCTTGTACTCTATCGGTTTGGCTTGTACTCTATCGGTTTGGCTTGTACTCTATCGGTTTGGCTTGTACTCTATCGGTTTGGCTTGTACTCTATCGGTTTGGCTTGTACTCTATCGGTTTGGCTTGTACTCTATCGGTTTGGCTTGTACTCTATCGGTTTGGCTTGTACTCTATCGGTTTGGCTTGTACTCTATCGGTTTGGCTTGTACTCTATCGGTTTGGCTGGTACTCTATCGGTTAGGCTGGTACTCTATCGGTTTGGCTTGTACTCTATCGGTTTGGCTTGTACTCTATCGGTTTGGCTTGTACTCTATCGGTTTGGCTTGTACTCTATCGGTTTGGCTTGTACTCTATCGGTTTGGCTTGTACTCTATCGGTTTGGCTTGTACTCTATCGGTTTGGCTTGTACTCTATCGGTTTTGGCTGTGTACTCTATCGGTTTGGCTGGCTGGTACTCTATCGGTTTAGGCTGGTACTCTATCGGTTTGGCTTGTACTCTATCGGTTTGGCTTGTACTCTATCGGTTTGGCTTGTACTCTATCGGTTTGGCTTGTACTCTATCGGTTTGGCTTGTACTCTATCGGTTTGGCTTGTACTCTATCGGTTTGGCTTGTACTCTATCGGTTTGGCTTGTACTCTATCGGTTTGGCTTGTACTCTATCGGTTTGGCTTGTACTCTATCGGTTTTGGCTTGTACTCTATCGGTTTGGCTTGTACTCTATCGGTTTGGCTTGTACTCTATCGGTTTGGCTTGTACTCTATCGGTTTGGCTTGTACTCTATCGGTTTGGCTTGTACTCTATCGGTTTGGCTTGTACTCTATCGGTTTGGCTTGTACTCTATCGGTTTGGCTTGTACTCTATCGGTTTGGCTTGTACTCTATCGGTTTGGCTTGTACTCTATCGGTTTGGCTTGTACTCTATCGGTTTGGCTTGTACTACTCTATTGGTTTGGCTTGTACTCTATCGGTTTGGCTTGTACTCTATCGGTTTGGCTTGTACTCTATCGGTTTGGCTTGTACTCTATCGGTTTGGCTTGTACTCTATCGGTTTGGCTTGTACTCTATCGGTTTGGCTTGTACTCTATCGGTTTGGCTTGTACTCTATCGGTTTGGCTTGTACTCTATCGGTTTGGCTTGTACTCTATCGGTTTGGGCTTGTACTCTATCGGTTTGGCTTGTACTCTATCGGTTTGGCTTGTACTCTATCGGTTTGGCTTGTACTCTATCGGTTTGGCTTGTACTCTATCGGTTTGGCTTGTACTCTATCGGTTTGGTACTCTATCGGTTTGGCTTGTACTCTATCGGTTTGGCTTGTACTCTATCGGTTTGGCTTGTACTCTATCGGTTTGGCTTGTACTCTATCGGTTTGGCTTGTACTCTATCGGTTTGGCTTGTACTCTATTGGTTTGGCTTGTACTCTATCGGTTTGGCTTGTACTCTATCGGTTTTGGCTTGTACTCTATCGGTTTGGCTTGTACTCTATCGGTTTGGCTTGTACTCTATCGGTTTGGCTTGTACTCTATCGGTTTGGCTTGTACTCTATCGGTTTGGCTTGTACTCTATCGGTTTGGCTTGTACTCTATCGGTTTGGCTTGTACTCTATCGGTTTGGCTTGTACTCTATCGGTTTGGCTTGTACTCTATCGGTTTGGCTTGTACTCTATCGGTTTGGCTTGTACTCTATCGGTTTGGCTTGTACTCTATCGGTTTGGCTTGTACTCTATCGGTTTGGCTTGTACTCTATTGGTTTGGCTTGTACTCTATCGGTTTGGCTTGTACTCTATCGGTTTGGCTTGTACTCTATCGGTTTGGCTTGTACTCTATCGGTTTGGCTTGTACTCTATCGGTTTGGCTTGTACTCTATCGGTTTGGCTTGTACTCTATCGGTTTGGCTTGTACTCTATTGGTTTGGCTTGTACTCTATCGGTTTGGCTTGTACTCTATTGGTTTGGCTTGTACTCTATCGGTTTGGCTTGTACTCTATTGGTTTGGCTTGTACTCTATCGGTTTGGCTTGTACTCTATTGGTTTGGCTTGTACTCTATCGGTTTGGCTTGTACTCTATCGGTTTGGCTTGTACTCTATCGGTTTGGCTTGTACTCTATCGGTTTGGCTTGTACTCTATCGGTTTGGCTTGTACTCTATCGGTTTGGCTTGTACTCTATCGGTTTGGCTTGTACTCTATCGGTTTGGCTTGTACTCTATCGGTTTGGCTTGTACTCTATTGGTTTGGCTTGTACTCTATCGGTTTGGCTTGTACTCTATCGGTTTGGCTTGTACTCTATCGGTTTGGCTTGTACTCTATCGGTTTGGCTTGTACTCTATCGGTTTGGCTTGTACTCTATCGGTTTGGCTTGTACTCTATCGGTTTGGCTTGTACTCTATCGGTTTGGCTTGTACTCTATCGGTTTGGCTTGTACTCTATCGGTTTGGCTTGTACTCTATTCGGTTTGGCTTGTACTCTATCGGTTTGGCTTGTACTCTATCGGTTTGGCTTGTACTCTATCGGTTTGGCTTGTACTCTATCGGTTTGGCTTGTACTCTATCGGTTTGGCTTGTACTCTATCGGTTTGGCTTGTACTCTATCGGTTTGGCTTGTACTCTATCGGTTTGGCTTGTACTCTATCGGTTTGGCTTGTACTCTATCGGTTTGGCTTGTACTCTATCGGTTTGGCTTGTACTCTATCGGTTTGGCTTGTACTCTATCGGTTGGCTTGTACTCTATCGGTTTGGCTTGTACTCTATCGGTTTGGCTTGTACTCTATCGGTTTGGCTTGTACTCTATCGGTTTGGCTTGTACTCTATCGGTTTGGCTTGTACTCTATCGGTTTGGCTTGTACTCTATCGGTTTGGCTTGTACTCTATCGGTTTGGCTTGTACTCTATCGGTTTGGCTTGTACTCTATCGGTTTGGCTTGTACTCTATCGGTTTGGCTTGTACTCTATCGGTTTGGCTTGTACTCTATCGGTTTGGCTTGTACTCTATCGGTTTGGCTTGTACTCTATCGGTTTGGCTTGTACTTATTGGCTTGTACTCTATCGGTTTGGCTTGTACTCTATCGGTTTTGGCTTGTACTCTATCGGTTTGGCTTGTACTCTATCGGTTTGGCTTGTACTCTATCGGTTTGGCTTGTACTCTATCGGTTTGGCTTGTACTCTATCGGTTTGGCTTGTACTCTATCGGTTTGGCTTGTACTCTATCGGTTTTGGCTTGTACTCTATCGGTTTGGCTTGTACTCTATCGGTTTGGCTTGTACTCTATCGGTTTGGCTTGTACTCTATCGGTTTGGCTTGTACTCTATCGGTTTGGCTTGTACTCTATCGGTTTGGCTTGTACTCTATCGGTTGGCTTGTACTCTATCGGTTTGGCTTGTACTCTATCGGTTTGGCTTGTACTCTATCGGTTTGGCTTGTACTCTATCGGTTTGGCTTGTACTCTATCGGTTTGGCTTGTACTCTATCGGTTTGGCTTGTACTCTATCGGTTTGGCTTGTACTCTATCGGTTTGGCTTGTACTCTATCGGTTTGGCTTGTACTCTATCGGTTTGGCTTGTACTCTATCGGTTTGGCTTGTACTCTATCGGTTTGGCTTGTACTCTATCGGTTTGGCTTGTACTCTATCGGTTTGGCTTGTACTCTATCGGTTTGGCTTGTACTCTATCGGTTTTGGCTTGTACTCTATCGGTTTGGCTTGTACTCTATCGGTTTGGCTTGTACTCTATCGGTTTGGCTTGTACTCTATCGGTTTGGCTTGTACTCTATCGGTTTGGCTTGTACTCTATCGGTTTGGCTTGTACTCTATCGGTTTGGCTTGTACTCTATCGGTTTGGCTTGTACTCTATCGGTTTGGCTTGTACTCTATTGGTTTGGCTTGTACTCTATCGGTTTGGCTTGTACTCTATCGGTTTGGCTTGTACTCTATCGGTTTGGCTTGTACTCTATCGGTTTGGCTTGTACTCTATCGGTTTGGCTGGCTGTACTCTATCGGTTTGGCTTGTACTCTATCGGTTTGGCTTGTACTCTATCGGTTTGGCTTGTACTCTATCGGTTTGGCTTGTACTCTATCGGTTTGGCTTGTACTCTATCGGTTTGGCTTGTACTCTATCGGTTTGGCTTGTACTCTATCGGTTTGGCTTGTACTCTATCGGTTTGGCTTGTACTCTATCGGTTTGGCTTGTACTCTATCGGTTTGGCTTGTACTCTATCGGTTTGGCTTGTACTCTATCGGTTTGGCTTGTACTCTATCGGTTTGGCTTGTACTCTATCGGTTTGGCTTGTACTCTATCGGTTTGGCTTGTACTCTATCGGTTTGGCTTGTACTCTATCGGTTTGGCTTGTACTCTATCGGTTTGGCTTGTACTCTATCGGTTTGGCTTGTACTCTATCGGTTTGGCTTGTACTCTATCGGTTTGGCTTGTACTCTATCGGTTTGGCTTGTACTCTATCGGTTTGGCTTGTACTCTATCGGTTTGGCTTGTACTCTATCGGTTTGGCTTGTACTCTATCGGTTTGGCTTGTACTCTATCGGTTTGGCTTGTACTCTATCGGTTTGGCTTGTACTCTATCGGTTTGGCTTGTACTCTATCGGTTTGGCTTGTACTCTATCGGTTTGGCTTGTACTCTATCGGTTTGGCTTGTACTCTATCGGTTTGGCTTGTACTCTATCGGTTTGGCTTGTACTCTATCGGTTTGGCTTGTACTCTATCGGTTTGGCTTGTACTCTATCGGTTTGGCTTGTACTCTATCGGTTTGGCTTGTACTCTATCGGTTTGGCTTGTACTCTATCGGTTTGGCTTGTACTCTATCGGTTTGGCTTGTACTCTATCGGTTTGGCTTGTACTCTATCGGTTTGGCTTGTACTCTATGGTTTGGGCTTGTACTCTATCGGTTTGGCTTGTACTCTATCGGTTTGGCTTGTACTCTATTGGTTTGGCTTGTACTCTATCGGTTTGGCTTGTACTCTATCGGTTTGGCTTGTACTCTATCGGTTTGGCTTGTACTCTATCGGTTTGGCTTGTACTCTATTGGTTTGGCTTGTACTCTATCGGTTTGGCTTGTACTCTATCGGTTTGGCTTGTACTCTATCGGTTTGGCTTGTACTCTATCGGTTTGGCTTGTACTCTATCGGTTTGGCTTGTACTCTATCGGTTTGGCTTGTACTCTATCGGTTTGGCTTGTACTCTATCGGTTTGGCTTGTACTCTATCGGTTTGGCTTGTACTCTATCGGTTTGGCTTGTACTCTATCGGTTTGGCTTGTACTCTATCGGTTTGGCTTGTACTCTATCGGTTTGGCTTGTACTCTATCGGTTTGGCTTGTACTCTATCGGTTTGGCTTGTACTCTATCGGTTTGGCTTGTACTCTATCGGTTTGGCTTGTACTCTATCGGTTTGGCTTGTACTCTATCGGTTTGGCTTGTACTCTATCGGTTTGGCTTGTACTCTATCGGTTTGGCTTGTACTCTATCGGTTTGGCTTGTACTCTATCGGTTTGGCTTGTACTCTATCGGTTTGGCTTGTACTCTATCGGTTTGGCTTGTACTCTATCGGTTTGGCTTGTACTCTATCGGTTTGGCTTGTACTCTATCGGTTTGGCTTGTACTCTATCGGTTTGGCTTGTACTCTATCGGTTTGGCTTGTACTCTATCGGTTTGGCTTGTACTCTATCGGTTTGGCTTGTACTCTATCGGTTTGGCTTGTACTCTATCGGTGGCTTGTACTCTATCGGTTTGGCTTGTACTCTATCGGTTTGGCTTGTACTCTATCGGTTTGGCTTGTACTCTATCGGTTTGGTACTCTATCGGTTTGGCTTGTACTCTATCGGTTTGGCTTGTACTCTATCGGTTTGGCTTGTACTTGTATCTATCGGTTTGGCTTGTACTCTATCGGTTTGGCTTGTACTCTATCGGTTTGGCTTGTACTCTATCGGTTTGGCTTGTACTCTATCGGTTTGGCTTGTACTCTATCGGTTTGGCTTGTACTCTATCGGTTTGGCTTGTACTCTATCGGTTTGGCTTGTACTCTATCGGTTTTGGCTTGTACTCTATCGGTTTGGCTTGTACTCTATCGGTTTGGCTTGTACTCTATCGGTTTGGCTTGTACTCTATCGGTTTGGCTTGTACTCTATCGGTTTGGCTTGTACTCTATCGGTTTGGCTTGTACTCTATCGGTTTGGCTTGTACTCTATCGGTTTGGCTTGTACTCTATCGGTTTGGCTCTATCGGTACTCTTGTACTCTATCGGTTTGGCTGTACTCTATCGGTTTGGCTTGTACTCTATCGGTTTGGCTTGTACTCTATCGGTTTGGCTTGTACTCTATCGGTTTGGCTTGTACTCTATCGGTTTGGCTTGTACTCTATCGGTTTGGCTTGTACTCTATCGGTTTGGCTTGTACTCTATTGGTTTGGCTTGTACTCTATCGGTTTGGCTTGTACTCTATCGGTTTGGCTTGTACTCTATCGGTTTGGCTTGTACTCTATCGGTTTGGCTTGTACTCTATCGGTTTGGCTTGTACTTGTACTCTATCGGTTTGGCTTGTACTCTATCGGTTTGGCTTGTACTCTATCGGTTTGGCTTGTACTCTATCGGTTTGGCTTGTACTCTATCGGTTTGGCTTGTACTCTATCGGTTTGGCTTGTACTCTATCGGTTTGGCTTGTACTCTATCGGTTTGGCTTGTACTCTATCGGTTTGGCTTGTACTCTATCGGTTTGGCTTGTACTCTATCGGTTTGGCTTGTACTCTATCGGTTTGGCTTGTACTCTATCGGTTTGGCTTGTACTCTATCGGTTTTGGCTTGTACTCTATCGGTTTGGCTTGTACTCTATCGGTTTGGCTTGTACTCTATCGGTTTGGCTTGTACTCTATCGGTTTGGCTTGTACTCTATCGGTTTGGCTTGTACTCTATCGGTTTGGCTTGTACTCTATCGGTTTTGGCTTGTACTCTATCGGTTTGGCTTGTACTCTATCGGTTTGGCTTGTACTCTATCGGTTTGGCTTGTACTCTATCGGTTTGGCTTGTACTCTATCGGTTTGGCTGTACTCTATCGGTTTGGCTTGTACTCTATCGGTTTGGCTTGTACTCTATCGGTTTGGCTTGTACTCTATTGGTTTGGCTTGTACTCTATCGGTTTGGCTTGTACTATCGGTTTGGCTTGTACTCTATCGGTTTGGCTTGTACTCTATCGGTTTGGCTTGTACTCTATCGGTTTGGCTTGTACTCTATCGGTTTGGCTTGTACTCTATCGGTTTGGCTTGTACTCTATCGGTTTGGCTTGTACTCTATCGGTTTGGCTTGTACTCTATTGGTTTGGCTTGTACTCTATCGGTTTGGCTTGTACTCTATTGGTTTGGCTTGTACTCTATCGGTTTGGCTTGTACTCTATCGGTTTGGCTTGTACTCTATCGGTTTGGCTTGTACTCTATCGGTTTGGCTTGTACTCTATCGGTTTGGCTTGTACTCTATCGGTTTGGCTTGTACTCTATCGGTTTGGCTTGTACTCTATCGGTTTGGCTTGTACTCTATCGGTTTGGCTTGTACTCTATCGGTTTGGCTTGTACTCTATCGGTTTGGCTTGTACTCTATCGGTTTGGCTTGTACTCTATCGGTTTGGCTTGTACTCTATCGGTTTGGCTTGTACTCTATCGGTTAGGCTTGTACTCTATCGGTTTGGCTTGTACTCTATCGGTTTGGCTTGTACTCTATCGGTTTGGCTTGTACTCTATCGGTTTGGCTTGTACTCTATCGGTTTGGCTTGTACTCTATCGGTTTGGCTTGTACTCTATCTCTATCGGTTTGGCTTGTACTCTATCGGTTTGGCTTGTACTCTATCGGTTTGGCTTGTACTCTATCGGTTTGGCTTGTACTCTATCGGTTTGGCTTGTACTCTATCGGTTTGGCTTGTACTCTATCGGTTTGGCTTGTACTCTATCGGTTTGGCTTGTACTCTATCGGTTTGGCTTGTACTCTATCGGTTTGGCTTGTACTCTATCGGTTTGGCCTGTACTCTATCGGTTTGGCTTGTACTCTATCGGTTAGGCTGGTACTCTATCGGTTAGGCTGGTACTCTATCGGTTTCGCTGGCACTCTATCGGTTAGGCTGGTACTCCGGTCACATGCACGTGTTGCTGTGGCAACGACATCGTCGCGCCATGACGCCAGTGACGACGAACGCCACGGACATCTCCGCCGTAACCATGACAACCGACAGCGTCGTCACCATGACGACGAACTCCACGGCCGCTACCATGGCAACAACGGAGGAGGTGCCCGAGTTCTTCTTCCCTTGCGCGAGGGAGCTGAGCGCCTTCCGAGACTGGTGCGCTCACGTAGCAACGGTTACCTAGCAACGGTCGTCTACGTGTGTGTTCGGGATCGTTGCTAACCTACTGAATATATCGTTGTGTTGACTCGACGTAACATGATCTCCCCCACCAACTGCATCCTGACGGCCCTGGCCCCACTCTCCGATGGCCTCCTACTACATACGCCAACTCCGTGCCATCCGCCAATCACTCCCACTGCACACTATCACGACTTTGGTCCATGCATTGATCTGTTCCAGGATTGATTATGGGAATGCGGTGTACATTGGTCTCTCCTCTACAAATACATCTAAACTTCAGTCTATTCTAAACGCTGCCGCCCGCCTCATAGGGGGCATTGCAAAGTTTAACCATATCTCCTATTTTATCCGTGACTCCCTTCACTGGCTCCCATCCGCCAGTGCATTCAATTCAAGGTCTGTTCCCTCATGCGAAGCTGTCTTTCTGGGTCTGCTGCTCACTATCTTAGGGCCTTTTGTACCCCAGTATCTTCTCTGCACAGTCGTTCCTCCCTTCGGTCCTCGGCTCGTGGTTACTTGGTTGTCCCGCGGGTGCGTACTTCTACGGCCCAGTCTAGGAGTTTTCGCTATTGTTGGTCCCAATAGCTGGAACCAGTTACCTCAGTCCCTCAGGACTGACCTTTTTCTATTTCTTTTGACCAGTTCCGCAAGCGCCTGAAAACCTCCCTTTACCATAGAAGAGACTGGATCGGGTCGGAAGCGCCTCTGTTTTTGAGTGGCGCTATATAAATGTTTGATTACGATTACGATTACGATTACGATGGTCGCCTCCTATCTGATCTTTGCGCTGCTGCCATTCTACGTTTGCGGAAGGGACATGTCAGCAACGGAGAGGAACAGCGACGAATGCCTTTTTCTGCGTTCTCCTTCGATTGGTAATAGCGCTCGCTTTAGACACCTTTAAAACAGGGTTAACCGATGCTATATATAAGGTTGGGACAAGAGAGTCGAATAATCAGTAAGTAAGTAAGAAGTAAGTATATCCTTTATTATACCAATTGCTAACCGCATTTTGGTTTACAAGAGAATCACATTTATGTGTTGGGCGAACCTAACATATCATAGAAGTCTTGGTGTGCCATCTATCCTCGGCATTAACCCTCAGGCTACCAAGGGGGAGGGGTGGTTGCCACCCCCTACGTTTTTATGCATATTTTTTTCCATATGGAATATAATTTTGGCATTTTAGGGAGCTGTAGCAGATTCATTGGCGCACATTTTGAGGTAAAGATCATGGTGGTAGCCCACGACATTCAAACGTTATACCTGATATACCCGAGGCACCAGGGGTGGGGTGGATATCACCCCCCAGTTTTCGACTATAGCTTATTGACTATTCTTCCTAGAAAGAGAAACAATTATACCATTCTTTAGAGGAATGTAGGGCTTCATTTGCATACCTACATCTTTGTCTTATGAAAACCGGAAGTGATCAAAATAAATAATAATACGCGTAAAATGCGTGAAAAATGGCTGAATGGAAGCACTCCCCCCCTTAGATTTTTTGTCTGTAGCGTATTCATTTGTCTTCCTGGAAGAGAAACAAAGATACCATTCTTTAGAGGGAATGTAGGGCTTCATTTGCATAACTACATCTTTGTCTTTTGAATACCGGAAGTGATCAAAATAAATAATAATACGCGTAATCTGTGTGAAAATGGCTGAATACAGACAGCATTACAACGTAAACCAATATATGTGTATGGATATATATGTATGGATGTACATTTATACTATATAAACATGTGTAGGGATGATTGTGTGTGTATTTTATACATAGATTAGTTTCAAAACACACATAATCTTACATTTGTTCCAAAAAGTAAAAAAATGTACGCAATAATATACAATATTGCTAATTAATTGGTTCCGTTGTTAAAAGTGATGTAATTTCGAGGTGCATTCACATAATGTACAACTAAATATACCATTCTGTGCAGAAATGAATGCTGAATCCATTGCTATTACAAGTTATGATATGTAAAATCAAACACGAAATCCAGAGGGGTGGTAACCACCCTCCCTTGGTAACCAGTGTTACAAAAAAGCTTGGTAGCCCTAGGGTTAACATAGTAAATAATTATCATTGGCAATCGATTGGTCCACGGATGGATCCACAGTTTAACGGCAGTTTAAGACAACATAGGCCGTTTCCGCCGACAAAGAGTAAGTTTGGCGTGTTTCCTTTTTAACGACTAGCTGTGTGGTAACAAAGACCATTAGCGTCGCCCTCCTTTATCCAGGCTTGGGACTGGCACTGTGGTGGTGGTTTTCTGTTTAACGACTAGCTGTGTGGTAACAAAGACCATTAGCGTCGCCCTCCTTCTTTATCCAGGCTTGGGACTGGCACTGTCAGAAAGCGAACAGTGGCGGAGTTAACTGGCACTGTGTCCACAGTTTAACGGCAGCTTATGACAACATAGGCCGTTGCCGCCGACAAAGATTAGTTTTGGCATATTACAGCTCTCTCTCCTATTCGTAAGCTGAATTAAGGCATCACTTGCAACGGTTTTTGAGGTGTGTAAGAATATCATTTTGCTTCCAGTGTTTTTCAACTAACTTAGAGGCCGTTGACGTCGACCTCACCACATTCACGCGACATTTAGATTCCAAAAGTTTAAAGACGCTATTTCATATCACGATATGAAAAGCGCAGTACAAATGCCGTATGCCTCCTGATAGGAGGCATACCAAAGTTCGAGCATATATCTGGCTTTATACGGGAGGAACTGCACTGGCTGCCAATGCAAAAACGCATTGAGTTTAAGATCCTTATGCTTATGCGCAATTGTCTTGAGACCTGAGGCAGGGAGAGCGGGTTTGAATGAGGGACTACCTTTTCCCAATGGATCATGATGGTCTGACCTTTCTGGACTTAGATTCAAACTTTACTATAACTGACTATCCACTTTTTATCTAATGTATGTTGCAGTTACACACACACACACACACACACACACACACACACACACACACACACACACACACACACACACACACACACACACACACACACACACACACACACACACACACACACACACACACACACACACACACACACACACACACACACACACTCTCTCTCTCTCTCTCTCTCTCTCTCTCTCTCTCTCTCTCTCTCTCACACACACACACACACACACACACACGCACTCTCTCTCTCACACACACACACACTCTCTCTATCTCTCTCTATCTCTCCACACATACACACACTCTCTCTCTCTCTCACACACTCTCTCTCTATCTCTCTCTATCTCTCTCTCACACACACACACACTCTCTCTCTATATATATATATATCTCTCTCTATCTCTCCCTATCTCTATCTGTCTCACATGCACGCACGCACACACACGCACACACAATGATGCATTAACCTGCCTAAGCTATAGAAATGTTTGTAACGCCGTAGTTCGTTCTTCCTGCTGCTGCTTCTCCTCCTCTTCCTTTTACCTCTGACTTTAAAGAGGATAGGAATAATAGGTCATTGACTGTTTAATGACGCTTCGTCTTAAGAGAGAGAGAGAGACGATTAAACGTCACCCTCCTCTTTCCTCAAGACTTGGGACTGGCACTACTATGTACGGCCAGTGGCGAAGTAATTTTTCATCAAGTTTTGGTTTCGTATTATTAAAGCCGTTAACGTTGACTGCAACTTTACACCCCTCAGCCTTTCAGAGACTATCGTGCTTTAGCGCATACCTAATGATTTTATAACGTCACTTGCTGCCGTTTTAGAGGTGTGTAAGGATAATGTTTTGTTTACAGTGTTTTTCAGCATCTTAGGACCGTCGTGTTCGACCTCACCATGTCCACGAGACATTAGGATATCAACCGTTTAAAGACGACTTATAGCCGTTATATGAAAAACTATGTAAAATCCTCATTGCTTATTCTGGATGGATGGTTAATTGACGTTTAACAACACTGTTTCATAGAAATATGATTAGAGTCACCCTCCTCCTTTCTCCGGCAGTGGGACTGACACTGTCAGATTATGAACAGTGGCAGAGTTAGTAAGCTGTTATATCTTGTGATTATCATTTGATGAATTGTAATGATACAGCGGTGTCTCAGTTTGAAACAGTACAAACGAAGATAATTATTGATGTTAGGTGGCGTGTCTGCGAAAGAGAGTGCTACTGCATGCATACGTATAAGTTTTTTTTTTTTTTATTCCTCAGTTTAACGTCATCATATGACATCAAAGGCCGTTGACGACAATTCAAAATTATGTACAGTACAATTGAAACAAAATTGATAGAGTTAAATGCATCTAAACAGTACTTTACAATGTCACTAATATTCATTGTTTAGCAGCATAATATTATATTCAGTTCAGATACTAATGTCAATGTTACTTGTATAAGATAACATAGGCCTACTGTAAGTTGGTCTTTCAGGCAAATTATACACTGTTTTGTAGCAATTATCACACATAAATCTTTTTTAATGTAAAATGAAAAGATTCCTGATAAACAGCAATAATGTACATGAGATTTCAAATCCAGCTATTCAGTTATATAACAGCATTGGTTTCAAGTTTACAAAACCTGTAATTATGAAGTTTACAAAAACCTGAAATTATTATATGAAATTTCTATTTTAATGTTCAAACATTTCTTTTTTCATTCAATGCAACCAGACATCGTAATTAAAATACATGCACAGGCATAGATTGAAAACGACAGTTCTTTTTCATATGTTATAGACATGAATAGAAAAGATTGTTGTAGTTTAACATGAGATTTTTAATCTTTCACTTTTAATATTTAATTTCAATTTAATGGTTATTAAAATTTATTATATATGTTATTTCGACATGAAATTCTTATTTTAGATATAAATGTTTACATAAGTAATTAATCATTACAAACAAGCAATGTTAGCACAATATACAAATGGCTTCAAAATAACAAACCAACAACAATGTATTCACATATTACACCCTAACAACAAAATGTCTACACAAGGGCAAAACTAACCATCAACGTCCACTGACATTATAAACATTACAACCTAAAAAACTTTTCCCTTACCGATAAGGTTGACCAGCCTAAAGACTTCACTTTGCAAGCAGCCCACACCAAGCAAGGTCCTAATATTAAATTCCAACTTGAATACTTTACATTTATCTGTTAATATATTCGATATATTTTCTTTGTTACAGTGTAACAATAGATGAGTTATATTTTCTTTGACTTGACAAGAAGTGCATAATCCATTTTCGTGCTTCTTCATTAGAAAAAGTCTTTCATTAAGGTTTACCTTTCCCAATCTTAGTCTGGAGATTTGCACTTCCTTTTTTCTACTAAAATCTATAAATTTATTGCTTGCATCTACTACAGGACAAATGCTCTTATACTGAAGACCCTTGATATCACTATCATATTCCTTCTGCCATTTAGAGGTTATATACGATTTAATCATTGAAAATACTTCTTGTAATTCTATATAATCTGTTGAGTTAATTATGGGTAGCTCCAATGATTGCCCTGCCAAGAAATCAGCTCTTTCATTACCCAGTATACCTACATGACTAGGGATCCATATCAAACATACCTCACTCATCTTTATTTGATTAAATATTTTTATCGTTTCTTGCAATAAAGTGGGTCTGGACTTAGAAAAGGATTTTTTTAGAGAAGTAAGCACACTTAAAGAATCAGAAAATATAGCGAAATGTTTAAGTCCCTGACTTTCATTATCTACAATCCAGGTAAATGCTTCTTTTATAGCAGTCAATTCCGCAGCATATATACTGTTATTATCACAAAGATGCAACTTTTTATCTATGTCTAAGCTTGGTACAGTATAGGCCGCAGCAACTAAGCTATCTGCCTTAGAACCATCTGTATATACATGAATATAGGAATTATATTTACTCATGTAGTCCCGAGTAAGCAGTTTTAAAAGTTCAGGATTATCATCCTTTTTACTAATTGATTTATGGAGGCCAATGTCAACATGAATGCTCTCATTGAGCCAAGGAGGATCTGAAGGAAAAGAAGGAGCCTTATAAGGAATGTCAAAGGAGGAAAAGAAATCAAGTGTACGTTGATATGTAGATAGATTCTTATTATCTCTAGTTTTAAATTCATTAATCCAGTGGGGTTGAAAGACTGTTCTCATTGGATGATTAGGGTTTCCAATGACTTTAGCTCCTAGTTTAAGTGAGTTCTGCAAGTTTCTTAAATGCAATGGAGGTTCACCACATTCATTCTGAAGAGCTACAGCGGCAGTTCCTTTAGCAGCGCCACAGCAAAGTTTCAGTGCTTCAGTTTGAATAGATACTAATTTATTTAAGTGAGTTTTAGAGGCAGAAGCATAGGCTACATCTCCATACTCAATAACAGATCGAATTAAGGCTCGATATATATTGAGAAGTGCTTTTTTTGAAGCGCCCCATTGTAAACCTGAAATTGCTCTCATTAAGTTCATACGCTTTTTGCATTTATTTATAATATATTCTATATGTGGTTTCCAAGATAACTTATTATCAAATATAACTCCAAGGAATTTAGCTGTTTTATCAATTTTGACAAGTTCGGTTCCAATTTTAATGCGAATTTTTGGCACATTACGTTTTTTAGTAAATAATACCCCTACTGTCTTACTACTTGATAGTTTAAAACCATTTTCATGACACCATTTATCAATGGCATTTAAAGAATTCTGAATCTTTATTTATAATTGTTTAATGATGCGATGTCCTATATATATGGAGCTATCATCTGCGAACAATGTCATTTCAACACCATTATCCAAACCAGATGGTATGTCATTAATCATAATTAGAAAGAGTAAAGGAGAAATAATTGAACCTTGAGGTGTCCCATTTTCGAGTATAAATTTGTCAGATAGGGACGCTCCAACTTTAACCTGGAAAGTTCTATTAGATAGAAAATTTTGTAACCAATTGTAAATATTTCCATTTATTCCCATATTTTGCAATTTTTTAGTAGTGTAGGAATGTGTAACATGTCATATGCACGTTCAAAATCAATGAAAACAGCCAAAACAGAATCCTTATTTTGCAATTTTTTTCAAAATACTGTCTTGCAATTTAAGAATTTGATCAATAGTGCTTTTATTCTTTCTAAATCCAGATTGGTTTTTTGACAATATTTGATTCTTTTCAAGAAACCATTGTAATCTATTAGTTATTAATTTTTCCATAATTTTGCAAATAGTGGAAGTTAATGAAATTGGCCTATAAGATTCAGGACTTGTTGCATTTTTATTTGGCTTTAGAATAGGTAAGATAATGGCATGATGCCAATCATCTGGTAATTGATTCTCTGTCCAAATTTGATTATATAATACCAAGAGAATCTTTAGGGCATTTTTATGTAAATGTTTAATAAATTCGTAAGGAATTTTGTCATCACCTGGAGATGTATTAATCTTAGAACTTCTAATAGCATCTTTTAATTCCTTAAATGAAAAGTTTTCATTTAATGCTTCAATTTCAAAGGCTGGATAAGTTTTAGACGGAGTAGAATCATGGTTAATCATTTTGGTTTCTTTTATATAATCTAGAAATTTAGCATCATAATTTATGCTACTGCTAGTATTGGTATAAACTTGAACTAACAAAGTTGCCTTTTCTACATTAGTTTCTGCAGTTTTATCATTGCAAATTAATGTTGGTATGGAACTATATGGGGCAACTCCAGACATGCGTCTTGCCATACCCCACACTGTTGTCAGTTTCGTTTGATCTGTTAATTCAGAGCAATAATTCTCCCAACCAGCCTTGGCCTCTGTCTTTAAAGTTCTCTTAACAACTGCTTCTTGATGTTTATATTCTACAAAGTCTTTCAACTCTCTAGATTTTAAGGCCTTATTCCTAGCTTTGTTTCTTTCATATATTACTTCGGAACATTTATTATTCCAAAATGGTAGTGGTTTATATTTCCTTTTATTCTTATTATTATTGTTTTGCAAATTTTTCCTAGAGTGTAAAGACTCGTTAGCTAATGATGTAAGAGATTCAACAATATTAATATTATTATTCAACAATATTATTAATTATTATTATTATTACGTATAAGTTTTTCTACGTACTTAACTTATAAAGTGAATAGAACACTTAAAAGAGGTGTAAGAGCGCCTCTGAATGGGAAATCTGGTTGAGGCGCTATAACAAGTGTTCAAATACAATACAATACAATACAATACAAGACCTCCTCTACTCCTGTTTGTCCGGGGTTATATTGTGATATCACACCCATCTTATCCATAGTTTCATCAGAAAAGAAGAGGTTTTTTCAGGGAGATTTTCTTCTTTTAGCCATCGGAACAGAGAAGTCTCCCCGGACCATCGAAATTATCTTCGGACGCTAGAGGTCGTTTCATGTTTCTTAAACACCTTTTTGACGTAATCATCTGACGCTATATAAGACTACCATTCAGTTTCTCTTCAGCTGTTGGATATTTGAGTAGAATTTACGATAAAAATACGAGTAATGGTTGGTATTAATTAAACATCTGTTTACCGTATTTGCCTGATGCAATATAAACATACGCTTCGGTATTAGGTCAGTCAGTAGCATTTAGTTGGTTCAATGTCGATTTTAATATAGAAACATCGAAGCAATGGTTGAATTGTACCTGTTGCAGACAGTCTAGCACGCAAAACTTTTATTATTAGGATGACTTATTCGTGATTGTATATTTCATAATGTACACCAAAGTGCGGTTAGCAATTGGATCAATAGAGGCTATACTTACTTACTTTCTTACATAATGATCTTCGTCATGACCTGGCACCGTTCAGAAAACAAGCTACTATTGCAATTTAGTTTAATATCGTTCATCGACTGATGACTTTGCCATCATTACAGTGGCGCTATAGACGCTCTTAATGTAAAGTGCAACGGAAAAGAAGCTCAACGCTATCGTATTTGCAGTAAAACACTAGCAAATTAAGATATTATTAGACACCTTTAAAACTTGTTCATGTGGCCCTATATATAAAGCTTTTTGCGCTTTCATTTATTCGGTCTTCTATGATGCAAAATGTCGTTATTTTAGATGGAATAATTACACAATTACTAAATTATTACATAACTCAAACACTACACTAATTGCAGTAGTGCCAGTCCAACCAACCAAACGAACATCACGTCAGCAACGTCTTATGTTGCTGTAATATGTTACTAAACTGTTGGAATCTCTTTGCTACACGGAAAAAAATAAGTGAGGTGACTTCAACAGCTCTGAAATGTTGCTACACAATTGAAATTAAATTATGTCTTTATGCACCTGAAGAATGCCTGCAAATGACGATAGTAATTCAGGATTAACTAGGCGAAGACCGACGTTGTAAATTAGTAACGGTAAACACTAAATTTAATATCTCCATAATGGCTACGCTTTTCTTGGATTGGACACCTTAATTGCGGGTCCTTCACACTCTATAAATAAACCATTTTTCGTTCAAATATTGTTTGGGCCACGGTGACATATTATTGTTCAAATTCATCTAAGTAATCCACTAATACTACCTATGAGTGATACTGTCAATCCCAAGCCTGGCAAAAGGAGGAGGGAGACGCCAATAATCAGAGTTGTAAACAGAAACAAACCATCAAATGGTACCCAATAAAACATGATGTCGTTAGAAATAACCTTGTGTAATGTAAACGAGATTCCACTGCCTCTGGCACCGGTTGTTCTAATCTGAAGCCTGGATAAAGAAGTAGGGCAGCGTTAATCATGTTCAAAATCGTCGTTAAATAGCATCTGACCAATCGACGAAAGAGGGTAACATAAGGCTATGGTTTAAGTTGACAGCATCAGTAGCCACAGTGACATGTGCGTATATGTGTCTGTTTATATGTGTGCGTGTGTGTGTGTGTGTGTGTGTGCATGTGTGTTAGTGTGTGCGTATGTGTGTATGTATGTGATGTGTGTGAATGATTGTGTATGTATGTCTATGTGTGCGCGTGTGTGTGTGTGTGTGTGTGTGTGTGTGTGTGTGTGCGTGCGTCTAACTGCAGAATCTAGTGATTAACTCTTGTGCTCAGTCAAAAAAATGTTATGGTAGTGTTCGAATCTAAGTCCAGATTGATAAGTCACACGTGTAGACCATCATGATCCTCATGCAAAACCGCTCTCACCTCTCAGGTCTCTCTGGACTCGGACCTCCAATGGACATCTATCTCTTATACGATGAAGCGCTTGTGAATACGCTTGTGCCCTGCTCTGAGATTCTTAAAGTAGCTTGTACTTTAACGATATCTTATAGGATCAAATAATTGTGTGAAAGATAGCTTTGTTGTTATCGAGCTAAACTGTCAGAGTTCAAATCTCCACCAGTGCAGAAATTTTGTCTGAGATTGCTGCTCCTCCTGCGACCATTAGCCAACTCAACTATTTTGAGTACAGTGACTTTACGCTGTCGTTGGGAAGATTAGAACTAATAAAACCAAAATAGGTTTTAAAGCGGAACTCGACCACTGTATGTCTGTTGTAACAAGTGCCAGTCCGAAACAAATTCCATCTGCTCCTGTATTTCGTGATTTGTTCAAAGTGCTTGATGCAGTCGATTTGTTTCGTATAATTGGGGCGCTTCTATCTATGCTTGCTAAACTTTTGATAGGCCTATGATATATAGTTAAGACATTTAAGTCATTTCTATCATTTTCCCCACTGCTCTGACAGAGTACGATATTTTAAGAATATCGGTCTATGTATTTTCTAAGAGAAAAGGAGGAAAATAGAGATTAGTTACAGTAGTAGTTTCAGTTTAACGACACTGTGTGATAACAAAGATCATTAGCGTCGCTAACTGACGAATAAATATCGTGTGTGAAAACATATTCAAATGTGTGTAAGCTTCTTCTCAGGCAGAAGGTGGTAAAGTAGTAGCAATTCATTGTTTAACGACATCCTAAAGCTACAAAAGTCGTTGACGTAAAACATTCAGCGTCCACACTACGGTAGTATCAAAGAACCTGTAAATTCCGATTTATTGATTGATCGATTGATTGATCGATTGATTGATTAATTGATTGAAAGGAACCTTGCAATCCTCAACTATCTTCGATTTTCAAAAGTCGATACGATGTTAATGAGTTTTATGGTCCGAAATGAATTAACGCTGTAATGAAGAGTAACTTCGCCACTGTTCGTACTCTAACATTTGCCAGTCACAACCCTGGCTAAGGGAGGAGGGCGACGCTAATGATCGTTGTTATCACACAGTGTAGTAAAACTGGAACTACTACTGTAATGAAGAGGCGATAAATATACCGAATGGTTACCAGTCGAAGGAAACGCCAGCCAACTCTCGTTCCAGAATCTGGCGAGAAAATGATGAAACACCCGACGGACGAAAGAATGACAGATCTACTGATGGAGTCCAATCAGTTCTACATGGAATGCTATGGCGTAACCACTCGACGGTGGTCGTCAATCGGAAGAAGCTCTGTCAAAGGCAAGAAGGGAAAATAAAGAAAAACGGGAAAGCATTGCAAACAAGAACAGCTGAACAAAGAAACAACGTTACACTAAAGCTGAGTGAGAATAATTTTTTAAATACAGAAACAAAATGACATTTATAAACTTTAAAGATCGGCGGTTGTGCCCTAAGAAACATCAACAGAAAAGAGAACCAGAACAAGATCCTCCACATCCAAGAATCCGGAAAAATAGAAAAGACTAGAAATAAAAGAAAACTCGGAAGATGCTAAAGGCCATGCAGCAAAACACTGCTGTTAAAACTACTTTCAACACTCTGCCGTAATCGTTCGTGCATTTCGCAAACTGTCGTTATATTGAATAAATAGCTGTCGAATGTCGTTAGACACCTCTAAAACATGTTGACATGGTACAATAAATAAATAATTTCTGTTCGCTATAATCGTTCTGACGGCATTACAACTGTATTCATATTACATGGACTAATAACCTAAAGTCAACAACGGCCGTTTGTGTCGTAACATTGTATTGTAGGCCTACTGTATTTTAAAATTTACTCATTATTCATTCATTATGCGAATTTATATAGCGCCTCTTAAAAAGCTACTCAGGATCGCTCAAATTCAGAGTCAGTGCATTTATAAAGCGCCTCTCATAGTATAGACAATTTAGAGTGCTCTTCAAGGAACGAGCAGATGAAGAGGAGCACCTAGACAATGGTTGTGCTCGCAGAGGAGGGGGACGGTCATTCAAGCAGAAGGTCCCACAACAGCAAGTGACCGACGTTGGGCTAGAGTGATTTTAGTTCTCGGCCCAAATGCTGGTCCATTCATTCGCTTTTATGCCACTTGGGGATAAGATGAGTGAAGTGGTTTCCCGTTACCTTTACTACAGACAATTTTGGGTGAGCAACTTGCTCAGGGTCGCTACACAGTGGATTCAGGTAGAACCTGCGACCCTCCGGTTAAAAGACACAGAACATATCGCTACACCACTGCGTCCCGTCATTAGTGCAATACAAAACCTTATTGATCGCATCATTTCAGTAGGCCTACCAATACAAAATTAATGGTTGGATCCACAGCTCATGACAACAGAGGCCGTTTCCGCCGACTAAGATTAGTTTTAGCATTATTACAGCTCAGTTTCTATGCGTGTGTTTTCTTTTTAACGATAGCTGTGAGATAACAATGACCATTAGCGTCACCGTCCTCCTTTATCCAGGCTTGGGACTGGAACTGTCAGAAAGCAAACAGTGGCGGAGTTAGTTTCTTGTGCAGAGAAAATAAGATAGGGGCCTATCTATATCTTTGAACACTCATAATTTAAAAGTGTTTAAACAAAGCTTAAGGCTTTTTGTGGTATTATTTGTTTCACGACATCTTCTGGATTTCGTGAAAGCTTACAATGTACTATCTCATTAAAATAAGAATATTGAGTCACATCGCCATTGAAACAATGGACCCAATTAATTCTGATGGGGTTAATTTCATCCGTGAGGTTGACCACGACCTTCCGACCATTTCCGGAGAGTCAAATGACGTCAACTTTCTTTCCCAGCGCCTTTCCGTCTGTATCCGAGGCAGAATAGTATGGTGGTTAACGTGATAGACTGTCAACCGAGAGGTCGAGGTTCAAATCACCCCACAACAGAAATTTGAATCCAGATTTCTGTTCCACCTGAACCACCTCCTAGCCAACTTAGCTATAAAGAGTACACCTAGGGTACACTGTCGGTTGAAAGATGAGAAATGCGGACTGTACGGGTTCGAGACGCCTCTTCCCCTGAATAGGTTACTAATTAATGTGGATTAATCGACATCTTATCACTAACACAACATTTAAGGTCGACGTAGATAAACTCTTTTTTTATTCCTCAGTTTAGCGTCATCATATGACATCAAAGGCCGTTGACGACAATATAAGATACAGATAAACTCTCATAAGCCTATGTTCATTTATAATATCACTTGCAATCGTTTTTGAGGTGTGCATCAACGTTATTTTTATTGAAGTGTTTTTCGACATTCTATTCTATTCTATTTACGGATTTATAAAGCGCCTCTCGCAGTACAACCTAATCAGAGGCTTCCAGTGCGAAGGGCCCTCGAAAAAAGAAAAGTTTTAAGAGAACGAGCAGAAACAGTGGTGCTCCCAGATACACATTACAGCACGAGTTAAAACAGGGAGGTCATTCCATAGCAAAGGTCAACAACAGAGGCATAGGCACGATGCTGTGCTGTGGCACTCCGAGACCGAGGAACTAAAAGGTCATGATGGTCAAAAGAGCGGAGAGGACGTCCAGAAGTAGCTGATAAGATCACAGAGGTAGCGTGTATCTTGACATAACCCATAAGAGCCGTTGACGTCGACCTCACCAAATCCACGTAATATTAGGATACTAACAGTTTATTGTATTGTATTTTGTATTGTATTTGATCATTTTATAAAGTGCTTCTCATAGCATAAGACTTTCAGTAGCGCTCCCAGTGCGAGGTACTCCGAGAAAAAAGGAAGGTTTTAAAGTGAGAGAAAAAGGAAGAGATGCTACCAGAGGGCACTGTAGAGCGCAGAGAAGGAGGAAGTCGATTCCATAGTTTATACGTTGTTATGGAAAAGCTTTGTATTTCCTCATTGTAAGTTCCGGTTTATTTAGCGCCATCAGTCTTAGAACCTCTACAGTACCAAGCAAACGCTTGAAAATAGGGACTTTATAGAATCTCAAAGAATAAGAATTAAAGGTGTCTAAGTAAAGGTTTTAAACGTTTTGCCAAATTCAGGTTTAACATCCCTATGGCTGTTACAGTAGGAATCCGTATGGTTCACAGACATATTATAATGCTTGTGTGTGCGCGCGTGTGTGTATGCGTAGCGCCGTTTGAAGAAAATAATCCGCGTATAGCCGATTATTAAACTGTAAAAAGTGATAAGTGATTAAAAAGTATACCCATTATGAGACCGAATATTTCATTATTTGTTTAGTCAAAATGTTCGGTTATACTCGGAGACGCCTATAATCATGCATGATATTATTATTATTAGATTTCATTCTTCGGGAATTGTTCAGGCAGAGAGAAAGTGCTGCAAAAGTCTCCGTCTCTATTCTACACGTTACACGTCGAGCGGTTTATCCAATCGTCCTCCATTTCCCAACAGTTTATGAACTGATTTTTCAGTTAAATATTGCGTCGATTAAAGAGGGATCTGGGGAGGGTTGAGCCCCCGCGATCTTTCGTAAAAGTGACAAACGTCGGCTTTTAGTCATGCTCTGTGACCTGTCCCACCTTAGCCTCTCACTCCGAGTCACTCGTTCTCTCACTCTCGCTCCGTCCATATCACGTTTTGTTGGTTTGGTTAGTTGCTGTTTAACGATACTGTGCCATAAGAAAGATGATTAGTGTCGCCATCCTCCTTTCTCCTCCTGGCTTGGGACTGGCACTGCCAGAGAACGGGTAAACAGTGAACACAACGCAATGAGACCTTAATAGAGCTGGAGATCGCGATTTAAAGGTGTTCAAACAGAGCACAACGTTATCAGCAGCGATGTCTTCGAAGAGTTTAGCGACTTCTTAAAGCATCAATGGTCGTTGACGACGACAAGAAAGAATTCCGTTTAATAATCTACATTTGTTTATTTTGCTACCAGTGTTCATTGTTTCTGAACATATAACGCGAAAGCTCAGTGGAATAAATCGCGATCGATTATGTCAACGATTAAATTAAACATTTATTAATAGAATCGGAAACATGCCATTTAAAGGTGTCTAATAATAACGTTAAAAAGTTTAAGTAATTGACCTTAAACATTCAACACAATAAATTATAATAATTAAACGTTATTGGATGAAGTTTGGCTGAAGTTTGTAGTAGCCAGCAGTGTCCAGTGGAGATGCGAATCTGGTTGCCAGAGAGACCAGAGATGGTTTAAAGATTAGACTACAATAATATTGGCGTTGCCTTCCTCTTTTTTTCCAGGCTTGCGAACGTTCATATCATGCACAACGTTTGTCTAATGGAATATGTGTAGATCAACAGCCTTTGTAACTATAGGCTACGATGTCTTTTAACAATGAATAACTAGTATTTTACCACCTTAGAGAGACGTAAAGCTTAACTATTCGTCAGTTACGTAAGTTTAACACGGTCGCTTAGAGTCATTATTCCCGTTACAACTCCTCCGAATGAACGTACGAATTTATGTATATATACATGTATGTGTGAGGTATGTGTAGATATAATAAATGCATCATGTATGTAAGTATGTATGTAGGTATGTCTTTAATCATGTTTACACAGGCTGTCTGTTCAGTTAGTAGTTAAGATTTATGTCTTCTGTCATTTGTGTTCTTGTGAATTGTTTCAATTGCATAATTGTACACTGTAACCGGTTGCGGTTTGTCAACCGGATTGTCTGAATAAACGAAAATATTATTAATAAAACGGTCTAGCTTTAGCTGTGTGCGTGTGTGCGCGCGCGCCTGTGTAGGCGTCTCTCTCTTCTCTCCATCAGTCCATATGACCTACTCTTTCTCACTCCTTCCATCTTCCTATCCGTTACAACTCCTCCGAATGAACGTACGAATTTATGTATATATACATGTATGTGTGAGGTATGTGTAGATATAATAAATGCATCATGTATGTAAGTATGTATGTAGGTATGTCTTTAATCATGTTTACACATGGTTGACTGCTATCTAAAGACGATTTTAATGATGATTTGCTTTAACCTCCTTCTTTATCCAGGCTTGAGATTGGCACTACCAGAGTGCAGACAGTGTTGGAACATTTACACTGCACACAGTTTTTCGAATGGCATCAAATTGTATTGTATTGTATTGTATTTGAACACTTGTTATAGCGCCTCAACCAGATTTCCCATTCAGAGGCGCTCCTGACTACTGCTGTAGTCGGAGTTTCACGCCGAAGCGCATGAGCAATTGCGAGTGAAGGACTTGCCCAGGGTCCCTCACGCCGGCTTGAGGTGGATTCGAACCCGCAACCCTCCAGCTGCAAGGCACCGAACATACCCCCAAACCACCGCGCCCCATTATATTGTGTTGTGTTGTGTGTTGTATTGTACTCCACGTTTATAATGCGACCGAGCCACCCGCAGTAAAGATCCGAGAAATTAATCTCTGATAAACCGACCCGACCGGGAAGCGAACCCGGGGCGCCGGCGTGACGAGCGGGCACCAACCCACTCGGCCACTCAGGATCCTCAAATGTGAAGGTATATACTATTTTTGATGGTAGTTGCTGCTTAACGACGCTGTGTCTTAGCAAAGACAATTATATCAGCGTTGTCTTCCTCCTCTCTCCAAGTCTGAGATTTCACCACCAGAGTACTGGCAGCTGTTGAATTAGATCCACGTGGATGAAAGGCTTCGACTTGAGAGTACATTTTGAACGAAAATTGGAAATTTATTGCCTCGGAATTAATCGATTTTAAGGTGTCTAGCAACTATTCGGATATGCAGAGTTTAATGCTATTAATTTGCGTGTTTAGTCTTTGGTTAGTTTATGACTTTATGCTGAATTTCTAAGGTCAGTTGCAAGCGTTTTTGAAGTAGGCTATATACAGGGAAGTCATTTTATTTCCATAGTGCATCAAACATCTAATTAGACCTGTTGATATTGAACTGTTTCCGTGTTACGAACGGATTACTATACAAAGGCCGTTGTTATAGGTTGGTTTTGTTTTATTGTGATATACCGACACTGCGTCACTGCAAAAATGATTGTGTCGCCCCTCCACTCTCGAGGCTTGGGAATGGCACTACCAGAGATAAGATAATGGCGTAGTTGTTTAATCATGTTATTAATAATTATAATGTAATACTGCTACTGTTCTTTGTAATACAACGACAGTTCGTGTAAAGTTCGACGTGACTGCATAATAATGTCAATTTAGGCCCGGCCCATTAGTGAAACGGTGGAAATAGCTCGGAACAAGCTGAATTTTTAGGATAGGTCTAGGAATATGAGTAGAATGACATGCTAAAATAATACCATCGACATTCGCAGCATTTTCTGTAAAAATCATAACAATAACCATCTCCGATTATCTTTTTCTTGAAGCGTTGCCACGCACGAACACCCACACACACACACACACACACACCCACAAGCAGACACACACACACACACAAACACACTATTCAATTCTTCCTCTTAAGGCATCAAAGGCTGTTGATGATGAGATGAAACAACTCCTTCCGTTTAATCCTCATTGTTTGTTTTCTTAGCGAAAATTCAGTCGTAACGCTGTCAACGTGATAGTGTTTTTTTACAATTAGCCAACTTGCTCGTTTACTGCTTAACGACAACTGTGTTGTAACAAATACGCTTCAGTCTCCGCTTACATGCGCGATGTTCTGCACTGGCTTCCTGCCTCGCAGAGCATCTCTTACAGGATAGCAGCCTTAGTTTGGCGGTTGCCTTGCTGGCTGTGCTCCATCATACCTTTCTGACCTCTGTCGTCCTGTCTCTGACCTAGCCCCCCGTCGGGCTCTGCACTCCTCGGCCAAGGGAGAGCTCCTTGTCCCCGGGCCCGTTTATGTCTCAAGCAGCGCCGAGCCTTTTCGGTTGTTGGGCCATCGACCTGGAATGGGGTCCCACTTGAGCTGCGCTTGATGCCTCGCAGCAATTTGCCTGCTTACCGCCGCCTTCTCAAGTCTTCTCTTTTTTGCCGTGGCTGGGCTGGGAGCGCCTCTGAGTAGGTTCCTTGAAGGGGCGCTATGTAAATGTTCGGAATGAATGAATGAATGAATGAATGAATGAATGAATGAATGAAAGACCTTTAGCGTCGCCCTCCTCCTTTATCCAGGCTTGGGACTGGCACGGACAGAGTACAATCAGTGGCGGAGTTCAATTGGCCAACGATTTCAATGCTAATAACGTTTATTTAACGACTTAATCCTTTATGTGGTCTGAGGACCCGTTTGCAAAATGGTGTTGGAGGAGTTTCTCACTTCCACTTAGTCAGTGGGTCCATAGACATGAAAAATCACCGAGGTGCTTGTTCGCCATGACGCCACGAATGACGCTATGGCCAAATCCAAAATGGACGCCGTCGGCCATGTTGGAAAATTAAACTTTTTTGTTTCTTACATTGTAAGCACGTTTAATACCTCTGATGTTACTGATTTCGGTATGTAGAATTCATTTCTGACATTGTTTTCGTCATTCGGGGTCATCGTTACCCTCAAAGGTCATGGTCAAGGACATTTTATTGCATCAACGATGTGGAATTATAATAGGTGAAATATAGCAGAGAAACAGGTGTAATATCTCTAATGTTACTGATTTCGGTATGTAGAATTTATTTCTGATATTGTTTTCGTCATTCGAGGTCATCTTTACCTTCAAAGGTCAAGGTCAGGGACATAATTTCTGTTATAATCACCGATTACTTATAATTATAACCTGGTTGAATGTAGCAGTAGAAACAGGTGTAATATCTCTAATGTTACTGATTTCGGTATGTAGAATTCATTTCTGACATTGTTTTCGTCATTCGGGGCCAACTTTAGCTTTGATGGTCATGGTCAGTGAATGATACATTGATCGCGTAATGTACTCTGTGGGTTGCTGTTTAACGAAAGTGTGTCATAACAAAGATTACCATCGTCGCCCTCATTCGTTCTCCTGGTTTTTTACTGAGACTACCACAGGTAAGGTAGTGACGGAGTTATGCAATTTCGTAATTATGTAATTATTCCGTGTATTATAACGACAGTTTAACAAATACATCAAAGCGCCCTTATAATCTATATTTATAGCGCCATCTGAACGTGTTTTAAAGGTGTCTAATGACATTCGTCATTTGCTCGAGTTTAACTATAATCAGTATACAAATACGTAAGCAATTACGTTTAATCCGCATTGCTAGTTTTGTTAGCAGTGTTCATAATAATTATTGATTCGCGATATAATTTTTATCATAGGAAATTTCTGTTGTAGCGTTGGACATTATTGATCAGCAACGAACGATGTGTGTGTCCACAGTTTAACGGCAGCTTATGACAACATAGGCCGTAGCCGCCGACAAAGATTAGTTTTTGGCATATTAATCAGAATGTATTTATTGTTTCTGAAAAGTACGATTTAAAGGTGTCTAACATCAATGAGTTTTAATGCCAGAAATGACTTCTCGAACAGTTCCGTATCGACTTATGAAAATCGAAGATGGCTGAGCATACAATGGTTTTTATTCAGTCAATCAATCAATCAATCAAACAAGCAGTCAATCAATCAGTCAACCGGAATTGATAGGTCCTTTGATACTACGGTTCTGTCTCCAAAGCTAAAGTTTAATGTAAAATGTTTAAGTCCAAAAGAATGCCTCTCTAAGACATCAACCGTAAACATTCCACTTTATAAATAATAATAATTATATGTTATTTACTCAAGTTTTGGTTAGACTTCGATGTCCGATGGAAATGCGAGTCTGGTTGCGATAGAGACTAGTGATGGGTGATTGTTTTGAGGATGATTAGATGATTAGCGTTGGCAACGCTAATCATCTAATCATCTGAAAACTCCTGTTTAAAGGAGGGAGGGCAACGCTGCGTTGCCCTCCTCGCTAAACAGGTTTTCGACCGGCACTACCGGAGTACGGACGCTGAATATTTTTATGTGAGCAAAGGCCTTTGTTGCAATAGAAAATGATGAAGGAGAGCTGTTCCTTAAGCTAACCAGAGCAGCTTCCGTGGATATGAAGTTTAATGGTCTTCATTATCTTAGCCACGGTATATGAGGGCGATTGACCAGTCCTTTCCCTCGCCGTCTCATCTTCCCACCAGCAGTGTACGGTCAGTGAACTTGTAATAGCTGAGTTGGTTAGGGGCAAAGGTGGATAAGAAATCTCAAACAACATTTCTACCCTGGATTTGAACCCCAACCTCTCGATTGACAGTTTAGCATGCTAGCAACAAAGAGATAATTATCGTTAAAGTACGTAAGAATTGAGCTAGTGACTTCATTTTCTTAGCCTCGGCATATGAGAGCGTTGGCCAGTCTTTCTTTCTCTCGCCATCTGATCTTAATCGCTATAGCTACTGCTAATAATATTATTTTTAACTTTCCTGTTTAAATTAATACCGGTCGCCTTCTTCTCTAACTTATAAGGCGGTTATTACACTTAAAAGAGGTGTGGGCTTTCTGAACATTTTACACCGGTTGTATGGCATAATACAGCCCATATTTTGTGCGGTAGGATAACCCTTCGCTTAAGTGATCTTTAAATCAACCTAATTTTGTTACCAAGGAACGTTCGTAATCGCAATTTCAAACTCCAAATATCTAAAGCGCTACTCTGAATCTGAGAGCAGGGCACAATCGTATTCACGAGCGCTTCTTTCTATCAGAGATCGATGTCCAGTGGTGGTCTGAGTCTGGTTGCCAGAGAGATCTGCGGGAAGGAGAGTGGGTTTGCATGAGGGAGTACCTTTTCCCAAAGGACAATGATGGTCTAAACGTGTGACCTTTCAATCTAGACTTAGATTCGAACATTAACATAACTGACTATCCATTTTTAGAAAGAGCGTTAAGCACACATACATACGCACATATATACACACACAGGCACGCACATAATAAACACACATATACACACACTTCACATGTGGTTACCAAGGCCGTCAACTAAAACCATAATTCCCTTCGTCAATTGGTTAGCTGCTTTTGAGGATAAGTTTAAAGATCATTGCCCTCCTCCTTTTTCCAGGCTTTAGACTTGTACTACTGCAGGCAGGGTAGTGTCAGAGTTATGTAATTATAAAATTATTATGTAATTATTTTGTAACTGTATCATTATTCCATCTAAGATAAAATTTTCGAAACAATAAATCTAAGCGTAAAAATCATAATTTATAGCGTAGGCCTACTCTGAACGAGATTTCAAGGTGTCTAACGGTATTCTTCATTTCCTAGTGTGAGCATATTTTCCGTTGCTAGTGGCCAATTAACTTCAACTTTCCTAATCTAGTTTAATCTAGGCCTACATTAAAAGCATCTATAGCGCCACTGTAATAATGGGCCATTCATCAGTCAATGGTCAATATTAAGCTAAATCGCGGTTGTGGTTTTTTGTGAACGACGCCAAATCATAACGAAGATTATTCGCGTCGCCCTCTCCTTTGGCCATAGCCTTAGGGCTGGCCATAAGATGTCGCTAAACACTGAATACGGCCCGAAATTGTCTATACTGTTTAAGACACCCTTAAATTTGGTCTTGCCAATGGTATAAATACCTCATTTTCGTTTAAAGAATAATCAGGAGTCCGCCACTGTTTGCTTTCTGACACTGCCAGTCCCAAGCCTGGATAAAGGAAGAGGGCGACGCTAATGGTCTCTGTTACCACACAGCTAGTCGTTAAACAGAAAAACCACCAAAGAATAATCAGTGCTGTAATATGCCAAAAAATTATCTTTGTCGGCGGCGACGGCCTTTGTTGTCATAAGCTGCTGTTAAACTGTGGATCCAATCCAAGGATAATCAAAATAATGACACCTTAGACACCTTTAAATCAACATTACCAGCAATATTTAATTCTAATTTTCGCATTCGGATAGTGCCATTCTCAAGCCTTTAGAAAGGAGGACACTGACCCTAAACATATTTGTTTTCACAGTGTCGACAAGCAACAACTAACCAACTGAGCTGTGCCAAAGTCCGCAGCAGCTGCGCCCATTTTGGTGTAGTGTCATACCAAATCCTGGATAACGGTGTAGGGCAACGCTTATCCTCTTACTTGCTAGATAACGTTGATTTTGCGCCAATGTTATTAAAGTGTTTTATAAATTGTTCGATTTATCCAGAGAGATTAACTCATCACACAAACACAAACACTTACATAGCGCCGCTCAAAGGTCAAACCAGATTAGAGGTACTTTATTTTCTGCATCATACAAACCACATCTTAGGCTATTGTTTTGGTAACGACGCTCTGTGATTGGTTGACCTGCGCAGGCATAGTGGGCGGGGCTTAGTGTATTGTTTTAGTAGCGGTGCTTTGTGATTGGTTGACCTTAGGGCCCCATTTAAATATTTGGCAGACATATGAACACAGACATACAGACGCACATACAGGCGGACATGCAAACTGGCATGCAGACATATACATCATCATATACGCTTAAGTGCTACCTATTGTTCATCCCAAGTCTTTAAGACAATGTATACCTTTTAGACCATAAATTTATTCCATTAACCCAATCTTTGCCTGTAGCAATAAATAACTGTTTATATTGTCCATTCCGGTTTTGACCAGTCTCTGCGCACTGGTTGGTATATATACACTTAGCCTGCTTTGAGGCAGAAATACCCAACCAATGAGCATGCTGCATATTTGTAGCCCATTGTGTGAGTCCTTATAAAAGCCAACGTGTATACGCTCATTTATTCATTTTCTCCACGTTCAAATAGTCGCCTTTGACTACGACATCGATTTCAAGAAGAGCAAGTTCGCAAGATCTACCATGTCAGCAATATCAGTGAGTATATGTTTGAACTATATGCGTAGGATAATACTTGTATTTATTTTACAATTTCATAGCTAAAAGTAATGGTAGATTTCGATCTATTTGTAGGTAATCTCAAGAGTGGAAAGCAAGAGCTTTTAGAGAGACTATCGGAAACAACCGATATTTGACTGCCAGCATTTACAGAGACGAGCTCATGGTACACATCAGAGAATATTAAACGGGAAATGGCAAGATGTATCCAACTAGAAAGGGCGTTTGCTTTGCGAAAATTCGATGGGCAACTTTCAGAAGTCATATAGACGAAATCGATAGGAACGTAGAACTACTCAAAGCGGATCAACCGGTCGAATACTTCCAGCACATTGGGGGTAGATATTATGTGACTATTTCCAAGGACATAAAGTGCATAAACATTCGTCGTTACTTCTTACCGCTCAACTGTAAGAAAGAACGTCCAACACGTAGCGGAATCGCTCTACGCTTGTGTGAATGGGATGTCCTGATTTCAAAGATTGACATCTTACACGAAAAACTGCCAGAACTTAAAGTCGTCAGACCGTGCTACGCCAGCGATGACCATGCGAATCAGATGGGTTATTTCATTTGCAGGGAATGCAATCCGTTTGGCCTGGATCTTATTAATGAGTAAAGTGACTGTTATGATAGACTTTTCATGTTTATGATACATGATGTTCCTTATAATTTCAAAAGACAGTCAGAACATGTTTTTAATAAAGTTTATTAAACTCAAAAACGTCTTCTTTATGTATAAGTTTTACAGACATAATTATGTACTAGATAATCATTTAGACCAGTGTCAGAAGTTAGCAGATTGCCAATAGCATTAATATTTTTTTTCCTAGTTCTGTGTAAGCTATAAAATATGCAATAGTGTCCACAAAAATGACTAATAGTACTTTGTAAATGTCTCTCGTTGAAAATCCAACGTGCACAATGTTGATTCAAAAAACTTCTAAATGGTGCCTCAGGTAGTCTACCAAAAGAGTCAAAGTATTCGCCATACGAACAATCCTCAAGGTACAAGACTATCCAATGCTCTCCCGGTTTGTCGTGTGGATCTGTATTCCAAACCATTAGCGTAGGTCCACGTCTGTTTAAAAGAGTAGGTAGACGATCACATGCAAACACACCAATAAACATTGGTCCACACTTGGGATCTGTCTCTAATATCGATTCGATTCTTGATCCGTTCATGTTCAATTCTTGTAGTCGAAGATGACGTTTCTTGATCGATCAATTTCCGAAATATTTTCAAACTCTGCGAATGCTATGACATTTATTGTATTTGGTAAAGCTTGGGCAAATTTCAAATCCAGTCGGACATTACCCTGTTTAATCAGATTAAAATGATCACCCTCGGAAAGATCTGCAGTCAGGTCGAATGCATATACAGGGTGGGCCAAAAAAAAGTGCCACCCTACGCATTTTTGCTGATATTTCGGCCAAAAGTAAGAATTTTTAAATCACGTTTTATAGGCTTAAAGGTAATTCATATCTATACGTATAATGGCCAAATATCAAAGAAAATTTTCAAACAGAACAAAAGTTATATCACTTTTAGTGAGTCCACCCACTGTTTTTTGATGATTCAAAAACCTAACGCAGCAAAAAGCAACAAAAAACGATTTTACTAAGTCATTTGTCAAATAATTGTTATCAAACAAACTTGATATTACCAGATACATATTATTATTATTTAGAACAGAAACGGGATACCAGCGTAGCTGTATGTCACTGTGACGTCACTTAGCAAGAAGACGATCAAGTTGCTAAATAAAGAATTTTTCAGATTAATAATTTTTTATTGAAACAATGAAAATTTCTAAAATATGAAGATGGGCAAGGTATCAATTACAGACAAAATGCGTATGCAGACACTTCATGAGCAGGGTCTTTTCTTTGAGCTAAAGCTCTAATCGCCACTTGCCCTGATAAACAGTGGAAGCTGAGTAGGCCTACCGTTAAAAATATGCCCCCGCATTGATGAAAGGAGATTGGCTCTGGATCGTCGTAAAGGAAGTGGAAGGCCCAAATCTTCCGCACTCCAAAAAATGGTTAATTACGTAAGGGGAGCTATGCTGGAGAAATATCACAATCTGCGATCAAAGCCAAAAACGATAAGAGAATTGAAGGTCGCATTGAAGTTGATGTGGGAAGATTTACCTCTGGAACCCATCAACAAAGACATCAAAACTTTACCAAAAGACTCAGAACATGTATGGGTACTGGTGGTGGACACATTGAACTCAAGTTGTGAAACAACGATCAAGTTTGTTTGATAACAATTATTTGACAAATGACTTAGTAAAATCGTTTTTTGTTGCTTTTTGCTGCGTTAGGTTTTTGAATCATCAAAAAACAGTGGGTGGACTCACTAAAAGTGATATAACTTTTGTTCTGTTTGAAAATTTTCTTTGATATTTGGCCATTATACGTAGATATGAATTACCTTTAAGCCTATAAAACGTGATTTAAAAATTCTTACTTTTGGCCAAAATATCAGCAAAAATGCGTAGGGGGGCACTTTTTTTTGGCCCACCCTGTAGAGCATATCCACCAGCAAAGTCCACTCTCGATATTTGATTTCCTTCGTCTCGCATCCACTTTCAAGTTCCCATAAATAATGTGGCATATGCATTAATATATTGATTGGTTGCAAAGTTAATTTCCAAGGGTTTCACAGATTGCTGCTGTCCATCCAAATATACTTTTAGCTGAGTAAGATTCATGTGTTTAAAGTTGAACGGATTCTTTGAATAGATTCCGTTAAAGGCATCATTGTCTACACATCCTATAACGATTCTAGTAGGCAACTGTCCAGAGAAGAGACTTTCTTGAGTTGCATCCAGATTGCCTCTAGGTATGGTAAAGGTTTTACAGATTGCTCTTCGAATTGGGAATTTTACGTTTCCACGTTCAAGAGCTTTCGCATGGGCGAGAAACACTGATGGGCTCAACTTTACTTTTCTAACATATAGTTTACATTCCAAAATTCGAACTTTATATGCAGCTGCCTGAACCGACGACATCAAGCAGAATGAATCTCTATTTCTAACAAGTCGCACTCTTATATTAACATCATTAGGAAGAAAACGATCTTGGAAAAATAGATCGCTGTGAATACATCCAATCATATCAACAACACGACCTTCATCGGTTAATGCACAACGCTTCTTAAATCCAGTATTTACAGCATTGTTATCGTGAGGATTGGCGTCTTCGAAATGAGTAACTGTTGCAGTATCCTTGTAATACAAAGCTGAGGTCAGTTGCGAAGTTTTGGCTGCATTGCCATAACTTAGAATAGTTTCCAAGTAACTGCGATATGCATATGTGTTGTTTGAAGCCGTAACAAGGGTATCGTTTAAGGTAATGTCAACCTCCGAAAATAGACTGTGTAGAAATAAGTTAATCGGTCCAACATGATCGCCAGCATCTATCACTTCATTGTTTGCTCTTATTATCTGGGCTCTAACATATAACTGAGTATTTGACAGGTCAAGATAGTCTTGTCCAGCTCCTGTAATGCTAAATTCTATTGGCGTTCCTTGAGAAATTGTTGCTATAGGATTATATTCTACAAACGTACCAGCCTCTATACTGGTCTGAGTTGGAGGTACGATAAAGAGATCCAATTCGCTCTTTGTACATTCACAAGACTGAGGATGAACAAATGCCATACTTAAACCTTGCCGAATATGTCTAGCTTGGCTCTTTTATTTTGCTTCTTTGTAGCCTTTTTACGTCTCTTCCTTCCACTACCACCTTGTGTATTGAAATTATTGGATGAGGCAAATGCTTTTATACCTTCTGAAATACGTCTTTTGCTTGATTCTTTAAAATTATGACCTTCTGCAACATCATTGGCAATCTGCAAACCTGTTCTCAAAACCTGTTTTCCAAATGCTTTAGCTCCTGTTTGAATCAAAGGCCAAGCGCTTCTGAAGAAACCGCTAAGAATACTTCCCAACCCATGGCCACGTTGCATGCGGGCGCCCTGAAATATTGGCATACCACTACCACTCTGTCTCAAATAATAATCTTCATAGGCGAGCCTGCTCGCATCGCAACAGAATTGTCTTTTCATTGTAAAAGGTATGGTATTTTGCAGCGTCTAAAATGTAGTGTTACTATCACCTTCCCGTACTCAAATGGAATCGGATTCCCAGTGTAGCTCCTTATATCAATCTCTATGCTGTCAAAGGTTTTCTGTTGAAGTGGTATGTATAAGGGTTTTTCATATAACGTATGCACATTATCGCCGCTTTTACCAGATAAGTGAACTATTCGAAGTAATGGTGCTTTTGTATCACCTACAGGAATATGTTCCAAGACATTACAATATACATATATGGAAGAAAAACCTCTGTTTATGTCGCATGCATTAGCAGCTTTCCATTGTAGAGGTGCTTCTTCTGGATTTATTATTGGATTCTGTCTTCCTCCGATACCGAGCATTGCACATAGGGCTGGTGAGAAGTGTATGCTTGTACCTCTGTTTATATCAGCATTGAGACGTTTCGTTATAGAATTGTATTTAAACTTTGTGAATATACTAAGTTCAAATTTATCTGCAGTGTCTTTTATATGATCGTTAATCATTTGAATGAGATCTGTCATCGAATCGTAATAACCAGAGGTCAAACGCAGAGTGTTTTGCAATGGAGTTGGTTTGCCTCGCACCTCAACATGTTGGGTATATGCAGTGGTGTAGACGTAAATTTGGAAGTACCGGAGCGCTCCGGCCACTTGAAAGTTGATGACCGGGGGGTAGTAACGGGTATTTTCCTCCCAATTTTTTTTCGAGGGGGTAGTAACGACAGTTTTTAACAATTTTCTTCAGAATTTTCGAGGGGGTAGTAACGACAGTTTTCCAACAATTTTACTTCCCAAGAATTTTCGAGGGGGTAGTAACGACAGTTTCCCAAGAATTTTCGAGGGGGTAGTAACGACAGTTTTCCAACAATTTTCTTTCCAAGAATTTTCGAGGGGGTAGTAACGACAGTTTCCCAAGAATTTTAGAGGGGGTAGTAATTACATGTCTTTCATTTTTATGCGTGGGAAAACTCGATCCTAGGGGAACATTCCCACCCTAGAGACGTCTAGATTAAACACTGGCTCCGGCTAAATAATAAGGTGGAGTGAAAATAATGGTTGAATTTTAATTTTATTTTCTTAAACTGGCAGGGTATGCAATAGTTGCTATGCCATAATATAAGCATTCTGGCAAAGTCTTAGATTTCTGACATTTTTTCTTCATCGACCCCCACGGCATCAAAGATTTCACATAATTCAGCATGTACGGCAATGTCATAATGATGCGAATGAAGAATTGTTTTCAAGGGCAAGATGCAGAATTGCAGATTCATGAGTACATTATGTCACAATATCACTGAAATACTCAATGATTACTCAATTACTCATGCTTTAAAGAGATGTTAACAATTTTTTTATAGTTCGTGTTCATCAATACTTTCAATAGGTACCGGAAACTTCAACTACCTTTACCTTCGTACCTACACACACATAATACTACACAGTACACACTGTACACTGTACAGTGCACAGTGTACACACTACACACTACCAAATCAATATTGGGACTTCGTGTTAAAAGTTTTCATAACCCTTCTTGATTCTATTCTAGATCGAATAAAGCCATCTCTTTGCTGCTGACCACACACAGAAGCCGACGATTCTGTGACAAGTTTAACATGTCTCTCCACAGCTTGAGTGTGACACGGAAAATGTTCAAGTGTGACGACATCATCACTGTTTGCAACAAAACCACGAATTTGTTGGTCAGAGAAACCGTCCATCACTGGTGGAGCATGCCTGTCTATATCCTGCCAGGCGACAAGGTCTACATAATCCTCTGCTCCAAAGTTCAAAACTGGCACTCGAAACTGCCGGACCAGTGCTGAGGACGAATGTTCCATTCGTGCGGCAATAATTCTACGATGAGCCAGTTCCCGAATATGCTTCCGACTGTCCGTTATCATCGCCAGGAGGATATTCTCCGAGTGGCCAAAGAATCCGTTCCTCTGTATCACTGGATCCACTATTTCTCGCAACTCCGGTGAGAGATACCGTGTGTATTTGATTAGTCTCCAGAGATGTCGTGCCCCGTCACTACACAACGGCTTAGTTTTTACATGAAACCAGATGGGCGCATATACCTTCATCACATACAGCACTAGAGTTTGCAAGTTGTCACTGGGGTTGTTGGTGGCCACGTATAAACGAAGTACTCTGTTAGCCATTGTTAACCACCGTGAATGTACAATCGGTCCTGGTTTCTGAAGAGCAAGATCTGGGGAACATTGTCCACTGGATACAGCAATACACATATCATACATATATTGCTGGTCAGTACTGAGATCTGCTCCATCCACAGTTGGACAGTTTTCAAACATGATGGTACTGTACTGCACCACTGGCAGTTGCTCGCATGTCTGGAGAGCTTTGCCAATGAAGCCTGAAAACACATTTGGTCCTTGAGTGCCACCATCAAGTTTCTGCATCAGGTGTCTGAGGGGCAACTCGTTTGCGTGCAATAAGCATATTAGCCATTGCAGTGGTCTACGCAACGTCAACTCCAAGAGTCGGATGACTCCTCCAACTGCACCCGTATTGACGTTTGTGCCGTCGCAACCAATCGCATGCAATTCATCTGTGTTAATGTTTTTGTTGCGGAGGAAAGTTATAATGTCATTTTCAATTGATTTTGATGCACCACTCGATGGTGTTATATGCCCAAGATACACTGAATTTGGCTCATAAACCAAAGTCACATGCTCCTCCACGATTGTTTTGGCATAATACTTTTTACATTTTTTCACCTGAATTCTGGTTCGATCCTTGCGTCCGTCAAAGTATAATGCGGAGACAGAAGCAGGCAAGTCGTGCTGTAGCGCTTTTCTAACGCGTTTACGCGCTCTCCGGATTTTGCTTCGGTCAATGACCATGGAATTATCATGTTCGTTGATAATTCCCACATCTTGAAGAACAGCGCTAACAAGTGAAGCGGCACTTCGATCAGAGACACCGTGGCGATCACATTCACGAGCGACGGTTGGTAAATCGAGCCTCATTTGAAATGTTCTCTTTTTTCCACAAAGTCCTGCGTTAGTCTGTATTTCTATATCTGAGTCTTGGCTTATTTCAGGATCGGTATCGTTGCTCGCAATGCTCATTTCAGGATCCTTGGCCTCAGCTGATGTGCCGGCTTCAGCTAAAGTTTCTTTTTGTAGCTTAACGTATGTCTCGTATCGATGCTTTCTCTTCTCACGTCTTGCAAGCTGTCTGGTTAATACGACGTCAATGCCACAAATCTTCATTTCACGCACCGTCCTCTGATCTGCAAGAAAAGAGCGTTCGACAATGGGCACCTTCCTCTCCCTTTCACAGGTGCACGCTGCTTCGGTATGACATTTACAAGCAGCGATATCGAACAGTTGCGAATTGCACTCCATCGCATAGGATTTCAACTTCGTTTGGTACTTCTGGTTACTTTTTCTTCTCTTGAAGGGTTTAAGAATATTTAGATACTGGTGATTCAATGTTTTGATTTTTTCGACGACACGCTTGTGCCCAATGGTTGGGATCGAAGCTTTGTGCCACAAAAGCTAACACCTAGTAGCAACTGCTTGTGAAACCTCTGCAATGCTTGGCTCTTTAGCACTAGCATCGGTCTTCTTTTGATGGCGAACAAACAAGTAGTACTTCATAATGTCACCAAGTGTGGGCAAAACGTTTTCAACTAGATTCTCTGGCGATCCAAATACTGGACAACACGTGTCATTTCTCGTCTTACGTTTAAACACTTTGGTAGCCATTAGCCTATGCTGTCTAAAAATATACAAGAGCAATCAAGAATAGCCACAATAGCCACATTACAGACAGTAGTTTCACTGAGATATCTGACATATTTTAGAACAGTATAGAATTATAGATCGTAATCCTATTCGCGAAAGGCTGATTCAGTATTTTCGATAGACACGATAAAACTAGCATTAAGGTAATTACTAATGAAGCTAAAAGAATGTGTTCGCTTTCCGGCGAAGATGATAGTTGGCGTACTCACCTTTTGTATGGAATATCACTTTATAAATAATTTTCAAAATTTTCACAAACCTCCATGTTTGTTTACAAATCCATTTAGTCTGGTTCCCTGCGAAATTCCTGCAATAATTACTTAGAAAATGCGCCTCCTAGAAACCCGACTTTTCATCAATTTTTGCCACTTTTTCTAGAAAATGTGCAATGTTGTGCATGGCTGGGGCCAATGAAGAATACATTTTAAATTTACAAAATTTTGCACCTACACTACTTTACATATGGAACAACTATTCCCACCTCTGCCAGTCAAAAATTTTAACTTTAGTTTTTTCACTCCACCTTACTAAATAATAAGTACCGGAACGCCGCTCCAACTTTCCCACCAAAAAGACGTCTAGATTAAACAACACTGGCTCCGGCTAAATAATAAGTACCGGAACGCCGCTCCGGACCGCTCCGGCTCGTCTACACCCCTGGGTATATGTAACTCTACCTTCACCTCTCTCTAAATTCAACCACGTGTGCTGATATTGTATTTCAACCAAACCTACTTCCCAATCGCCAGACAACGCTATAGCATTTTCTAGTCTTGTGGTATAGCGTGTAACTGTATTGTTGGGATAGTAATGCATAGAACTGTTACTCGGTAATGTAATGTAAAAGTGAGCCATTCTATAACGCAAAAGAAACGAACCTATATCTACCACATACTTTATAAGACTGAACTTTTGAGTTGTTACATATCGAATATATCTGACGTCCACGAGTTAAAATTATTGTCATAACCTTTCCATTGTACAAAATATTCCATTTTCTTGCCACGCTTATGAGTTTTTAATACTTTCTCAATTCTATAAACGTCGTCTTCTTTCAAAATCTGCTGCAGTTCCTCTTCATAGAATTTCCCTTTTAATTTCTCACCATTTAAATCTGCAAGCTCATACGTGATTGGATCTGAAGGAATTCGACCAACAACTATGAAAATCTCATCCGTCCAGGACGGTAGGTAACCCTTCTTGAATGCAATTCTAGCTTTGCTTATTCTCACCTTGTCACCTATATTATGCTTTCATTTTGCTGGTCTTTTCTTCTTACCATACAAACGCTTTCTAATAACATCTTCGTTTTCGATAGACACTTGGCTTGGTGGCATGCCTATACTTCTATGATAAGTGTTATAATAGGAATGTACAAGATCTTGTAAGACATCTGTATAGCGATGTGTATTTTTATATGTAAAATATTTCCACATCTTTGTTTTAAGGGTGCGATTAAACCTCTCAACGACAGATGCTTTTATGTCCTCGTTTTCGCTCGTGTAGAAGCGAATCGCATTTTTCTGTAACAGCGATTGAAAGGTTTTGTTCAGAAATTCTGTACCCTTATCAGTTTGTAAGTGAGCAGGTCGTCTATCAGTCAATAATGACGAAAAGGCTTCAGTCAAGGCAGATCCAGTCTTTGATTTAAGTGGAAGTACCCAAGCATATTTAGAAAATACATCTATGCATGTTAACAAATATTTATTCTTGTCATTATACTTTGATAAAGCAGAAAGGTCAGCCAAATCTGCCTGCCACAAATCGTCTATACCAACAGTGAATGTTCTTCTACGCCTAAATGTTAATCTGACGGGTTTATGTAAAGTATATGCATCTTTTTTCTGTAACCAATTTCTGATATCTTTAGTTTTAACATGTCCTTTTACATGTCTCTTAAACGTCTCCACACCACCAAAACTACCAGCATGTTTTGGATCAAAATATGAATCCATCAGTAAAGCTCCCACTCAAACTGTTTTCTTGGCCTTTTACGTCTGCGACTTGGTGTAACTGTGCTGATTTCGGGCTGTGTTGCATTAATATATTTCCATCTGTCCTCGTTACCGATTAATTCGCGCGGAATATTATAATCTTTCAAAGCATCAGCAAGATGCTTCCACCCGGTTGGAGTGGGTGTTGAAGTTCTTTTTCTTAGCAAATCGTTTATCAAATCCACCACATGACTTTTAGGAATAGTTGTATTCTTCAAAATAAGTTCTCCCTTTTCACTCCAATTTACATCTGGATTGTTTTTAATATGAGTCAAAAGCCGCGAAGCGTGAGATTTCCATTTCTTCGGAACGGTGTCTAGCACCAGTGACTCTATAGTTTTCGAATCGTGTGCTGGTGCGAGTTCAGGTTTATCTACACTAGCAACAGCAGCAGCAGCATCAACATCGTTCAAACCAAATTTTGTAATGACACTAGGTTTATCAATATTTAAATAACGACTTAAACTGTTTGAATATAACTTAGCTTTCTCATCATCAGCAATTTTTCTATGTAGAATGTCATAAATTTCGCCATCCAATTTTGATAGAGTTTTATCCAACATGGATTCTTTCAATTTCTCAATTTGTCTTGGTTCTACTAAAACCATTTTCTTTGCATGCTCCATGTTACTCGTTACGATTTAAAAGTGAACCTAGGAAAGAAAGCACGGGAGTAAGTAGAGCACCGAGGAATCCACCAGATTGAACGAGTTTCTTCTTAACAGCTGCACGAGTTTTCTTTGAGACCAAGTTTCTTAACTTCTTCTTAAACCGACTCAGTTTACTCTTCTGAGGTTTAGTCAACGGAACATTGCCTTTTAATACGTTCTTTGCACATTCACATATACAGCATAGGAGATTCTTGTTACAGTTCTTCAAGATATTTTTCCTCACTTTGGCAGATGCATGTTTAAGCAGCCTAAGTTTGGCAAGGTACTTCTTTAGTCTGGAAGACATTTTAAATGAATGACTGCAAGTCTTTGTGTACAACTATTTATATAGATCTATTACTTTCTAACATAAACATAATGGGTCTCCCCTGGAAATATGTTTGTTCTTAATCTACACCTCTCATCAGTGTCAGGTCTAAGATCAACTAGCAGATAACCAAATGGAGTCATGGTTGCATCTGTAAATGCTTCGAGCATAAAATTTGATTTGCCTGGAAACATTTGTCTGGCTAAATTTGCAATCTGTGTAGAATCTCTTACATTTTTGAACAGAACTAAGTAATGTGCATTGAGACTGATGGTTCTGGTATGTTTGCCTTTGTAAAACAGGTTTTGAGTTAGGTATAACACCGAAACGTTTCTGTGGTGACTGATTTTTGTAAATATTTTTGTAACTCTCTCGTCAGTCTCACTCATCAAATCATCAAGGATAAGCAAAGTTCTTTCTTTTCCATCGAAAATATTCAAGTCTGGTAGTCCTTCATGAAACTGTATTTGTGGATATTTGTCAAATATTTGTTGGTATATACCAAAACACCAAAGTACTTTATCAACTGTTGGATTTATCATGTGTTGCAAGTGGTCTATAAATCGAAGGGTAAACTGGGTTTTACCACAACCAGATGGGCCACTTATAATTGCAGAGAACGGATGTTTCCAGGTAGGGTCCATCTTAATGAATAACACAATTAAGGAATGAAATAGATTTATATATTAAAATCAAACACTTCAAGAATGGTGTACAAAATATTATTCTGTACACAATCATTCCAAATAAATTTCTATGACTTTATATATGCAATCAATTTCTACAATTTATATACATAATCATCAAATAGTAACATCATCCATTGAAATTTTAAAGTGTTCAGTTTATATGTACACAATCAATTTCTACAATTTATATACACAAACATCAAACAATATCATCAACCTGGGAAATTTTAAAGTGTTCAGTTTATTTATGCACAATCAATTTCTACAATTTATATACACGAACAACGAATCAAATAAAAGCATGGAATAATGTACAATCAATGAATAATATTAAACAGCAGTTGGAATTTCAAAATGTCCATACGCTAGCGAGTCGCAGCTGTTAAGCAGATAACGCTTGTCATCGTACGGTGAAAGAGCAGCTTTAGCAATTTCTGTGGTATGGAGCTGATGCTTATTGCTACGAATGATCCAAAAATTTGAAGAAGTAGGCTCTTCCTCCAAAAGACAGGCCTTGTATTCATTATGCCGAATGCTTCTGCTTACAAAAGACCTTTTAACCCCTTTTGCTGTCTTCTTTTCTTTATTATTGGGCAGCCAAAGGCTGTACATTTTCGACCTCAGACCTACGAATTCTACTGGGGGGGGGACACCATTGGCTTCATCTGTAAATTTTCCAATTACTTTGGCATTAACCCGACTAAACAGGAAATGATCAGCAGGGTAGTCTGAGGTATCGTAATTTGCCATGTCCTTTTGCATGTCGGCATATACATCATCTGTTCGTATATGGTAGCAAAGGCTATCCGTATCTGTGAAAAGCAGCTTTGCTCTTTCACCGTACATGCTTCTTGTAGTGAAAAGCATACATTTGTAATTTAGAAATGTCCAGAATCGACATTCCAACATATATTGGCTTGTTTAAGCAAACATCGGTTTTCATCAGTTTAATTATGGTAACATCATCATTAATAATGTTAAAACCCTGAAATGTAGGTCTTGCTACAAAGCGTTTGGCAGACCTTGCATTTGTCACAATCTTAACATTCAAATGCTTCCTGTTGTTTTGAAGACATTTACCATATACCGAATTATTCATAAGTTTAAATAAGTCCTTCTCAAATGATGACGTTGCAATTTGTCGTTTGGACGTGTTGAACTCAATATATGGCTTCAGCCAAGCAGATTGCTCAAATATCAGTATTTTGTGTATTTTAGTCAGTTTCATCCCCATTTCCAAATAAAATTGTAAGTTTCTGTAATGTACAACATAGTGACTTTTAGAGTAGAAATTTGGTACCAATTTCTCGGGCTTTTTGTCCAATCCGCCAAGTTCCAGCTTTGTGGCCAAGTCAAGAGCATAAGGAGACAACATGGCAGAAGTGACTGAAATCTTCTCAGGTGCTAATGGGTAATCATTATGTAAACTGTGAAGGTGTGGTGGATAGTCCAAATCCACTTCAAGAATATACCCAATGCCATCTTCTGCAGATTTTGAGCGAAGATCAAAATCTTCCAACTCATCGGGGTCCAAGAAGCGAAATTTCCCTGTGGGCAGTGGCTCGCTCATGGCATATCCATACAAATTATTACAATCCAAGTACATAATATAACTGGGTTCAGTGGATTCATCATATCCTTGGGCGAGATATCGATTATTTGATTTCGCATACCGATTACTAATCATGCTTACGCCACCACGCATGCCCTTCTCAAAGAAGAGATAGTGGTCAGGGTCAGACAAAAGCTCCAATGAAACTTGTGTCATTCTCAGACAAGCATCAAAGCTGAGACCAGGACTAGAATAGTAATGGAGAGGGTCCAATTTGTAAAAATTTAAAGACATTTTCCGAAATTCTTCAAAAACATCAGTCAGGAGTACCACGTCTGTCTTTAAATACAGATCGTGATAATCCTGCATGATGTTCATGTCAAATTTCGTCCAAATGTCTTGAGCATGAGCATAATCCCCATCATTGATGTCTTCTTCAGTGAGGTGACTAAAAAAGTTATCCTGAGAGGGCAGACAAGTTTCCATCATTCTATCCACACCATCCATATATTCGTATGGATACGTTCCTTTGCGTAGCAGCAGTTTAAACTGATCTGCATTTGGATACAGTCTACTCATATGATGGAATTTCGAGCTATTCTTCACCAAAACATCCATACTGCAGTTCAAAAATTGCAACGAATCAACAAAACGTAAACCGTCAATTTCAAATGAGAGGTATTTCTCCATATTCATGGCAATGGTATTTACATCACGTGGAGCGAAAAATCTGGACAAATCCCTAAGTATCACGTGCGAGTCATATCCACGGAAATTATGAAAGATGATTGGGATGATGTAATTTTTATCCTCTTTCCCATGGGACCTTTTCCTAAATTTCATCTGCAGGTTACAATTTGTACAGAGAGCCGAAATGAAATCACCTGTGACATGACAGTGATGTCTCACTTTAGTTTGGGAGGTCAACAAAATATTACAGGAAGGCCAATTTAGACATGAACTGTAATTTTCAAGCTGCAGTTTGGACATTCTTTTCATTTTCTCATTTTTGGCCAGAATTTTATTGATTCTGACCTGTTCACTTTTTAAGTGAACAAAAAATGTATCTACCACATTTGGACCACTGTAAACAAAAGGTTCCTCGTTGTTGTACTGAGCAATTGACGAAACAGTCAAACAACAAAAGCCACTTGGTACATGTGTATCACAAAATTTGGTTGCACCCCCCACATCCACCTCATCCTTCTCTAAAAAACACTCAAAATCTGCATAGATGGCAAAGGGTACTTTCATTTCATTCTGGATATTTGTGAACTTTTAAATGTTGTTGGTTGCAGATGGATATTTTACATTTTGAAGGCCATGTTTCCCACATTCAGGTATGTGAGACTGCAATCTAGATTCAGTGGTGAAGCAATGTAAACAATAGGGGCAGGAGTAAGTCTTTTGCCCATTTGAATTTCGTCCAGCCAAGAGTCTTGAAAGACTTCGAATTAAGACATAATGACGAATTTCACCCTCGTCCAAAAGTAGCAAATTTACCACATATTTCCTATTGCGATGTGGACTTGCATACAATGGAGCAAAAGTTTTATCATCTGTATTTGGATAGATCACATTTATGGCATAAAGTGGGTTGTTCAATTCAAATACTGGTATTTGAGCAATCTGCAGAGGGAATGTAAGATCTTGTACATTTAACTCATGTAGAAAAGGTGCATAGTGGTTAACACGATGTGGATTAGACATCTGTGGATGTGAAACAGCCAGTACAGAATACAAAAAGCAATAGTTATCGTTGTTCACAATATTTAGAGTTGCTCTTTTAGCCGCTAGCCATGGAGGACTTTTAATATGGGATGATCCTCCAATCGGATCATAGAGGACAGTATGCAATCTGACATTACCGATATGATCAATCGTCCAGCCAGATCCTTCGTTTGTGAAGGTGTCGATCAGCGTGCCGAAGCGGTTTATAGCGTCTTCCAGATGTGGTAGAATTTGGGTAGGGTTGAGCAGAATCGTCGAGGTAGATTGGAAATATGCTACAGTTGTCAGCGTAGTCCCATCTGGATTTTCACGGTTGAAGTGCACTTCAAGTGCAACATACCATTTGAGTGGACTAAATGAAAACAAAATATCAAATGATTGAATTAGTATAAAACCTTCATCCACAGTTAACTGTCAATCATTTGTCATATGTAAGGTCATATGTAAGAAAGGACATATGTCAGAAAGATGTTGGATACATTCAATATTATAACTTACTTACTAATTTCAAAGAGGAATAAAAACATTGACAAATGATTTAATGACTCTAACAAGTTTCAAAGAATAGTCTTATGTATAATAAAATCAATTTAAAAAAAATAATTCAATTAAAGCAAATTAAACCTTTAAAAAGTTTACTTTATAAACATACTATTATTCTTATATAGCATAAAGTGATAGGACTATATGATTTGTTGATGATCAAAATTAATAGTGCGCATGTTGTAGACATACCCAGTTTCTGATAAGCTTCTCTCCAGGTTGTCTGTGATAGTGCCCTCTAAGTCTCGGATGAGAAGTTCCACGTCAACGGCGTTGGCGGCTGATGGCAGATCTTCTTCTGCAAATGTATTCTGGACAGACGAAACGAATGAGCCTTGTGGAGACGATTGTTTCTTCTCACACGTCTTACAATGGTCTTGTCCTTCATTGAAAAGTCTGTCCTCACATCTTTTTCCGCAGATCGAGCAGATCCTTCGCTTACTGCAAATGGGACATATACCTTCTGCATTCAGTTTGACTTTCTTAAAATCCATTACAACTTCTGCAATATTCATTGACGTCTAAAACAATCCAATTTTAACATGCATTAGAATAATTGTACATGTTGAATCATAACTCACAGTTGCAAATACAAACACACATACATATCCTCAATCATGTCACAACCATCTCGAATGTTCACGCAAATAAACTCACACACAGTCAACAAAGAATCATCCCACTTGCACACATCCACACATATGCAAACATATACCCACACACACAGGCAAACACACACACATAGCCTCTACATGCACCTAAACATTTACGAACTTTTATAATTAAATATTTAACTTACAAAGTTTTTTCCTAGGATTTCCAGTTGACGTGGATGGTTCCATTTCTCCAGTTGAAGTGGATGGTTCCATTACTCCAGCTGAAGTGGATGGTTCCATTTCTCCAGTTGAAGTGGACGGGTCCATTTCATCGGCCTTGCGTTTCTTTACTGAATAAAATCAAATGGAAAAATTAAATTACAGCTTCTGAGTAGATTTCTTCAAGAGACACCACATAAATTCACAGAACAGTTGAATGGGTGAATGAATGCATGTGTAAATGAACGTGTAAATGAACATGTAAATGAATGATGTTTCATTTAAAGTCATCGTTAAATGTTAAATTATATATATATAATGTCTTCATTAAAAATTTGTAAAGTATATAACAAGACTCCATAATGTGGCAAAATAACTTTATTAAATTGTAATATAATACATGACTCCATCAAATTGTTAAAATATAGGCCTATAAAATGATTTAATTAAAAATTATAAAGTACCATATAGCATGACTCCATAAACGTTAAATTATATATCACGTCTTCAGTAAAATGATATCAATATAAACAATTTGCAATAAAGCATTCTTTTTAAAATCATAAGTATAGAACTATAGATAATTAACCCTCGGGCTGCAAAGGGGGTGGTTGCCACCCCCTAGGTTTTTATGCATAAAAATTTTTTCCGTGTGGAATAAAAATTTTGAAAATTAGGTAGCTGTAGCAGATTCATTGGCGCACATTTTTAGGTAAACATTATGGTGGTAGCCCACGCCATTCAAAAGTTATACCCAATATACCCGAGGCACCAGAGGGGGTGGATACCACCCCCTAGATTTTGACTATATCTTATCCGTCATTTAATATTAAGAGACACAAATTATACCATTCTATAGGGAATGTGGGGCTTCATTTGCATACTTAAATGTTTGTCTTTTGAAAACCGGAAGTGATCAAAATAAATAATAATACCCGTAATATGCGGGAAAAATGGCTGAATGGAAGGACTCCCCCCTTAGTTTTTTGTCTGTAGCGTATTCAGTTTTCTTCCAAGAAGAGAAACAAATATACCATTCTTTAGAGGAAATGTAGGGCTTCATTTGCATACTTAAATGTTTGTCTTTTGAAAACCGGAAGTGATCAAAATAAATAATAATACGCGTAATCTGTGTGAAAATGGCTGAATACAGCATCACAACGTAAACCGATATAATAA